>CM063504.1:31715416-31772916 GCA_032207245.1 Pardosa pseudoannulata | reverse complement strand
ATGGAATGATTCAAATGATTACATAGTGTAGTGCAAAGTACATTGCTCCAGAGTTTAGGAAATATTCTATAATATTTAAATTAAAACATGAAGTTGTTTTCTACATCCAATATAATCTTTTGTATACGTATATATATATATATATATATATATATATATATATATATATATTTATATATATACATATTGTGTGTGTAATCCATTTTTTATTAACTGCTGGACAAGGAGAAAGCTTAAAAGCTAGCAGTAATAAAAATGCAGTCGTCGAAACGACATTGAAGAGAGCACAAGTCTAATTGAAAACTTTATTCCAGAGCTGCTACAACGCACATCTATTCTACTGAACGGCAGACAAAGGAAAGCCACAGAGATCTTTCTGATCGAACAAAGAGGTGCACCCAAGAGCGAAGACAGAAATAAATTTTTCCATGTAAAAAAAAACTTACTCAGCGAATTTGCCACAACAGCTATAAACGGCTGAATAGACAGAAAGTTTACATTTTTAGGATAAAAAGCTTTGGGAAAAATTTTAAGTGGAAAACACTCCTTTGATTAAACTATTTAGAGGCTGGGGAGAAGATTTAAAGGAATTAGAATATGAGAGAGGAGGTTTTTAAGGAAATATTAAATTTAAATAATTTGATATATATATATATATATATATATATATATATATATATATATAATATATATATATGTATTTTATATACATATATATATATAATATATATATATATATATATATATATTTATATGTATATATATATATATATATGTATGTATGTATGTTTATATGCTATATACACAGACACATATATATGTCGATTATTATCATAAAAACAAACAGTAAACATCTTCAGAAAAAATATTAAAATTCCCGTATATGCGACTACTTAGAGACCAGTTCTATTGCTTTTTTCCATTAAAGCCCTGGGATCATGTTTATTTTGCTTAATACTATACCCACTTATGAATATAGCATAGGATCCTTGGAGCCACTTTAGTCGCACAAAATATTTTACATGATTTGAATCTGAAAATAATCTATCCTAATTCAATATCAAATATAATTTAAAGTTTAGTGACTGATAGCACAAACCTGAAGAAACCATGAATAAAAATTTTAAATAAGTAAAATACAGATCTATTTCCTTTTTTCTCAGGTTTACAAAAGACAATAACACGTTATTAAAATATAAATCAGGATTAAATGACAAACTTTTACAGCAATCAATATGCTATTCATTGATGGCTTTTTAAACACGTCGAAGAATAAATGGAATTGAAAATTGTGTGCGGGTTGGTTACATTACCTAAATAAACTATCCAAAAATAAATAATCACTGATGAAACTTTGAATAGGTAGAGCATGTCTTTTCGGTAGCATTGTCTGAAGGTTTTAATCCAGCTTCTGAAATGCATCTTCACAGTCATTTGGAAACAGCTTTGAGTTGTAGATCCCAGTCGAATTTTTCCTCATTTAGTAAAATGTTGCCACAGTTCTATAAGGAAAGCAAAACCACTGACTAAATTTAAGGTCTCAGTCGGTTAAGGCAACGCTCCAGTGACTAGATGGTTGCGGGTTCGGAGCCCGAGAAGGCCTAAGATCTGCCAAGTTCGTTAAAGGTGACCGGGGCACATAAAATATGTTCGTGGTCGCAAAATCCTTCAAGTTATCAATCAATTCCTCTACGGATGGCAAGCCAAACCTATGGGTCTTCCACTTGGTCCCTGCTTCTAAATTACGAGAACCCACTTGAGCAAAAGTCGTAATTTTACCCTAGCGGGGCTCTTTAAAGACTCACCCCTTTGCCTTAGTACTAGTAGTATATGGCTCAACCGTGTTTGGTTTGACAAAGTCGCAAAAGAAACAGCAACAACAAATTTAAGGCAAAAAAATTTAAATTATAAATTGACAATAAAGATTTTTTTAGTGCAAATGTTACAATTTCGATTATGCAAAACTCAGCATACTATTGAAAATCTAAATAAAAGAAAGTATGAATTTCTTCTTCTTAAATTGCATCAAACTACATTTCAATTTCTCCAATGCTATATCCATGCTTGATTTGTAGTGGATAAATTCATGAATAAATCGGCAGAAGATTTCAGTAATAAAATTTGATACGGGAGCAAGGTGTATTTTTGAATAAATCCTGCTTACGTAAAACGGAGTCTAATATTATTCACATAGGAAAAGCTTTTACCTGGGAAGATGTTGACGATAATAGAGAGTCATTCTGGCTAGGAAAGAATCCGTATCTGAACATCTCATGAAAGATTCACGAATCGAATCTTTTTGTGTCACGTGAAGTCAATGGTCTATCTTTTTGATGGAACAAACTTTATATTCCCACATGTAAAAAGTTTAACCATACCATTCTCTTTTATATCTAGGGTGAAAAGAAATTATGTATTTTTTTCTCTGGAGATACACTACTTTCTCAGCTAAATGTCTTCCTTTATGTTACTAATGCTCTCTAAAAGAGTCTTCAAATAGAGTATTATGGAATTATCTTTAAAAAAACTTTATAAACTGCTTAATACGTTAGCTTTATATCGATATTCATGTCATTTTATGCTGTAATTTGTGCAGCATGAAAACAATGTGTAAATATTAAAAGTGGTGCAATTTACTTCTTTGGAAAGCTATTAAAATTTTTAATGTTACATCAATCACACAATCCTTTCTTCGTATTCTAAAATTTACCATTAAACATATTGGTACTTTTATCCATTTTTGCCGTTAATTTTCGTAAAAAAGATTACCTTTAGTGTGAATACTACTTGTAAATGTCTTAACGCAATAGTACAAATATTTTAAGAATTCAGTTTCCTTACGTGACAGCAGTGTTTTAGAACCATATTATATTATACTATCATTTATACAGTATTACTTTCTGTAAGAGCATTTTCTGTTTGTGGAGCAATTCTATTATTCCTGGTCCCTTTTAATAAGGATTACCACGTGTTTTGTACTATCATTTATACAGTATTACCTTCTGTAAGAGTATTTTCTGTTTGTAGAGCAATTCTATTATTCCTGGTCCCTTTTAATAAGGCCTACCACGTGTTTTATACTATCATTTATACAGTATTACCTTCTGTAAAAGCATTTTCTGTTTGTGGAGCAATTCTATTATTCCTGGTCCCTTTTAATAAGGATTACCACGTGTTTTATATTATCATTTATACAGTATTACCTTCTGTAAGAGTATTTTCTGTTTGTAGAGCAATTCTATTATTCCTGGTCCCTTTTAATAAGGACTACCACGTGTTTTATACTATCATTTATACAGTATTACCTTCTGTAAGAGCATTTTCTGTTTGTGGAGCAATTCTATTATTCCTGGTCCCTTTTAATAAGGACTACCACGTGTTTTATACTATCATTTATACAGTATTACCTTCCGTAAGAGCATTTTCTGTTTGTAGAGCAATTCTATTATTCCTGGTCCCTTTTAATAAGGACTACCACGTGTTTTATACTATCATTTATACAGTATTACCTTCTGTAAGAGTATTTTCTGTTTGTAGAGCAATTCTATTATTCCTGGTCCCTTTTAATAAGGACTACCACGTGTTTTATACTATCATTTATACAGTATTACCTTCCGTAAGAGCATTTTCTGTTTGTAGAGCAATTCTATTATTCCTGGTCCCTTTTAATAAGGACTACCACGTGTTTTATACTATCATTTATACAGTATTACCTTCTGTAAGAGTATTTTCTGTTTGTAGAGCAATTCTATTATTCCTGGTCCCTTTTAATAAGGACTACCACGTGTTTTCTACTATCATTTATACAGTATTACCTTCTGTAAGAGCATTTTCTGTTTGTGGAGCAATTCTATTATTCCTGGTCCCTTTTAATAAGGACTACCACGTGTTTTATACTATCATTTATACAGTATTACCTTCTGTAAGAGCATTTTCTGTTTTTAATATTCTATTATTCCTGGTCCCTTTTAATAAGGACTACCACGTGTTTTATACTATCATTTATACAGTATTACCTTCTGTAAGAGCATTTTCTGTTTGTGGAGCAATTCTATTATTCCTGGTCCCTTTTAATAAGGACTACCACGTGTTTTATACTATCATTTATACAGTATTACCTTCTGTAAGAGCATTTTCTGTTTGTGGAGCAATTCTATTATTCCTGGTCCCTTTTAATAAGGACTACCACGTGTTTTATACTATCATTTATACAGTATTACCTTCTGTAAGAGCATTTTCTGTTCATGGAGCAATTCTATTATTCCTGGTCCCTTTTAATAAGGACTACCACGTGTTTTATACTATCATTTATACAGTATTACCTTCTGTAAGAGTATTTTCTGTTTGTGGAGAAATTCTATCATTCCTGGTCCCTTCTAATAAGGACTACCACGTGTTTTATACTATCATTTATACAGTATTACCTTCTGTAAGAGCATTTTCTGTTTGTGGAGCAATTCTATTATTTGGTCCCTTTTTTGTTTTTTTGTTCTTTATTTTTAAATTCTGTTTGTGGAGCATTCTTTTTATTTTTAATAAGGACTACCACGTGTTTTATACTATCATTTATACAGTATTACCTTCTGTAAGATTATTTTCTGTTTGTGCAATTCTATTATTCCTGGTCCCTTAATAAGGACACCACGTGTTTTATACTATCATTTATACAGTATTACCTTCTGTAAGAGTATTTTCTGTTTGTGAGAATTCTATATTATCCTGGTCCCTTTTAATAAGGACTACCACGTTTTATACTATCATTTATACAGTATTACCTTCTGTAAGAGTATTTTCTGTTTGTGGAGAAATTCTATCATTCCTGGTCCCTTCTAATAAGGACTACCACGTGTTTACCTCTTTTAAACTAATAATGAAAAAACGTTTCTAAAATAAGATGGAGATACAAAATAAATGAAAATAGAAATACCTTTTGTATTTTTATGAGGCTACAAAGTTTCCAATAAATTGGAATTCCCTTTCCCGCAAGATTACTGTAGAATAATTTGTAATGGAAACTAAATTTTTATATCAAATTGAAGTCTGTAAATTATCTGTTCTAATCTGTAAATTTTAGACTTCAAAGTTACCTGACATTTTAAATAAGGTTGTATCGGTTTAAACCATAGGGGTTTAAACCGGTTGTAACCGTCCTGGTCAATATCAATTTTGACCAGTTTTGACCACTGAAATTCCCTTTTCAATATATTTATACTAATCGAACATAGTTTAGTAACATATCATAAAGGCAAGTTAGTTTTGTTATATTTTGTATATATTATATTTTGTTATATTTTTGTATGCAAGTATAGTTTTGACCACTGAAATTCCCTTTTCAATATATTTATACTAATCGAACATAGTTTAGTAGCATATCATAAAGGCAAGTTAGTTTTGTTATATTTTGTATATATTATATTTTGTTATATTTTTGTATGCAAGTATAGTTTTGACCACTGAAATTCCCTTTTCAATATATTTATACTAATCGAACATAGTTTAGTAGCATATCATAAAGGCAAGTTAGTTTTGTTATATTTTGTATATATTATATTTTGTTATATTTTTGTATGCAAGTATAGTTTTGACCACTGAAATTCCCTTTTCAATATATTTATACTAATCGAACATAGTTTAGTAGCATATCATAAAGGCAAGTTAGTTTTGTTATATTTTGTATATATTATATTTTGTTATATTTTTGTATGCAAGTATAGTTTTGACCACTGAAACAATATATTTATACTAATAACATAGTTTAGTAGCATATCTAAAAATTAGTTTTGTTATATTTTGTATATATTATATTTTGTTATATTTTTGTATGCAAGTATAGTTTTGACCACTGAAATTCCCTTTTTAATATATTTATACTAATCGAACATAGTTTAGTAGCATATCATAAAGGCAAGTTAGTTTTGTTAAAAATGTCATAATATAAATAACACCAGCAGAAAACAAATATAACATAACACCAAGATAAAAAAATATGTTTTACTTATTTTTTATAGAGGCTGTTTTATATGTAATTTATGTTGAATTCAAAAAACGGTTACAAGTAACAAGTTTAGTAGGTGTCTCTAAATTTAAACGATTTTGTAATTTATTTTGGATTACTGTTTTATATGTAATTTATGTTGAATTCAAAAAACGGTTACAAGTAACAAGTTTAGTAGGTGTCTCTAAATTTAAACGATTTTGTAATTTATTTTGGATTACTGTTTTATATGTAATTTATGTTGAATTCAAAAAACGGTTACAAGTAACAAGTTTAGTAGGTGTCTCTAAATTTAAACGATTTCGTAATTTATTTTCGATTACTGTTTTATATGTAATTTATGTTGAATTCAAAAAACGGTTACAAGTAACAAGTTTAGTAGGTGTCTCTAAATTTAAACGATTTCGTAATTTATTTTGGATTACTGTTTTATATGTAATTTATGTTGAATTCAAAAAACGGTTACAAGTAACAAGTTTAGTAGGTGTCTCTAAATTTAAACGATTTTGTAATTTATTTTGGATTACTGTTTTATATGTAATTTATGTTGAATTCAAAAAACGGTTACAAGTAACAAGTTTAGTAGGTGTCTCTAAATTTAAACGATTTCGTAATTTATTTTCGATTACTGTTTTATATGTAATTTATGTTGAATTCAAAAAACGGTTACAAGTAACAAGTTTAGTAGGTGTCTCTAAATTTAAACGATTTTGTAATTTATTTTGGATTACTGTTTTATATGTAATTTATGTTGAATTCAAAAAACGGTTACAAGTAACAAGTTTAGTAGGTGTCTCTAAATTTAAACGATTTTGTAATTTATTTTGGATTACTGTTTTATATGTAATTTATGTTGAATTCAAAAAACGGTTACAAGTAACAAGTTTAGTAGGTGTCTCTAAATTTAAACGATTTCGTAATTTATTTTCGATTACTCCAAACTTTGAAAAAGCTTTGAAACAATTTTAATTGTAAAATGTCATGTTATTTGTTTTAATTTTAAAATTTATGTTTTTAACTACAACTTATGTTTTTTAATTCAACTCATGTTTTTATGTTTTTTTTTTACTGCAACGTTACATTTTACAATTTTTTCATGTTTATTTTAAAAATTCAAACATTTTATTATACTGTATAAGCATTTTAAATCTCAGAATTTTGTGCAATATTTTGTTTTAACTGCACTGTAATTTTTATTGTTATTAAAAAATTCAAATACAAGTTTATATATTAATTATTA
This sequence comes from Pardosa pseudoannulata, assembly GCA_032207245.1. Taxonomy (NCBI): domain Eukaryota; kingdom Metazoa; phylum Arthropoda; class Arachnida; order Araneae; family Lycosidae; genus Pardosa; species Pardosa pseudoannulata. The sequence goes on along the minus strand of CM063504.1, from coordinate 31,765,681 downwards.
AGACCATTTAAAACTATTTTTAACAATTCTGACCACTTTTGAGCAATTAAAACCACTTTAATTAAGTGTCCTGGTAAAAATCAGTTTGGACCGGTCAAAATTACAACCCTGATTTTTTAAATTAAAAAAACTAAAATATTTCAATAAAATATAAATTTAAAGTAACCTTTATCATGTCATAAATGATTATATTGATTATATTATTATTGAGGCTCACTGAATATAAAATATAATTAATTTCTATTTGAAAAGAAAATTAAGTTTCTAATGTACAAGTTTTAAAAGTTATTTTAGGGCTAAGTGAATTTACTCAGTTTCTCACTTCGTGTACAAGTTTAATGTAATTAAAAATTTTATAGCTTAATTTATCATAACTAAAAAATTTTTGTAAAGTTCGAAACTCATGAATGGGACAAGGAAAGTTATTCTAAACAGAGTAGAACATTTTGTTTTACATTGCACCAAAATTAATATTTTTAATGATTACGTTCCAGCCCGAAATGTAATGTGTCCCTTTAAAAAAATGACACTTTTCAGTTTGATGTTATTCACATCGTACAATCATTTTTTTATGTTCCATGCACGTTACTTTTTCCCAGTTACTCTCAAATATTTCAGCGGTCTTTATTAGGTAAATGTTATAAAACTGAATAGGCCTTTTTTGCAGTTTCTGTACTGTTCAGATCTTTTTTTACTCTTATCAAAATTATTATTATTAAAGTATTTTTATTTTGGGGGATTTATATAAAAAATGTTTTATGTTTGGGATTAACATCAGTATCAGTGAATATTCATCAATTAGCATATAGCCCGTTATATGACGGAATAAGTAAAATGTTTGATTATCCAGAATTGTAAAGTACGCTGTGTGTACGCTGAGAATTATCTTTCAACAAAAAATAATTGATGGCTAAATTTAAAATTATCACATATATCTCTAAGCTATTATTTAAGTCAAATATAAAAGAAAATTATTTACGTAATATCTACGTTCAGTGATAAAATGTATGAAAATAATGCAGACGATATTTAAATAATTTAAAATGAGAAATGATTAAATGAGATGGTTAAAGGAATGACATCACAATGTTAGAAAAAAAATGTTATTTTTACCTATTTATTATATGATATATTAATAAATTAAATAGCCTTATCTTAATCAGGGAAAATAGGGCTTGAAATAATGGCATTAAAAGCTCGAAAAGGGGAAAGAGGTGGATTTTGAAAGTTTTAAAGTAGTATTTTTTCTGTGAATGAAGTATATATATATCCATTTATTTTAGAGTCATATCGATAGTTTAGGAGAAAATAAACTTTACTCGCTTTGAATTTTGCTGACCCTAACTCATCAACAATTAAATATGGATGCCTCTATTCATTTCGTTTCATAAATTCGAGGACATAGGGACAAATATCTTAGGCTATTATTATATAGGGGATGTATAATCGTTTTTCCCTCTCTAAAATAGCTCTGTCACTCTATTGACTTTTGGCTCTCGTGAATAATATAATGCATAGAAAGATTCCGTGAAGTCGCTACACCCCCATTGGCTTCACAAAGAGGTTTTGTTACAGCCCAGGGCAGGGCGACACTCTGTCTTGGTTTTTGACACTACACTACAAATGGTTATTGCTTCGACCACGCCGTGATATGTCCGAGGTGGATTGGAAGATCGAATGGGACAACGAAATGTCAGACTGTGAGGCGTCACCGAAGGAACCAATCAGAGGCTACCAGGACAGCGAAGTGGAAAGAAAAAGCCAATGGGAAGAGGCGAAAGGTGAAGTCAGACGGCGCTAGGTTTTCGTCGGAAAGTCTCCAGGAAGGAAAATGAACAGAGATTTTCAACTGGTAACGGTATTTTAAGAGCTTTTCTCCACCTTTGTGTGCAACTCAAGGAGACCCAGTTGTACCCCTGCACAATGGTATCTGTCGGCACCTATCCGCAGATTGTTTTTTAGGTTCGACTTGAACCTGGGACTTTTAGTTCCACACCAGCCCTCCTGATCCCTTTGATTTCCATTTGGAAAATTTGTACATACTCCATTTTAACCAAGAATAGACGTTGTTATTGTTTCTAAGTTGTACGTCGTGTCATAACCACTTCGACACCCACACGCTACCCGAGGATACCTTGACGTTACAATGTGGACAATTATTTTCAATATGCGATTGAATTATTATTATTCTGAGAAAGTATTTGGGATCTTCTTTGTTTTCGCTAAGCATTATATGTTTTGTGAGGGTGCATCACATAACGAAAACAGTTCTCGTTATTTCTCTGTATTAGCTAGTTTCTGTGATTTGTATGTAATGCCGCTGTCGTGAAAGTGTGTAAATAGACGTTGTTCTTTTCACTGTTGATTTTATTGCGTGATTGTTCATTCAAAAGTTCAATAGTGTATTCTTGGATATAAGATAAATATCTCATACTTTTCTCCTATACACGAGGCGCATCCAGAAAGTAAGTTTCCCTTTTTAAAAGGAAAAAAGAACTCACACTTTCACGGACATATTTATTGGCAACAAGTACAGAAATGTTTCAACTATTTTTCAACATAGCCACCACCAGAATTGAGACACTTGTCATATTGTGGGATCAACTTTTGTATACTTCTGTGGTAGAACTCTGCCACCTGTGAATGAAACAAGCCTTACTGTTCCAGAACACCCTGCACATCCCTTTCCGGACCGACAGTGTCTGTTTGAATTTGGTCCTGACCGAAAATCCACTCTGATGTTAATGCATTGACTACTGCTTGCTTTCTGGGGTAAATTGCGAAATCCAAGTCTCATTGCCCGTGACTATCTTGTCTAGGAACTCGTCGCCGTCATCGTGATACCGTAGCCGAAATGCCAGTGCTGCTCCTACGAATTGAAGTTTGTGTTCGCGTGTAAGTTTCGGCTCATAGAGCTGACAGAGCTGATGATGACTTTCAATTGGCGCAATACTTTTATGCATTCAAGATCACCGACTGAACATTGCAAGCGGCGGGAGAAGGAATAAGAATTTACATTTCTGACCACTGCTACCCCGCTACTGGCACGAATCGGGACTTGTCCAGCTGGCATATGACTAATACGTCATAGATGTGTTAAGCACGCGCAATTGACAAGGCTTATGGCATTTACTTTAAAAGGGAAAACATCGAGAAACTTACTTTCTGGATGCGCTTCGTATAATATTACTTTAGAAAATTAGCGAATGAAACACACAAGTATGATTTTCTTTTTTCTATCAAATGAACGCCGAAAGATGGCCGAATGGTTAGGGTATTGGCCTTCGGTTCGTGGGTTCGAATCCCACTATGGCATGGATGTTCGTATCCGTTCGGAATTGGCTTTAAACAGTAGGTCCCGGTCTCATTAGTCCTCGTGTTGCAAAAAGTAGACCGTAGCACTTCAAAACCAAAACCAAAAATCTATCAAATGAACGTAAAACACAGCATCGAGTAACTATAGGGAAAATATCTTAAGATTGTATTTGAAGATTTACAGTGATATTGTAAGCTGAATGCTTGAAATTCACCATTGCGTTCAATATGTATCCATTTTCAGATCTTATACAGAGTTATGAAAGCCAATGGAACTACCAAAATATCTGTATATGGAGGTTATTAACCCTCCGAGTGGAACACACCGGGGAAAAAAGCCTCCAAAAAATACGATAAATCTTTATTGTGTGTCAGTGACCAAAGTGTTCTATGATTTTTTACTTCACCCTTTGCCCCACCCTCGTTACTGTCCCTCTACTTCTGGTTATAAATAGATATATAAATAGACATATGATTGTTAATTTTCAATACACATAAAGCTTTAATTCGAAGATCATCCATAAAAATAATGTATTCTAAAAGTACGAATAAAAAAATTTTGGGGGGGGGGAATTATTTATATTTTTTACGAAATTATCCAAGACATTTAAGTGGTGCAATTAGAGATATATCTGTTACCGCAAATGAAATCTTAAATAGAGATTAACAAAGCCAAAGCTATCAGTCTTTGTTCCTAAGAGTAGCATTCAGTCAAATGTCAGTCAAAGAGGGGTGAAGTTCTTAAACAAACGACCTGACCCTCTTACCTCATAATTTCATGGGGAAAGCACTGTCAGAAATGTACAATACATCTATACATCTATGTTCGGAACGTTTTTGGAGGTCGAAAATTGTATGTGACAGCTGGCGGAATTGTACGTGCAAACCGCTTAGAGGGTTAAAATAAGGATAAAAAATAAAGCCCCAAATAAAAGATTAGAATTTTTAAACACGAAAAGATTTTATCGTTTCTAATATTCTCTGTCCCGATCAGATTATGAGTATTAAATTTGAAGTAAATCTTATCATTTCGCTAATTTATTGCAACGATCTAGGAAAAGCAATTGACATTTTGGTGTTCAACCTTAACTTTATATAATGAGAGTATTACAAATATTCCAAAACGGAAGATTATACAGCTTCATTATTGCTTTATAAAATCTTTAAAGAATTAAACTCTGTTATACGCCTAATAATTTGTCTGGTGATGGAATTAGGAGCTTATTGCATTATGCTATTTACTTAAAAGTGAAGTCTTAAATGAGACGGGTATGAACAATTATAAAAGCGAACTATTATCTTAATATAAGACAGATTAAAGTATTTAGAGGTATAAAATTAGAATTCCTAAAAGCAATTTAAATATGCCTGAATCTTGTTTATTTAAACGGAATCTTGTTTATTTAAACGTGTTTATAAATAGGAAATTGAAGGACAAGCCTAGTAATGTAGAAAGATTAATGTCTAATCCTAAATGACAAGTAAATTTGAAAGTATAATTAATAAATAATTTCTAGATAAATGGCACCTGTCAGAAATGTTTGTAAGTGTTCAACTTTAACTTTAAGCTTTGTTTAACAGCTATCCTTCTCAGCTAAAAATTTGATCACAATGCTCCATACCAAAGAATTGTCTTGTTATTCCCTATATAATAATAGCCTTAGTTATCTGTCCGTCTGTCTTCGAATTTATGGAGTGATTGGACCTGGAATGGATAGAGACATCCATATTGGATTCTTGATGAGTTAGGGTTAGCAAAATTTAAAGCGAGTAAAGTTTATCTTCTCCTAAACTATCGATCCAAATCTAAAATAAAATAGTATAAATATGCTTCATATCACAGCGAAAAATACTGTCACCTTTAAAACACTCAAAATCCAACACTTCTTTATTTTTCGAGCATTTATAATTCCATTATTTTAAGCCCTATTTTCCCTGGTTAATAGCAGACAATTAAATTTATCATTTTATTACATATTTATGTTCGAAATGCACCCCATCCATCCTTTTCTAGCGTTTAATGCCATTATTTCAAACCCTATTTTCCCAGGTTAAGATAAGAGCCGGCGATTAAATTTATCAATTTATCATTAATTAAAATAACATTTAAAATAACATTTTTTCTAGCATTTTGAAGTCGTTTAACTATCTCATTTAACCATTTCTTATTTTACTTACTTAAAAATCGTCTGAATTATTTTCATACGTTTTATCACTGAACTTAGATATTACGTCGATAATTTTCTTTTTTATTTGGCTCAAATACTAGATTAGGTACATATGTGATAATTTTAAACTTAATCATCGATTATTTTTTGTTGCACTGAAATTTTATCACCGGTATTAACAACAAATTATTTTTATAAAAGTCTAAGATTCTATTTCACGGACTAATAAATATCTAGTGTTTAAGTTATATACTTTTAAAAATTAAGAAGTTTGATCGTTTGTGTGTTTGTTTTTTATACATAACTACACGGTTTGAAATCGATTCACTAAATTTTAGCACATCATTTATATATACCGCGAAATAATCACTGTCAATATTAAAATTTTTGCTGTACATTCTATCCCGTTATATGAGAAGTTAAACTAAAGTTGGCAACAAACATACGGTCAGCACTTTTTTTAGTGTTAATTTTACATTTTACCATGTCCAAAACTTTTCGAGATAATTCTAAACTTTTAAGATAAATTTGAGGAAGATAGAGTCATGGATAAATAAGCATGTATCTTATTACTTATTTAGGTAAATCAAGAAATCATTTTACTGATCCCGTCATATGATATGCTATATGCTAGTACTTGTATACTAAGAGAAGATGATATATTTAAATCCCTTTTTCAGCATATTTTATTTTAGCTGTATTTTTAACATGAGCCTAAATAACAGTGCTGCATAAAACAAACAATAAAAATTTTCAAAATAAATACATCTTATTAAAATAAAAAATTTCTATATATCCCTCAGTATTCTTGAAATACTACTAATGCGCTGCTGTTTATGTAATCCCTTTCCATAGAAAAATAATTGAAGATTAAATTTCATTTCTATTTAGTACAGATAAAACAAAACTTTAATGATTTGTTCAATATTTTAATATTCTTATGTGCTTCCATGTTACACAATCTGAAACTCTTCAAAGTATTTAACTTTTTAATAAAGCATTCACAGTCCTCTGGCGTATACTTTAATAAATATTATCTAGAAATTAGGAAGTAATAGAGAAGAAAATATAATGCACGCGGGACATTCCGTAATCATCTACAAGGAGAAAAGTATAAAAATGAGGTATAAGTTAGATTAAAATTTGATGAAATAAAATAATCTTTCGATTGTCAGAATTTGTCATTTGAAGATAATATCCTAATTCAATACTTCGCATTAACTTACTGAAGATCTACAATATATCGAAAATTTTATGTGTTTACACAGTGAGCTTTAGAAGACGGTTTTGTTGTTTGCTGCTGTCATGGCACACTAAAATACACACAATTTGTTCACAAAATCTGTACCAAACAGCTATAGTAAATTCATCTTCCGTCTCATTCACTCATTCACGAGTTTCATTCATTATTTGATTAGATGACCAGGATTATTATTGAAATAGCTTTTGAATTTGTCAATTTAAAAAATATTGTGGAGATACTAGTACATTTGTCTGATAGTTTTAACTTCTTTTTGTAAAGATAATTTTTAGTAAAATAATTTACAATTTTTATTAAAAATATGTATTTGTATAAAAAATATACATATTTTTACCAACCAATAATAATATGTCATTTTCATGTTTGATAATTTTAATTATTTTTTTATGCATTCTAACATCTGAAAAGATGATTTTCAAATCGGAATTGATGAGGAATAATAAAATACATTAAAGCCTATAATATGTCATTTTAATGTTTGGCAATTTTAATTATTTTTTATATATTCTAATGATGTATTCTAACATCTGAAAAGAAGGTTTTCAAATCAGATTTAATGAGGGTTAAATAAAATAAAATTAAAGCCAATAATATGTCATTTTTATGTTTGATAATTTTAATTATTTTTTACATGTTTTAATGTTGCATGCTAACATCTGAAAAGATGATTTTCAAATTGGATTTGATGACGGTTAAATAAAATAAAATTTAAAAAAATTATATGTCATTTTTATGTTTGGGAATTTTTAATTAATTTTCACATGTTCTATCTTTAGAACATGGGAGTTCTAACATCTAAAAAGATGGTTTTCAAATTGGATTTGATGAGTGTTAAATAAAATAAAATTAAAGCCAATAATATGTCATTTTTATGTTTGACAATTTTAATTATTTTTTACATGTTCTAATGATTTATTCTAACATCTGAAAAGATGATTTTCAAATCGGATTTGATGAGGGTTAAATAAAATAAAATTAAAGCCAATAATATGTCATTTTTATGTTTGATAATTTTAATTATTTTTTACATGTTTTAATGTTGCGTTTTAACATCTGAAAAGATTATATTCAAATCGGATTTGATGAGAGTTAAATAAAATAAAATTAAAGCCAATAATATGTCATTTTTATGTTTGGCAATTTTAGATATTTTTTATATATTCTAATGATGTAAAGAAGAGCCTCGTTTGAGAAATTATTCTTGATTTATTTGTTATTTATGTTTATTATTTTGCTTTTCCACTTACGTATTTATTCTTGTTAAATTAATAATTCTGTTTACCTTAAAAACGTGTGTATTATATTTCTGCCATACATGATAACATGTGGTTTTAATTAATTACTGGACTGACTTTTTTGACTTTATTTAAATAATTGCCCTATTTTTTACGGTTTACTAATTCAAATCCACTACACACTCATGGGCTTGTAATAACACATTACAGACCAACATTTTCAAACCTTTAAAACCAGTAATGTACATCTAGAACTGTAACAGTATTCGGAAAAAGGACGATCTCTAGAGATGCTTTTGTTCACAAAGTTTTCCCGAAATCTTTTTTGAAATAAAATAAAAAAAAATTTTTCAAGAAGTAAGTCATTTAATTGAAGATCAAATTACATTCAGTCTTTTCCGTTTCATCTGTAGCAAATAATTATTGTTCGATTATATCAGGTTTCCGATTATTTTCTAAAAATAAAAGATTTTTTTTTTGTATCTTCCAGAAGTTATCATATTACTAAGCACATAGATCTCTTTGTCCAAAAAGAGGAGCTTTAGAATTCTTGTTTTATCATTTTCCTTAATTAATGATCTATACTTGAATTGTAAGTCCGAAATTATTTTCTATAAACCATATTAAAATATAATAAACTTTAAGTTGAATATACATTTCTAAGTTTAAACTCAATACTTGTCATTGGATAATAATTTCTCTCATTACAAGAAATAACATTCTTACATTAGAGAAAGTCCTTTTCCAGCTGCTGGATATTTAAAATGTCTTGAAGTAGTACGAGGGTTCGGGTAAAAGTCATAGCAACTATTTTTTCTTGAAGATACCAGTCCGGTTGGAAAATGTAATATATACAGCCGAAATGACAAGGTGTTAACTGCATGTGTGTACAATGAATAGCACTGAAATATCGTAACACACCAATTTATTACGGTAGTATACAGGGCAATAAAGAGTTCGCGGTGCAAAAGAATGACAACACAGAACACATAAAGCAGACATGATAAACCTGGGCCTAAAGACCCCCAAAGTAGTCCCCTGCTACTGTCACCACACGCTGCCAACTATGTGGGAGGAACTGAATACCATCAGGTTTGGATTTGCCGCACCATGTATGAATCGGATCGCCTGTTGTCGCACAGCATTAGCTGGTTGACACTCGTCCGTGCTGAAACTTTCTTACCCACCGTGTTACTGTACAGTATGGTAGGACATTATTCCCAAGGGCTTCCATTAATTCACTGTGACATTCCATCGCATTTCTCTCTCGGAGAACGGCTATTTTGATGAAAGAGCGCTGCTCAATACGGGTTACTTCTATCTCGCACGACACTCACCACCTGACTGTTTCACTGCCACCGCCGCTCTACTAAAATGTCTACTACCATTTTTCAGAAAGCCATCTGTTTTTCTGCTTACATACTATGCCTGCAGAAGTCCCACATGACACATATACATTTGTGATACGTTCGAAAAAAAATAGTTACCATGACTTATGCTCCAACTCTAGTATTTGCATATTGCCAGAAGTTCAAATTAAACTTTATACGGTAAGTGTCTGTTTAATACTAAAATTTGAAAAATAACTATAAAGTACAGATTCCTATTAATATTTTATTAATTTTACGTTTTTGACTTGATAGTTCAGTTTTTAGCAACTAATTGCATCGTAATATATTTAACGGCTACTTTTGGTCTCTCAAGAACTCTAAAGTATATTTATTTGATGTCAGAAACTTCCAAGATTCGAGAGGTACGTAGAGAATATTTTGAGCCACGATAGATCAGTCGGCAAATGTGTCTAACTCATAACTATAGGGTTGTAGGTTCTACGCTTGCGCGACGAAAAAGATCATTAATCAGTCGACATTAATGGCGAATGGAGCACTAAAATTAGGTTCGTGGTGACAATATCCTCCAAGTTCAAACGATGCCTCTGCAGATGGTAGGCCAAGCATAGGTTTCTTCTGCTTGATCCATGCATCTAAAATTACTTTGAGGACTTACTTTGAGGAAGTAATGTTATTAGCGTCTGTAGCATTCCTCAAGCTACACGTGCACTCTGACTGATGTTAAATGAGTAACAGTTTCAGAGCCAAGATCGGTTGATCTATGTATGGTGTTAAGATAGTTGTTAATTCTGCTTGTTGCATTTAAAAAAAATAAATGTATACTATTCTGACAATCAGAAGAGTTCAAATACTCTTCATAAATTATTGAGATCAAACGTGTGTTTTTCGTTCCATTGAGCATCTAATAGATTGAATGAAAGCTATCTCCAAAGCCAAGTTTATTGTACGTTTTTCTGTGAACTAAATATTGATATAGTCTAAAAATATTTGAGGAATTTTAAATAAATATGTTTTGTCTTAAAAGAAGGTTGGTCAACTGCTGAACCCAAATGAAGATTGTTACAGTAATATGCATTATTAAATGTTATACTGTCTCATCCCCTATATAATATTAGCCAAAGTTATTTGTCCGTCTGTCCTCGAATTTATGAAGTAGTTAGACCTGGAATGGATAGGGGCATCCATATTGGATTCTTGATCAGTTAGGGTTAGCGAAATTCAAAGCAAGTCTTTAAAACGTTCGTAACCCACCCCTTACCCCCTTTGCGAACGTTTAATGACATTATATCAAGCCCTATTTTCCCCGGTTAAGAGCAGGCGATTAAGTTTATCACATGATAAATAGGTAAAAATAACATTTTTTTCTAGCATTATGACGTCAGTCCTTTAACCATCTTAATTAGTCGTTTCTTGCTTTAAATTCTATAAATATCGAGTGCATTATTTTCATACGTTTTATCTCTTAACTTAGATATAATGTAATTAATATTCTTTTATATTTGGCTTAAATATAGATTAGGTACATATGTGATAATTTTAAATTTAATCATCGATTATTTTTTGTTGCAAGGAAAATTTTATCACCGGTATTAACAACAAATTATTTTCATAAAAGTCTAAGAGTCTATTTCACAGACTAATAAATATATGGCCTTTAAGTTATATATCTTGGAAAATTAAGAAGTTTGTTCGTTTGTGTGTTTGTTTTTTATACATAACCACATGGTTTGACTAAATGAAATCAAAGGGATTCTAAACTGCATTCACAGTGTCGGGCGGCTAAGTATGAAGATAAACAAATTATTGAGGGTGTACCAGATAATTTCAGCCAAAAAACAAACCATTTTTTACGGGCCTCATAGGGTTACAATTCTGGGAAACTAAAAATTTAACTGATCCCGTCATATGACGGGCTATATGCTAGTTCAATAATGTTCCTTATTATTTTAAGATCGCTAAAGGCAAACTACATTCGTCAAAAACGGATTTTGTTTTACAATCAAGATTTCATTTGGTTTGTTAAAGATTTCCTTTACTGGTACAATAAACGAATGAGTTTCATGAGATGTCAGATTACAAATTTGACTTTGCCAACAACATAAAACCTCTAGATAAGCCCTCCGTCCTCCTAAAATGATGTAGATCCACCAATGAAGTTGATGGACCTGAATAAAGCAATGCATTGATGCAATCAATTAACACAAACAAGTCACGATTGTCCATTTTTCAGATGATGTTATTTTTATAATGCTTGACTCTGTTTGTCCTATAATAATGTACCACAATAATAATTCTAAAAATTCTTAAAAGTGGTCGTATTGAATCAATTCATGTAGAACATATAGAGAATTATAAAATTGAAATTAATTTCTAAATTGTTTTTGCATTTTACTTTCAGCATATTTCTCAAAATTATTTTTTGATTTTCCTCACAGAATTACCTTAAAAAAAGGTGTTTTATTTTCTTTCTTAAACTGCTTCTTAATAAAACAAGGAGGATTACTTTCCACTGAAAGATGAATTACTTATGAAAGATACGCCATTCGCAAACATGAAAACGTAATTACTTGTAATTTTCTTTGAAGCGTCAAATAATGTTCCTAACAATAACTAGTTGAAGAAGTATTTTACTAACCGTAAAAAAATATTTTGTTAGAATAAGCTTTAAGATAAATTCACTCGTTCAATGTATTAATGTCTGTTAAAATAATTGGTAATAGCTTTCGTGAAGAAAATGTAAAAGATTTACTAAGTAAAACATTAAAAACAATTTACTTACGAGGATTTAAACTGCTTAAATTTTTCGGAATTTCAGAAAAAACTGAATTTTTTGGTAAGTTTTAAAAGGTTAGCGTTGTGTTTATTGACAAATAAATGCGCCAGAGAGTCATAAAAGTACCTCCAACATTTTTTACAAAGGTAATTTTTTAAAGGAATAATGAAACATTTTTGAAATTCTTAACTTTACAACGATTAACTATTAAACGCAAATTTTTCTGATATTTTGTTAAACGTAAAAAAAGAATATCATTCCAGTTTATTTTAAAGAAACATATCTAATTAAAAGTTGTTTTAAAATATAATACTAAATACGCATAAAAAATTAATCGAGAAAAAAAGATTTTCATCCGTTTTAATTTGTATTTTAAATAATGCACAAAATTAGAAATTCCGCAAATTAATTATTCATTTCAGTAAAGCATTCTCTGGAATTCTAATAGAAGTTAAGATTTTAAAGCACTTTTATCTTTTTAATTTCCACAAACAATCTATTTTAATTTCTACAAAACATAATGTAAAGTGTATTAAAAGAAACAGAAAAAAACTTAACCTTCCAACACGTGATTCGAGAAAATTTTACGAACAATTTGGTTTTTAATGTAGTTTATTCCTACATAACAGTTGGACAGTAAGAAGTTGAATTCTTTTTTATTTTTCCATTCATTTAACCACACAATAATTTTTGAAACTTGTAAATTTGAATTTTTTTGTATTAAATAGAAGCTAATTACCTTTTCTATTCTGTTCACCTCAATTATATTAACATGAGCGATATAAACTATTCTATAGCATGAAAAACAATAGTGCCTTTTTATTTTATATTTCCTAACATTTTTTAATGTTTTTTTTTATATTTTAAGATGCTAAATACCTTTAATGTCTCTATTTAAAGAACAAAACAGATACTTTACTTCAATTTAATGTAAAGAGTTAGTTTCTAATACGCATATTTCCAAAGTTTTCTTTAAGTTAAGGAAGTTTCATTTATTTCATTAGGTACAGATTTTATATGTTATTTTTTAAAAAATATACCACTTGTGAGAGTGCAGCTATGTTTGACATAAGGTTTGCGTAACTGATTTGCTCGCCGAACTCACACGTTGTGGGTTGAATGCCCAAGTTTTTTTCGCAACTCCAGGAAGCGTGTGGTGTGGCCAGTGAAAATAATTGCACTTAAACTTCACCAAGTTTTGGAGAATTGTGATTGGTCTCCAGGAGGCGATTCAGGACCATCCTTGGAGTCCCGGTCCTTCTGGGCAGAGCCGGGAAAGGACGCATTGTAAAAAGGACAATGGAACAACGAACACATCAGCACAGGATAATGGAAAAAGTATTGGGTTGCCTGAGTAGAAAGAAGGAAGGAAAAGAATGTAGCGTTCTCTTGGACATTGGCATTTTTTTTTTTTGAGGCGTAGCACGTATAGTGCTTCTTTTACTTTTTAATTTTTTATATATTTTTTTGCATATTTCCTTGTCTTTTGTTCTATATTTGAACATTGTAATATAGATCAGTGGTATTATACTATAATTAAAGACGATATAAAGCAACTTTGGGTTATAAATGACTTTGAAATAACAACAGCAATGTACTACACCACAACACCACTTTAAAACAAAAATTTAAGTAATTTTTAAAGCTACAGTTTTATTAAATATATTATAAAAACTCATTATAAAAGAAGCAGAGCATTTTGTTTATATGTTAATGAATAGAAAAAAACGGTGTTATAATAAACATTTTAAGCCTCGAAAAATATGCCCTTAAGTGTTACTCTTATTTTATCTTTGTCTTTCATCCTTACCAAATTGGTCTTCGCTACTTAAAAGAATTACAATTTTTTATGTGTAAGTTGATCAGAATACATTTTCTCAATTACACAAATTTTGTGCATAATAACAAGTCTCGATAATTTTTAAACATTGAAGCGTATTAAATTCACAAATTTTAATTTACTGCAAAATTAACATGAGCTGAAAATTTAGATGAAACTTTCAATCCCCGTATTTATTTAATTACATATCTACTAGACATTCTGACAGACATGTAATAACACCCTTGAATTAATCTTCCAAATTCACGTAGGTTTACGGATTCCTCGATTGCGGGTTAAATAATCAAAAGGTGATTAAATTCGTCTCTCCACAACCAGCTTTAGGGAAGCAGAAGTGAATAATGAGTCCAAGAAGTTGACGAAACGTGAGATAATCTAAGGAGTAGAGTGTTTGTAAAACCCCGGTGCATAAAATTTTCTCATTAAGAAAGAATTTAGAATTTTAACAGAAGAATTTTAAAAACAATATTTCCGAAATAATTATTTTTTAAAAGAGAAGATATTGTGGTGTCTGGTGGTGCGTAAAAATTGCTTAGCTGAGTGCTGGAAAATGATCTATGAATTCCTTGTTTATTAATTTATTATATTTGGAATAAGGGATTTTGTTACCAAAATATTTAAAACTTAGTACACCTTCTTGGAAAATTTCAATTAATGTCTGATAATGTAGTGTATTAGTTTGAATAAATTTAATTTAAAAGTTTCCAAGATATGAATCCGTTTACTTAAGAATTGCTTTTTCCTAAGAAAAAAATTCTATGAAAATTAATTAAAGTAACACGTTGTTAAATTATTCATTAAAATTTTCATGCAACGTACTGTTAGAATCTTGTAATTAACGCTATATGTATACGTGGGTGTGTGGGTGTGACTGTGTGTATTCATACATATATACATATATATATATATATATATATATATATATATATATATATATATATATATATATATATATATGTGTGTGTGTGTGTGTGTGTGTGTGTGTGTGTGTGTGACATGTCTCGTCATAGAAGTCAACATTTCAATACACTCACAAATTTTATACTTCAGCATCTATGAAGAGAAAGACAATGGCTACTCCATCAGTTTCATTTTGTTTGTACCATTAGCACAGACAAACAGCATGGAAGTGCCTCCATATTTATATTAAAATACAATTATAATTAAATTTGTTAGTTTTATGATAAAATATTACTACACATGCACATATTTGTGTATGTTTGCGTGTATGTATGTCTGCATGTATATTTCAACCGCTGCGAAACATTTAGGTCAATTAGGGTCCTGAAGATGTTTACTGGAATCTCCAATGCCTTGGCCAGTTGCGCTAGGTAACGCGGGTGAGGATCCTTGGGGCAAACAACTCAAACAAGGTGAGCCATAGATTCTCGATTATGTTCAAGTCCAGGGAATGTACTGGCCCAGAGAATACGGAAAACTCTTCCTGCTGCTCTCCAAACCACGCACATATTCTGTTATCTTTATGACACGGGGCATTATCCTACTGGTAGATGCCACCATCCTCAGGAAAAACAATTCTCATGTAGGGGAGAACATGACCTGCAAGAATAGATGCATATCTGTATTGATCTATCGTGCCTTCCACAATGATGATAAACCCAGAGAATACCACAAACTATAATTCTAATACATTTGCCAAACCATAATTCTACCTCCTCCAGCTTGGACCCTTCCGACAATTGTTGCAGAGTATTTGCTTTCAGACGTTTCACGCGGCATACGCCATTGTGCATCTGTCCGACGGATCATAAATTTGTGATTCATCAGAAAAAGCCACCTGTCTCCACTCAATGGAAATCGAGTACTTCGGACAAATTCCAGCCTACGTCGCCGATGAACAGCAGTCAGCCTACGTGCATTAACCAGGTGTCTGGTGCGTACGCTGAATCATCACTGTGGAGAAACTGTTGGTAGCCCCTTGGTTCATCTGGGAGGTCCGTTTCTCAACGGTTACACGCCTATTCACCCGAATGCATCTCCGCTCTTGTCGTTCACCTTTACCATCTATGGTGCGCCATATTTGCCACTTAGCTGATTTTAGATTTAGCCATTTTGCCTTGCACGCTATACGTTTACCACGGTGACCTGCGAACAGTTTACAAAATTAATCGTTTCAGAAATGCTCCCACCCTAGTCCTTAAAGCCAATGATCTTGCCTTCTTAAACGTCTGATAAATCACTCAGTTTCTGAAATAACTGAAATGTTTTTCAAAGGACTTCAGCACACTTTATATACCCAATTTACTGATGACACTACCTTCTGCGATTCATTATTTAACGTCCTTACAAAAGTAGGCGGTGGTTACATTAATAAGACTGGACTGTGTATATACAACACGTAGGTGTATAGCAGCACCAAAATCAATGATATATCTACACTCTGAATGGTAACAGAGTTCGTTGGTCCAAATCCAACTATGGCATGGATGTTCGTAGCCGTTTGGAATCAGCTTTAAGCTGTAGGTCCTGGTCTCATTAGCCCTCGTGTTGCAAAAGGTAGACCGTCTTGCTCTAAAACCAAACCGAGTGGTAACAATTTCAACCTCTTTATATAAACATTACATTTGGGATCTTCAAGTGTGTGTGTTATAACGTTCACAAGAGTAGACCTGTGCTTTAAATATGAATTTTATATAGCAAATTGTTTAGGGGCACATTGATGAAAATTCGAGAAATAATAACAAATATTTGCTCCGTTTTAATAACATCTGTTTGTTAACTACGGGCAATAACATGTGTTACATGTACGGCATTTATATTTTTAACCCCGATAATTTACTAATACCCTTACATAGAGAATTTAAGTATGGTCTTAATTTTTTTGGCTGAGCTCCTTGTATCCCTTAAAATTGTGTATTTATGATTCCAGGTAGTGATAACATTGCAGTATCAGTTGAGCTGATATATATATATATATATATATATATATATATATATATATATATATATATATATATATATATATATGTAATATATATATATGTATATATATGTATATATATATGTATATATATGTATATATATATGTATATATATATATATATATATATATATATATATATATATATATATATATATATATATACATAATCTGAAATACATGCAATCATCGACCTCTTTAAAGGTATCATTTGCAGTTAAATAGTTAGATTTTTACATAATTTTCTAAATTATTTTAATATTTAAAAAAATTATATTATTTTACTTTGTTTACATTATATCAATAAAACTGCCTCAACTGGCACGCGACATGTGGTTATCCTATTGTACTAAAGTAAACATGTAAGGGTCCTTACATGTTTACTTCCCTTGTTCTGATTATATATATATATATTCTACTAAAGAGGGATTTATTTATCAGATAAATACTTCCATATACAAGAATTTTTCAACTTGTACAATCTCGAAATTATAGCTTAAATTTTCTAATCTAAAGTGGAAAAATTTGTATAGAAACCTATTATCGTTCAGCGAACGGTCGAATAGATATGGTACTTTCTTGAAATATTAGAGATTTTCAGTTCGAAACCCACTATTGACATAGATATTTGCATCCCTTTTTAAGATAGGTCCTAGAGACACGAAAGAAAAAGACAATTTTTCTAGGTTAATATCATATAACAGCCTCAAGTAAATTATAAAAAAGCCTTTTAAGAATTATAAATGTTTAAACAAATAAAATTAACTAATAATGTACGTACAGGATTGGATTTATATTATGATCTAAATCCTTTTTGGTTAATACTTATTGATAAGAAAGTCCTATTGGTGATTTTGATTCACAGATACCTTAATTGGGAACAAGCCAATTGTTTTAAATAGTGGATTATATATCCCAAAAAGCATTTTCTTTTTTAGCATATAGTCCTTTGTATTATATACATATCACATTATGTATAATTTATAATTCTTTCTGTCTGATTTCAAGACTGTAGATAGGGCTTCATATATTTTGTGCTGATTATGACCTACTCAACCACGGTAAAATAAGAATTTATTTTTTATCTAATTATAAATGTTTAAACTGAAAACGTGAAACATTATTTTTGAGATTTCAATAAAAGAAGTCGTTAATGGATTGCACAACCTCACGACAAAGAAAATAAAGATGGTTTAGTAAAAGGTTTATAAAACCCTACCTTATTGTCACTGTCTTATATATAACACAATACATTTGGCTAGATCCATTTTCTGTTTCCAGAAGAATCGATTGAGCAAGATTCGAGGAGTTTATCTAGTTTCCCTCAAGTTTAATACCAATGTGAACTCCCTGTCCATAGAAAACCTCAAGGTAAATTTTCACCGGAAATGAGTGTAGCGTAAATTCAGATTTATTGCATTACAATTGAGCAAGTGATAAAAGTGGCGAAATATTTCACAGTCTGGCTTCAACTAGGTGAAAGATAGTATCTAGCAATGCTCACATTGGGGAAAATTCTATTGAATTTTTTCTGTTTCGAATTGCTAGAATTTATAAAACCACCCGGTTTTACGAACATAAAGACAAATAACTTACTCTAGACCTCATTTTACAATTGGGTACTCTAGGTAACACAAAATTCCTTCAGAATTCTCTATTTGGTTTCAACATCAGTTTTATTCAAAAATGGTATCGACCATTTTTAACTCACAACGGAACTCTACCATGACAAGTGTAAGGTATTGATAATGCCCCAGCAGAAGTTTCCACAATTTTGACCATTAACAGGCAGGAAAGATTTTTGTTCTTTATGATGTACCTCTCTCCTCTCTGCCCAAAATCCTGAAGCAAAGGCACATCACAGCGTGTTACGTAAAGATCCCCGCAACTGCATGGCTATGTGAGGGAGGGGGAAGCTTCATGCATCTGGCCTCAGTTGCCTACCAGTTACCAAAGTATTAGGATATGCGCTCTCATGAACCTTATATTGAAGATATGTAACACTGTGGGATGAATCGTTTTACGAATCAACTTTTTAAGCTATCAAATCGTTAAACTTGGAATGTTTACTACCGAAAAGTTTCATTTCAATTAATACCTTAGAGCTAAAACAAACTTTAAGTATGACGATAAACAAAACAATCGTTTATGGAATTGTAACCGAAGATATGAAGGCAAAAATTGTGGACTAAACTTGTGCCCAAAGTGTTGGTAAAAGAACAAAAAGACATGCGAGTTCTCAGGTGCCAAAAACTTATGGAAATGTGTGAAATAGATCTTAATATTTTAATACGCTTTTACGGGGATGAGTTATGTATTTTGAAAAACAGTAGGATCCAAAAAGGCAGTTCTTAGTGCCACAACACAGCGTCGGCCCACTCTATGAAGATAGCATGAGTAAATCCAGGATAAAATCATGCTCATTGTCTTCTTTGACGTCATAGGCGTTGTCCACCAAGAATTTGTAAGTGCCAGCTTTTTATTTAAATGTGCTCCAAGGACTGAAAATGAGAGTTGTGGGTTGCAAGATTGGTATCAAGTATGTGTAGTAGCCTCATTGTGAAAACATCTGAAGCCACAGTGTCTTTCTTCATTTTCAACTATTCCTCGACCAGAACCCCTACGCCAGTGCTTACCCAACTTTTCTAGAGTCCTCATCTGATTTTTACATATTTAATTTTGCTTCCTCGCTTAGTATGAAGCTTGAGATGGAAATATTTGGATACTGTAACGGAGTGATTTAGCGGTATCGTCATCAAAGAACTTTGCTTTGAGAGGTGGACTTGTGTGGATACAACAGGATTGTTTTCCCCGGCACCACGATGTCTACACTGTTGTGCCCTATAGTAAAGGAACAATATGCCAGACAACACGGCACCTTCACTGACAGCCAAAAAGATGATCACTGGAATGACAAAGGATTTGCCGCTAAGAATTCCAGGAACCCCTGCCTTTGCGGCCGATGATTGTTTAACCTGGACCAATCCAGCTGGTCGAAGGTGAGGTCATCGCTAGGTGACCCAATAATGAAATTGCGGGAGAGGCCCCTCTCTTAAAGACCCCTCCCCTAGGAAGAGACGAGAGAAGATTTGTTTTTTTAAAGAAGTTAGTTAGCTAGCAACCAGCTAATTCAGAGGTCGCCTTGACCAGCCTCTCTGTAAGAGATTTTTTTTGCTATAATTCCACCATGGGATTTAAATAGTAGCCCTCATCAGCTAACTCGGAGTTCGCCTCGACCAGTCTCTCCATGGGAGAGTTTTATTTAGCGAAATCCCGTCTTGGGATATATCTTTTGCTGTGCTTTGGGTTTCCTTTTTCTAATATAATCCTCTTCAGGATTGTTTGCAGTTCTTCAGAACTAACTGTGCTTAGATCTCCTACCTGTACTTCAGAGAACTTTCGAGAGAGCTACGAATTGTTTCTTCCGTCTAATCAACCATATTTCGGCAGAAACTGAATTTAGTTTAGGTACCCGTCTCTACTCAGGCGTAATTGTTTTTTTTTTATAATGATGAAAATCTTCTAATTTTTATACTTTGACAAACTTCTGTATGGGGAAATACTATATTTAGAGAAAAAACAAAATAATTTATTCATTTCATTTTGTTTAATTATTGATATCGTGGGTATTTTAAATTCTTATTAAATTTCTAGTTGTATTTAAACATTTTACATTTCAGATTTGAATTCGAGGTGACTTCATTTGAAACAAACTCTCCTAAACAAATAGCGATATATATATATATATATATATATATATATATATATATATATATATATATATATATATATATATATATATATATATATATATATATATATATATATATATATATATATATATATATATATATATATATATATATATATATATATATATATATATATATATATATATATATATATATATATATATATATACATATATATATATATATATATATATATATATATATACATATATATGTATATATATGTATGTATATACATATATACACTTATATGTATATATATACATGTATATATATATATATACATATATAAATATATATATATATATATATATATATATATACATACAGTTTTTTTACTTACATTTAAAAACTTTATTCTTTTATACTACGAAATTTCGAAAGCTATGCATTAGACACAATATGACACAAATTTTCTGAAGACAATTATAAATAAAGCTAAAATAATATAAATCTCCCTATAAAGAAATATGTTATTATATATGATTACGAAATATTTTTAAACTAGTATAAGTTTTTGTTTAAATGAAGAAAATAGAAACACAATAGTCAAACCAAAAATCCTTAATAGAAATAGATACTTTTACTGTAAAGTCGTTATTTCAGACGAAAGAAAATATATTTTATTAAAAAGAATTGCTTAAGGTACATTAAAATTACTATTTCATGAACACTTTAGTAACATAATAAGGTTGTCATATAGCAACAGTATTTCAAGAAGAAATTAATCGCTGGTTCTTTATAATATTTTTACAGAAGAAATATTTTGTCATAATATACATTAATATTTTATAATTCTGTATTTATATAAAATAAAAGTGTTTCGTAGAGTTGATGTTTAAAGATATTTCACTATTGATTAATGTTACAGCTTTCTTAACGAAATGAAAATGAAAAATCCTAATTACTATTTCTGCCGAGAGGGAATATAAATGTAATATCTCTTTAAATGAAATTTATCTCATTTGAAATATTAATTTTATTTTTTAGCAGTTCGAATAGATGTCTGCACCAATTAAAGAGATCAAAAGAGCTCATTAACAGATGTTGAAATATATAATTTTATAACAGAAATTGCTTAGCATTTGTCACTATACGTATAGACAATGAAGGAAAGATTTGAATTCGTTTTGACATCATTTGAAACAGTCTCTCCTAAAAAAATAGCGATATATATATATATATATATATATATATATATATATATATATATATATATATATATATATATATATATATATATATATATATATATATATATATATATATATATATATATATATATATATATATATATATATATATATATATATATATATATATATATATATATATATATATATATATATATATATATATATGTATATATGTATATATATATATATATAAATACATATATATATATATATACACATATATATACACATATGTATATATATGTATATATACATATATATATATATATATATATATATATATATATATATATACATATATATATGTATGTATGTATGTATGTATGTATGTATATATCAGATCTAATATTGGGGTAATTGGATATTACGTTAGTTAAAAACAATTTTAAAAATCGAACTCTTTTATAATAATAAAATAAATGAAAAAGACCCACGTTTGCGTAAGCTTTTAGGATCATCCTGTCAGGTGGAAGCATTTTAGAACAATTTGATGAGTTTGCAAACAAATGAGCTTCAGTCAACGAGTGGACATGTAGCGGTCAACACCTTTTCCAGGCATAGCTCCGCCACGAACAATGAAAATGGCACAAGTTTTGATTTTAGAAGAAACGATGATTTAATAAAATTATTATTATCAAAATTATTCGCCTTAACTCTTTGCCATTTCACACACATGACACACACACACACACACACACACACACACACACATACACACACACACACATATATATATATATATATATATATATATATATATATATATATATATATATATATATATATATATATATATATATATATATATATATATATATATATATATATATATATACTTGTGTGTACACACTGAGATTTATTTAATTGAAATCGTGTAAATTTATTGCCTCCGTTTACAGATCGATAAATTTAATGCTGCACTAGCAAAAATTGTATTACAACGAATATATATATCTTTTGAGATTACGAAATGGTTCAATAAAAAATATATTAGCAACATTTTAACTACTTATTGGGTATTTCTTATATTAACTCTAAGATTGTAAACGCAAAGGAAAGTTAAATGTCAAAGAGACATCTAAATTAAATTATTTCTAATTTCTGTTTTATTATCTAGTAAAAGTAACCGGTTATAAGAATCATTTCCTTAGTTTTGTTTTATATTATTTTTACTATTATTATTATTGGGCATCCATAAATTTCTGAGATTAAAATTAGTCGAGTTATATGGAGACATTCTGCTCAGTCATAGCAGAAAAATAGGGTAAAAAAGGGTCAACTATTTTTTGGTCTTTAATGTTAACTAAACGTCAAAAAACTTCCTCAAAGCTGAAAACAGTAAATGAAATGCACACCAATTATAGGCTGAGAAATGCGTGAGCTGACATACCGCCGTGTGAAATATCTACATAAACCAAGACCAACTGATCATAGCATTTCTCCCTACGTAAATAATTTCGATCTATTTGCAGTATAAAAGAATTTAGATTCTGAACTTGATTTGAAATCTGTAACACAAGAACAGGTGAAGGTAAAGTATGTTCCAGTATGGATAAGAAACATATAACCATTAATTTTAAATAGCTGTCTCGTTTAAATTTTCGATTGGTGGCATACTGCTTTTCCTAAATTGTAAACGTATGTATATTCGCATTTATATGCACTATGTACAATTTTTGAAAGGTAGAAGCAAGTCTCCTTAGTAGTGTGGTATCTTTCCTTAAAATATGAAAATAAAGTTACTCTTTTACTGTTTCGACCTCCCAAAAATTTTGGACGGCGAAATTCCCAATTCTAGACCTTACAGAGGTGATTCTGATCCAAAAATACTCTGTTCGGAAATTATAAAAAACAGAATTTTTCCCCCGAAAATTTGAAAAGAATTTTGAGAAAAATCTGTTTCTGCAAATTAAAAGAAAGTTTTTAAAACCATTTTCAGCTTCAAATAAAAAAATATATAAAAGAATTTTGAAGATAATCAGAAAGTTTTATGGCTTTGCTCATCCTTTTTTTCATTTTTGATGCGTCCACAAAAATTTTTCTATCGAGGAACAGCAATAATATGTTATGTGATTTTCTTTTTTAAAGCAATATGTTAAAACTTAAATTTATGTATTCAGATTAAGAAAGTTAATTTTTGTTTTCTAGTTAACCATCACACACATTGATATATGTGTGTTTGTGTTATTTTATACAGAACACACTTAAATTTGCAACTCTATAGTAAGGTAATATATATTAAAATATATTAATATAGTGATATTTGGTAATGGATAAATCACAATATGAAAATTCAGATATCATTCTGCTCTAGTTTTGACATTCAGAAATACTTTACGTATACTTTTCCAGAAAATTTTGTAGGATCTTCAGAAAATTTTTTCATACTTAGAATCATCCATAAACTTAAGCAAGACTGATAATCTTATATTACAAGATGTTAATTTTCGTATACAGTAGAAATGAATTATGTTGGGGATTTCATATATTTTATCAGCTAATAAGACTAGTTAAGGCAATATTTTGTTACTGGCAGCCAAATTTGTGGCCAGGGCATTGGTAAGCATTAAAACAACAGATATTTTAAAATGTCGTTGGTAATAGAACTGGTTGCAAGCTCACGCATTCCACGTAACAACTGAGATTTATCATCAAGATCCTGTGAAATTAGTAATTGACGAATACATTTTACTTCTAACACTATGAACTGAAATGTCAAACTTTTGAATTAGGTCATGAGTCAGCAGATAGCGGCTTATGAGCGCCTCTGGGTCTTTTGCATGGACGTCTGTGACTCTTCAGACTTCGATATCTACGCATTGTATTATTAATAACTGAGGTATTTAAATGATATCTAATACGTCTTATATCTTGTTAAAATGATAATTTGATTCTCTCTCGAAAGTCTGTTGACCCTTAAGTTGTACGAACTTTTACATCAGCTTAACGTCGTATCACAGGAGGCTATACATCAAGTTCAGTAAATTGCGCAAGGATATCTGCTTCGACTGCGAATTCTATATGATTGGATTAATTAATATATTGGTAAATATGGCTAAAAGAAATATGAATCTCAATATGAATCAACCATATAGCTTAATTATTTTCCCAAAAACGGGAAAATCTTGGAGGGAGATTTCAGAACGACGTGCCACGATGTGACTTGCAAAAAGTACATGATTTAAAGTTTTATTATCGACAGATATGTTATAAAACGGTATACAATTTTTCAACAAAAACTTTAATGTTTGTACTGGTTTTTGAAAGCATAACAAACAAGGTAAGAAATTCGAAGTTAAAATAATCAAAGAGATTTTTTTATACTGCATTGACATCAATATTTGTTTAGAGTAAATTTAATAATAAATATACTTTCACATCATGAAAACATTATGCTAAAATAGTGCCAGCACGTAAAGTCCAGTGAGTCACCAAATTGCTAGTAAACCTATAATTCTCAAACTCATATTAGAAACCCTAGATTCAAACAGAATTATTAGAGACCCATTCAAAACTCTATAATTGCTTCATAAAAATTTGAATTCATAATATCTTACATAATAATAGCTTAAGTTATCTGTCCGTCTGTCCTTGTATTTATGAAGCGGTTTAACCTGGGATGGATAGAAGCATCCATATTGGATTCTTGATGAGTTAGGGTTAGCAACGTTCAAAATCCACCCTTACCCCCCTTTTTTAGCATTTAATGCCATTATTTCAATCCCTATTTCCAATATTAAGAGCAGGCGATTAAATTTATCAATTTATCCCATAATAAATAGGTAAAAATAATACTTTTTTCTAGCATTATGACTGCATTCCTTTAACCCTTTAGCGGACAGTGGTTTCGCAGGAAAACCTCCAGTTAAACATTTTTTCTCTATTTTTTTGAGAAATATGAATGATTTTTTCGTTTTTTTTATGTTTTTAACATTTAAAAATTACACTAAATGATAGTACTACACTTAATTAATTTTTTCCTTTTTGAAATATATGTATTTAAACTTGATGTACCTGGAAAGTCAGTAATTCGATTTTTTTCCCGTATGACCTCAAACAAAAATATCTATTCAAACAACACTTATAAATTGTTCAACTATTTATTTATTATACTTTTTAAGAACACTTATTTATTGTTCTTACAATATAATTAAAATTTAAAAAAGTATTATGCTCACGCTGTAGAAGGTGGTGGGTTTATCAGTTAACCCCCCTTAATCCCTCCTACGTTATTCTCTAATGCAAACTTAAGGTTTGTAGAGAAAATTTTAATACATTTTTCATTTATAAGGTTCATAAGTAATATTTATAAACTAATTTCATTAAATTCCAAAGAGTTTATATAGGTGACCATAAAAGGGTTAACCATCTCATTTAATCATTTCTTATTTAAAATTATTTAAATATCATCTGCATTATTTCCCTACGTTTTATCACTGAACTTATATATTACGTACATAATTATTTTATATTTGTCTTAAATGACAGATTAGGTACATATGTGATAATTTTAAATTTAATCATCGATTATTTTTTGTTGCAATATAATTTTATGACCGGTCAACAAACAAAACAAATTCTACAAATACATAACAATATCAAATTTTATCTACCTCCAGAGTGAAGTGAAAATGATAGTTCAATTCCTTTACTTCCATTAATAACTGTGGAAAAAATAATGGGAAGAACTTAACTATAATTTCGACGTAGCTAAAAAAAAAAACTTAGAATTATCTTTCTAAATTAATTAAATATGAATCTAAACTGCATTCATAGTATCGGGAAACTTTAGAGTATATTTGAAGATAAACAAATTATTGAGCATGTACCAGATTATTCTTAGACAAAAACAAACCATTTTTTATCTGCCTTATAGAGTACTTTACGATTCTGGAAAGAATTTTCTGACCTTGTCATATGACGGAACCTATGCTAGTTGTTAATAATTAAAATAAATGAGTATTTTAAATAGAATGTTCTCTTTCATTCTAGGATCCGTGTTTTGCCCACTAGCCTGGGATTCTCTTTTGTGTTGGCCACCAACAGCTGCAGATCAAACCCTCCTTCTACCATGTCCAACATTTCGAGAAGTAGATGAGGAATCCCCAGGTAAATACACCACCCCTACCTTGCAGGAAGAATTAGAGTACTGATACTATCATTTAAGTACTTAATTAGTCTAAAGAAACCTATTATTTAACTTATTTAGGTATTTAATAAATTATTTCTGAAGATATTTTATTAATTTTATTTAATATCTTTTAATTCCTTATAGTTAAAATACATATCAAAACTGAAGTAGTGATACGAAAAATACTGAAAACTAGTATTAAGGGAATAATTGAGGGATTCACAAAGTAAACCAAGTTCATTCGGAAAAATTTACAAAAATTGAGTCCTAAAATTTCTAGATGATAATTATTTCCTAGATATACAAACTAATATTTAAAAAAGTTAAAATAATCAGAAAGAGTTTTTTTATGTTGTATTTACATCACTATTTGTATATTTTTAATAATTAGGGTATATTCTAACATACGTATGCACACATCCCCTATATAATAATAGCCTAAGTTATCTGTCCATATGTCCTCGAATTTATGAAGCGTTTGTACTTGGAATGGATAGAGGCATCCATTGGATACTTGATGAGTTAGGGTTAGCAAAATTCAAAACGTGTAAAGTTTATCTTCTCCTAAACTATCGATATGATTCTAAAATAAATTGGTATAAATATGCTTGATATCACAGCAAAAAATACTATCGTCTTTACAACGTTCGAAATCCACCCTTTCCCCCCTTTTGGAACGTTTAATGTCATTATATTAAGAGCAGACAATTAAATTTTTCAATTTATCACATAACAAATAGGTAAAATCATTCCTTTAACCCTCTCATTTACCATTTTCTATTTTAATTTATTTAACACTAGATTTATGGATGTTGATCATATACCTATTTTTAACTGAAGTGAGCCAATTTGACTCATACAAGAAAATTGAAGTTTTTTGCAAAGAAAATAATTCCAAATTAATTTAAATATAATGTTTATTATCAAAATATTCATAGAAAACATTTTTTACATATAAAATCTGTTTCTGAAACACATTTTTCGCAAACATTTATTTTATATTTAGCACAATGATTTCTACATCTGTTTCTTTTGCATGATTGTTGAAGACAATTCTTCCGTGCGTCAGTAGCATGAATTTCTGTCATTGGAATGGAAGTGTTCTCGACTTCTTCTCTGTATTTACTATATATTATACTTTATACTTTATATTTACTTTATACTATATTTATTACTATATTTATTTATTTTCATATACATTCTATGAGTCAAATTGGCCCACAACCGTGAAAATAGGTATACCACATTTGATAATGCGAAATGAAGGGGTCTGCGGGGAAGAGGAATGAAAGTTTACTTATATTTTATTACTTAACTAAAAACCAACGTATGTTTTTGAAAAGTGATATCAAAGTTTTATATATATATA
The DNA here is from genome assembly GCA_032207245.1 of Pardosa pseudoannulata. Taxonomy (NCBI): domain Eukaryota; kingdom Metazoa; phylum Arthropoda; class Arachnida; order Araneae; family Lycosidae; genus Pardosa; species Pardosa pseudoannulata. Next base: position 31,737,348 of record CM063504.1, on the reverse strand, counting down.
TATAGGGATCAAATTTTTAATGAGTCAAATTGGCTCGGTCCGTAAATCTAGTGTTAAATATCATCTGCATTATTTTCATACGCTTTATCACTGAACTTAGATATTACGTAAATAATTTCTTTTATATTTAGCTTAAATAATAGATTAGGTACGTATGTGATAATTTTACATTTTTTTGTTACAAGATAATTCTCATCCAGAAAACAAACCATCTTTTTACCTGCCTCATAGGGTATTTTACAATTCTGGAAAGATAAAAATTTACTGATACTATATGCTAGTATGAAGTACCAAGTCAGTAACACTGGTACACATTTTTAAAAATGGACTTGGTTCCCACTGATTATGAAGCCTTCAATTATAAGTCTTTTTAATTTTATTTTATTTTCAGGAGTATTTGCGTCTCGTGTTTGTGACGAGAATGGAAACTGGATCGACAATAGAACGGATTTTACACAGTGCTTGAAATATATAGAGGTATGTGGCAGATTTCAATGTAATTGGTACACTATTTTTGCTTGTTTCGATCCCACTTTAGTGGTCCGGAAAGATTCCATGAATGTATCATTTTTGGCTATTTAGTAAAAAGTAATATAAATCATGTCATGAACGCTGATAAAAAGTTAAACCTGAACATTTCTCGCGTCAGGATTTGAAGCGAAGCTGCATATTGCGAGGAAAATTTTCTCGCTTACCGTTATAAATAACTACAACTTCTGCTTCTCGCGTATATGTCTTATTGGTTTTTTGATTAGTGTTGTGTATGTAAAGAATAACAAGTAACATTAATACAAATAACATTAATATATAACATTATTAATTAATTATTAATTGTTTAATACGAAACATTAATATATATTAATAAGTAACATTAATATAAATCATGTCACGAAAGCTAATAAAAAGTTAAACCTGAACATTTCTCATGGCAGGATGTGAAGGGAAGTTGCATATTGCGATGAAAATTTTTACACTTACCGTTGTAAAGAACTACAACTTCTACTTCTTGCAGAGATGTCTTTTTGGTTTTTTGATTAGTGTTGTCTAAGGAAAGAATAACAAGTAACATTAATATATAACATTATTAATTTTTTATTATTAATATTAATTAGTAATTAATTAATTATTATACTCATTATTAATGTTTTAATATGTAACATTAATATATATTAACAAGTAACATTAATATAAATCATGTCACGAACGCTAATAAAAAGTTAAACCTTAACATTTCTCACATCAGTATGTGAAGCGAAGCTGCGTATTGCGATGAAAATTTTTACACTTACCGTTGTAAAGAACTGCAACTTCTACTTCTCGCGTAGATGTCTACCTAGATTTTACCTTTCCTGGCTGCGGATTTCACTGGCTCAGCAGAGAGACTAATACAAGGGTCACTCTGAAATTGAGATACAACTAGGTTTTTAAAGTTATACTTACAAAATTTTAGGTGTGTTCAAAGTAGTCTCCTCCAGCATCAATGTACTTTTGTAGGTGAATTTTCCACAGATTAAATGCCTCAAGCCTTTCGTTTCTTGGAATAGATGAAAAAATGCATTTATAGCCACATCAATCTCTTCTTCTGAATGAAAATGACGTCCACGCAAGTTCTTTTTTAGATTAAAGAATAACCAAAAGTAACACATAGCTAGATCACGTGAATACAGCGGATGTTCTATCACTTTAATTTGTTTTTGTTTAAGACACTCAACTGTTAATCCGGTTGTATATGAAGATGCATTGTCATTGTGAAGCATTAGTCTCCATACATTCCCTTCTTGTAGAATTTGTGGAAGACATTTAGTGGTATACCAGTTTGCAGTTACTGTCTTCTGTCCTTCCATTTTCTCTTCTGTTTAAAATTTGCTCTACGCTAAACAAGTTGAAGTAAGTCAGTAAAAAATTGTCTGTTGTGTTAAAATACTTTGTATTTTAAAATTAAACCGTTATTTTTATTCTGTAAATCCTCGTCTGCGCGTATCTCAAAAATTTCAGAGTAATCCTCGTATCTAGTCAGTTTTATTCTTAAAACATTAAAGGTTACTGTGGTGTCTAGTTACATTACTCCAATTTGACTATAATATGCCAATATTAAAAGACAATAAGCCAATGTGTAATAGAAATTCCGAAAAGGCTGTAAAACAAATATTTTCAAAATTTAATAAAATACACGTATAGTGCATATTATACAGTACATGTATACATGTATACACAAATAAAAAGTCAGAACAGGTCCAGTTGTGTAAGGCAGTAAAGCTCACTATCAATAATAACTGGGAAGTTATTGTTCATTTTGTTCCTCTTGAATGCTGATATTTGTATGATATAAGCATGATATTTCAGGTTATTTGTTTTTCGTAATTCATGTATTCTAGAATTTTCTGAAGCGCTGAATTATTTTTACCGTTGCCTTTCAGTTACCGTTAAAAAACAGGAATTTCAATGTCTGCAGGTGCATCTTTGTGTGCTTTCTGTATCTTTTTAACTTATTTAATTGCCCTAGAAGTTTGTAAGAAATTAACTACAACTCTCTAGATAGATAAAAATTTGTTGGCTTCATTTCTCCTAATGTTTAGTTAAAATGTATACAGTCCCCGATAATATTTATTAAAACTGTGCACTGTTAAGTACAGAAATTAAATAAAGTTAATTTACTATTACCTACGAGGTATTACTCCAAATTGAAACAGGAATTAAGCAACAATATGTTACAAATTTAATAACTATAGTAACGTCTGAGGAAATAAAAGATAACCCAATTTTTAAATGAATGTTGCTTAGCGATAAAACCAGCCTAGCAAAAGAAACTATTGTGAAAAATTTATGATCATATTTCCCTTTTATTAGGTCTCAAGGAGAAAAACCTGTCATCTAAATATTTTCTGTTTACATATTGATTAGAATACAAGAAGGTATTCACGTAATAATTCAAAATGCTGACAGACAAGAAGAATGGGCCCGTCACTAAAAGATCTCAATAAATAATGCCTCACATGCTATATGACAATCCATATTGCTGCTTCTGATATAAAATCTGTCTTAAACAATTTCACTATTCTGTAAATAGTTTCTTAGATAGTAGTATAACAACTAAGACAAAGAATGAAATATGTAAACAATCTTGATTTTTGTTTTCTTTATTTAAGGAAAAATACTTTGAAATGTGAATAAAGGCATATTTAGTTATTCAAAGGAAAAGAACGGAAGATTTATAAATGCTTTTTATTTTATTTTCCAACAAAGCATGAATTTATATCTATATCTATCTATATCTATATCTATTTATTTATATCTATATCTATATTTCTATCTCTATTTATCTCTATCACTATCTATTTATCTATCTCTCTATCTATCTATATCGATCTATATCTATCTATCTATATCTATCTATATCTCTCTATCTATCTATCTATATCTATCTATCTATATCTATCTATATATATCTCTCTCTATCTATCTATCTCTATCTATCTATCTATCTCTCTATCTATCGATCTATATCTATCTATATCTATCTATATATATATATATATATATATATATATATATATATATATATATATATATACATATATATATGTATATGTATATATATATGTATGTATATATATGTATATATATATATATATATATATATATATGTGTATATATATACACACATATATATACACATATATACATATATATACATATATATATATACACATATATATACATATATATATACATATATACACATATACATATATACACATATACATATATACATATATACATATATATACATATATATATAAATATATATATACACATATATACATATATACATATATATACATATATATACATATATATATATATATATATATATATATATATATATATATATATATTGCACATAAGTGTTAGTCATTGATGAAATATCGTCCAAAACACACACACAAACACACGTCTGTGGCTAGCTTATCCTATATTTTTATATAAAACTCGTATATGTGTTCTTCTTAAAAGATCATCTTAAACACAGGATGAAATATGCCTTTTTATTCATTTTTTAAAATATGACTAGGTAGCCGTCGATAACTAGATCTTTTTCTTTTTTCTCTGGTGTTTGGGTTACCAAGATAAATATGCAAGAAAAAAAAACAGCCCTGAAAAAATTTTATAGCCTCTTTTGGTATCTCTAGATCATGTTTCCCAACCCTCACGTCAACCACCCCGACGGTTGTAAGTCTCCCTGCTTACTCCGAATCTTTTTTTCTATACTCTGTACAGAAAAGAAAGGTTTTTAACTGACTATATATGTTTTTTAAACAAAGGTTATGGTAAAAATTTCTTTACACATTTTCATTACTCATTTCCCTAACGTATATGATCCTAAAAATGACAATCATTACTATACGTATATATACACAAATTTATTTATCATTGCAGGTGTCGCAAATTACTCTAATGCATTATTTATTCATTTTAAATTAGGATAATGGTGACCAGTCATGGGCTCCATTGGCAGTCGCATTGGTTTTGATAATTGGATCCATCATTTCCATCATAGCTTTGTCTGTTTCCTTATTTATATGCTTATACTTCAGGTGAGTATCTCTTATTTTTTCATCTATAAAATAATATAAGAGTAATAAATTATCATTTGTACATTAATGGCAACACATTCTATTCACATGGCTTAAATGTGTAAAATACTTCAATTTTAAGTGAATAAAACTGAGTAAAATAAGTGTAATCATATAATTAACATTCAGTCGTTAATTCACATTTAGTTCAGTCGGCAAAAAGCAACGCTCTCTTAAGGGGATGGTTGCGGTTTCGGAGCCCTAGCCAGGCTAAAATCCACCGTGTTCGTTAAAGGTGACTGGGGTGCGTAAAATATGTTCGTGGTCACCATGTCCTCCAGGTTCTCAATAAATGCATCTGAGGGTAATAGTCCAAGTCTATGGGACTACTGTTTGGTCCTTGCTTTTAAATTACGAGGACTCATTTCAGAAAGAAGTGGTACTTTCACCCGTGCGGTGCCCGTTAAAGCGAAAGGCGTACCCCTTTCCCTTAATACGAGTAGCGTATGGCTTGACAAAGTGGCATAAGAAATAACAACAGAAACAACTTATGCATATACCAATATAATATATACGCATAAATATGTATAAGATAGCACTTCAGTAGTACTATGATAAACACAGTGCTACAAATCAAAATTATCTTCCACTGATTTGACACCGTTTATCAACGCCACCTTAAACTTGCAAGATGTAGGTTTGAATCTTGAATATAAAATAAATTATTTAACCCCTTAACGTGCACGCTCGAGTTAACTCGTGTATCATGACAAATATAAAATAATATTCATGACGCGCTCGAGTTAACTCGAGCTCGATAAACTTGCCAAACTGTGCACACTCGAGATAATTTTTACTGATAATAATGTTTATTCTGAAATGGGAATTCGAAAAGAAAGATAAAAAAAAAGTCGACGTGGGTGTGATATTACAATATTGGACTATTTTCTGCAATGTTATCAAAATCCAAAATTGCAATAAAAATTTTGATTATATTTGTATTTTTTGTGATTTTCTGGGCAAGACAACGTTCTAAATTGTGTCTTTTATAATAAAATAATTGATTTATTTTCGCCGGCCTTTTTAAAAAAAAATGTACATTAAGAGTTTAAAATGCATTTTAATAAAGTAGTAAATATTTATATCGATAAAAAAGGGGATATAAATAAGAATATAAGGTAGTTCCGTCTATACATGATCTAACCCTGACTACAAGGTAGACCAATATAGAACACATGTAAAGCTAACAAACTGAAATTTAAACCTACATTAATACGTATACGAATTAAAAATTTACTAATTCTAGATTATTAATCTTATGGTTTCCTTTATTACAAATATCTAAGTATTTCAGCCAATTTTTATGGGCTTTTTTATTTAGATTTATGAGGAATCATAAAATATTGTTACAGTCGAACTCGTTTATAACGAGCACAAAGGGATAGTAACATTTACTCGTTAAATCGGAGTGCTCGTAATAAACGGGTCCTTAAAGCAGGCATGCAACCAGAAGGGGGAGGGGCTTGGGAGGTCAAATGATTGAGTTTACTTAAAATTTAATTAATGCTTACTTTAATTACATTAGTTATTTAATTAAATATTTTTCGTAATTTAATGACAACTAATCCCCCTCCCAGCCCCCACAACCAGCGGAAATTTTCTAGTTACGCTACAGTCTTAAAGGAAAGAAACAATAAACGGAAAGAAAAATAAATGAAAAAAATTCTTACTAAAACATTTATTTTTTTCATTAATCTACATATTTAAAATTGTAGTTTGTTAGCTTAGTATGAACGCGTTCCCTGTCTCTTTCCTGTGCTACTGTTCTTCGGAGATGACTCATCTCCCGGAAAACTTCATCACTGACATTCCTCAAACGCTTCAAATAAGGTCTGCAATTTTTTAGCGAACTTCAACATCGTAGAACAAGTTGTGGTGGTTCACTTTCTTTATATTCATCATTGTCCTCATCACTTTCGTCGTGTTTTTCCGCTGAATTCGCTAGCACGTCAGCTACAATATCTTCGGTGGTCGGTACATCTGAGAACATGAGTTCGTCATCGATACATAGTTTTGAAATTATCCTTTGGTCATATCCAATTTTGAAGGAAATTGTAAACTTCTTCTTCTTCAGCGTATTGACTATCTTGACAACTCTCCAATCCAGCCTAATGGACACACTTGATGATGCATGTTGATGTGACATTTTTCCATGCATCATTCATCAAACGTATCGCTTCTAATATGTTGACATTGGTATTTGATACTGTTCCACTTCTATCTCTTCGGCCCAGAATCATCAAAACCAGTTGCTTACGGAAGTGGCACTTGAAACTTCTTATGACTCCTTGGTCCATAGGCTGGATAACAGATGTAGAATTTGGTGTCAAAAATTCAATTGCATCGGATTTCTGAACCTTCCTTATTGGCATTGGAATACTAGAGCAATTTTTCCTACAAAAGTATTAAACCGCGGAGAAAAACAAAAAGAAAAGACAGAAAGACTAGAAAGATGGGGAAAAAGATTGCAAGACAGAAGAATATTGCTCGCTAAAACCAGGTCTTGCTCGTTAAAAGCGACTTCTGTTCCATAGACTAAACATTGATCCAACCAAATATTCTCGCCTCCCTCGGTAAATCCGAGTTCTCGTTAAATTCGAGCTCGTTATAAAAGATTTCGACTGTGTAAAGTTTTAAAAAATTTCATTTCGAAAGGTTCCCTTAATTTAAAGTTTTATTATGTTTAGAATTACTCTCATTAAGGACCGCAAGCGGTCATTTTCCGACTCTATTATCAGCATGATTGAATAATTTTACTTCATATTTTATATTTTGAAATGATCAAACATTTGTTTCTTTTCCAGTTGGAAAATGATTTATTTGCAGAGGAACTGATTCAGAACAGTTTTGCTCTAGTAATTTCTCATTACGATCTGCGAAACTTTGCAATCAAATTAATTTGAAGTAATACTCTAAATGTGAGGAAAAATATGGTTGCATGAATTTATAATTTGTCATGATTAATTTAAAGATTGCGTTAATTCATTACCGGTGGTCAGAAAAGTTTAATGAATTTTCAAATTGTTTCGAATTTTCCTTTAGGACAATTTTAAAGTACAGAGTTAGCAGGAGAGAATCATAGCAGTGACGTGAAAAACGAGAGTCGCGATATGTGCCATTATAAAAATAATAGTACAGTTAAACCAAGACAAATATGTTTTAATATACAAAATTAACACAAAAGATAAAAGAACTTTTACAAGATTATCAGGAAAATACACAGTTATCAGGAAATTATCATCCGATTACAAACTTTAATGTTTTATTTCATTATAAGCAAAAAACTGTGAATAATATGTAATTATAAAGAAAAACTGTTAAATTTTGTTTTACAAGTGTCGCATGTCATTCCATAAGATTTTATTCGGAAAGCTGCAGATTTACTTTTATTAACTCGCTGCTCTTTGTGATGAAGTGCATTCGAAATGCACTCGATATATCTTCTCTCTCCATCGTATGGAAATGCAATGGAAGTGGGAGAAAAATGGAAACTGTTTTCCTGCTTTACCGATACGTGCGCTTAATTGAAGTTCGGGCGACTTTTTAACGGTTAAGTCTGCATTGTCTTCCGGAAATCTTTTGGACAAAAACCGTTTCCTAAGGAATCTCTCTCCAGATGCTTCCATACCATTTGGAACCAGTCTCTTTGTGAGCTCATCTAGTATAATTTTCATCCAGATCTTCATATCAGAGTTCTTTTCAGAATTAACGGATTTTTCCAGATTTCCCTAACCTTAAATAAATAACCTTAAGTAATAACCTTAAGTAAGAGATTATCTGATCTTTTTAATATTTTAAAAACCTAGTGTGGATCACATGACAACTTTGTATACCTATTAAGTTACACATTTCTAATTTTGATTGTATTATGTGTAATCAGAATTATCACTTACACATGAAATTCTAAATTAATGGTGTTATCTAAATTAAACTCTATTCCTGTCATCTGGTGGCGATCGTCAACGTTAATAACTATAATAGTAACATTATGTTACACATATTTTCTTATTTGGATCGTATAATGAGTAATCCAAATTATCAGTTGCACAAGCACAGTTAATTTCCAAGTTAATGGCATTGTCTAAGTAGAGCTCCATCAGTGACATATGGTGGCTTCCGCAATTGTTAATAATTCTTTTGAGAGTTGTTTCATTACAAACCTTTTTGTTATAAATCGAAATTTTTCATCTTTACAAACCGACGTTTACACACACCAAGAAATAATTAACCAAGAAATAATAAAAATTTAAAACTAATTTCTGTATGTATTTTTTAAAAGTCGTTTAAAAATCATTGTTTCTAGTGCATGTGACTTCGTCAATAACCCTTTTCTGTATTATAGGAAGAAGCGTTAATGTCCATTATATCAAGATTTTTCATTATATAGAATGCAAATTGCAACCAAAAGTAAAGTTCATCAGGTGAACTGTTAGATATTCTATTAGTATAATATAAAAATATTTTAACATTCTACTTTTAATCATTATTGAGTTATGTCCGGCAGCTTCAGGATCCGTTATATTATTTTTTTTTTCATTATAATGATTGCTGATCGCAATCAAATAAACAGATGCCCAACTAGATGTCACAATAATCTTAAATGCATAATTTCAAAATTCTATGGCTAATCGTTTTTCAGTTATGCTAGTTACATATATACGTACAAATGTAATGACGAAACTAGTCAAATTACGCATACGGACTGTCAAAATCAATACTTACATTTTGAGATTTAAAGCTTTCTTGTACATATGTACAGGTCAATGACTGTAACTTGTTAAAATTAATCCAACCATGGTTTAAATGACTATTTTTATTTATTTTAAACTTTACAATACTTTACAATATTTATTACAATATTTTTTTAAGATCTAAAAGGAAGTAAAAAGAAGTAAAATGATATTGATGAAATGATATTGAAGTAAATGATTACTTAAGTTGGCGGTGTATTTTCTGACCCATTGTGGAATACTTGGCACTAAATGTAGAAGAAAGAAATCTTTTAAAATAACCAAATAGTTAGTATAAAATTTCAGTTCATGACGATTCCTGAAAGTTCTTTTTCATTTCATTCCTCATATTTTAGAATTACTTAGGTTACACGGCCGAACGATGTTCGAATGGTTAGGGTGCTGGCCTTCGGAACCGGAGTTTGTGGGTTCGAATCCCACTATGGCAGGACGTTCGTAGCCGTTCGGAATCGGCTTTAAGCAGTAGGCCCCGGTCTCATTAGCCCTCGTGTTGCAAAAAGTAGACCGTCGCATTCCAAAACCAAACCAAAATACTTAGGTTACAGAGCCACATAGGGATGGTCTTATTAAAGTCTGAAATTAAAGGAAGTACAACAGCATTTAGGGGGCATTAATAATTAATATACATATATATATATATATATATATATATATATATATATATATATATATATATATATATATATATATATATATATATATAACATTCTTTAATGATAATGAAAATCCATTTTCAGTTATTTGGGGTCCTTCAATTTTTAAGAGATAGAGGGCTGCCCGTGCCCTTCGGTCCTGCATAAGGCATCTGTACTGCAATAATTATATATATGACGATCACTTGTAGAAACTTATTGTTTAAAGTTAATTATTTTCTTAATGAGAATATTGTACAGTAATGTGAATATTTGTAGTTAATAGTTTTTTTAATTATAAAAATGTTAATAAATAACACAGTTAATATAACATAAACGGAAATTACGTATGTTTAATAAGAAAAATTTGTATTCAAATTGAACGAATCTGTGCATAAATCTGTACTTTTGCTTTTTAAATACACTGTTGCTTTACAAAAGACGAGTTTCGAATTGAATGCTGCGCAATGTAAAGCTATTATACAACAAAACAAAGTACACGTCAAATCACACTATCTTTTCTGTTCAGAGATAACTTTAACAAAGGATTGCGACACTGTTACTTAAACTTTCACAACAGTAATATGCAAATGGAAAACCCCAGCTGTATCATGTGACAGTGTATAAATGAAGAGATTAAGAATTAATGGCTAAATCTATTGTTCGAAGGCAATTGAATTATGAACTAGTTCAATTCAAAGGTGATAGACCATAAACTTTTCCCTTAAATAATAATCACTCATCTAATGTTCTCATTCAAATTAAGTAGGTGAAAGATTTAAAAGCTTATTTTACATTTGCTTCGTACTTTCAATTTAAAATGAGATAAATAATCCGTCACAGTTAGAAAAGAAATAGCTAGAATGTGGTAACAAGCGAGAAATCGGGTACTATAATTGTATCGAAAATGGTAATAGAGCCCAAATCCCTCCCCCCAATTTCACTAATAATGAATTAAAAGAATTAGGCGCAGATAATAATGAGGAGGAATATTTTATTCCCTTTATTAACCTCGGTAAGGTCTTAGGAAATTAGAAACTCGAGGTTTTACGTGAATCTGAATGGAGTTAGAAATTATTTCTCCGGAAGATTGCTTGGATAAACGATACTCAGGAAGAAACTGTTAGGCACTCACGCAAAAAAAAAAAAAAAAAAAAAAAAAAAAAAAAAAAAAACATGCATTTATATTCTGGAATTCTATACGCGAAGATGAAAACTCAACGAAATCTTGTACTACCAGCAATAACACCAATTGAATACGAGATACGTAATGCAGGAACTGACAGGACCGAAGAAACCACAGATTTAGAAATAAATACTTTCACCAGAAGGTAAGATCTGAAGAAAAAGCCGTTCTTGAAAATAAAACTTATAGTATCACGAATGAAAGTTGAGTAACGTCGGAAACTGGTATTTTTGTTTTCTTATTCAAATACTGCATGATATAGACGGTTTCATGGAAAATACGACAAAAAAACACCATAAGATTTATTTTCATAATTTCATATATATGCTTTCCGTTACCTTACAATAAAGCAATTTCATGCAACGTCGCGAACCACTCCAATGCCCTTCTCATTCATTTGCATGTTTACGACAGCCAATAGGCAAACAATAAACTGCCCTTCCGTTTGAAACAAAAGCCGGAATTGTTATAAGTTGATATGTGCCCTGCTGCGTGAAATCGCCTTATACTCCAAGCTCATCAGAAAAACTTATTATTTTTTCTTTTCAAAAGTTGCCACACCACAAAAGAAAAATTAAAATAAAACTAATGACAAACGATAATATTTGTTAAAAAAATATATATATTTGTTTTTATTTGTTAATATTTATTTAAAAAAACAAATATTAAAACCATTGACGTACGCAACAGGTACATCAAATATGCAAGCCGATGAGAGGTAAAGGATCTAATATATTGACAGAGGCGTACAAGCGGACTCTCAAATATGAGTTACTCCAAATGTCAACAAAGGAATCAAAAATAAGTACAATTAAATTATGAGGAAACAGTCAAATTAATACCAATACTTAAACTAAAAATGATGACCATGAAACAAGGGTTTAGGTTTCTTAAAAAAAATTTAAAATGCAAAACGGAGAAGAGTAGTCTGGAAACGAAATATTATATTTTCGAGGATAAATATATCACATTTCATAAATTAACCGGAGAAAAAAGATTTGTCGAGTAGAGATGAGTTCGAACCTAGTTCAAAACTGTACATTGTAAAGATTATGTATAAGGAAACTTGCGAAAAGAAACCTGATACTAAGGCTGCTAAACTCAAGGGTTTTTAAATCCAAGCATGCTGCGTAGAATAACTGGGTAGAAATAAATGAATCATAATAATTTAGAAATTTGTTTAATTTCTGCTCCAGAGAAGATAGAGACAAAAGGGCCAAGATAATAAAAAACGAAACTGAGATAAAACAGTGAGGTAATATTAAGACGATGCATTTCTAGACATCTTCAGTTTAAGTTCCAAAGAAAAGTATTCAAAAAATCCCATATTACTTATTATGGCAAAAAAAATTCTAATTTCAAAATTTTCAAACCGCGAAAAAGCAAAGTTAGAAATATCCGAAAGACTGCGTGAAGTGTTAGAGGATTATATCGGTTAATGATATTGATACATAATTGTAATCAAAGATTTATAAATTTCGCTGTAATTAAATTAAATTATAAGGCGATTTCACGCAGTAGGGCAAATCTCAAATTATCACAATTCTGGCTTTAGTTTCAAAAGGGAAGAGCAGTTTATTGTTTGTCTATTGGCTGATGTAAACATGAAAATGAATGGGAAGGGCATTATAGTAGTTCGTGACGTTGTGACAAATTGCTCTATTATTATATATCGTATAAATTCCCAAATGAAAGCCATTATAACGTAGTATGGCTTGGGAAAACGTTTATATATAACTAACAAACTGTTTCTCTGGCAGTTAAAGTTGCAAAAAGGTAAAGTGAAAGTAAAGTACAATCCAAGCAAACAAAATAAAAATGTATATTTTTTTAATCGTTGCCTTGATTGGTGGCAAATTAACGTACAATAAGTCAAGAGGGTGCAGATAAAGACTTTTTCTTTTGTTTTATATATTTAATGAATTAATTCTTGATGAACAGAAATTATATTTTCAGTAAAATTAAGCTTGGCCGAATGATGGCCGAATGGTTAGGGTGCTGACCTTCGGACCCGGAGTTCGTGGGTTCAAATCTCACTATGGCATGGATGTTCGTCGCGTTCAGAATCGGCTTTAAGCAGTAGGTCCTGGTCTCATTACCCCTCGTGTTGCAAAAAGTAGTCCGTAGCGCTCCAAAACCAAACCTAACCAAAATTAAGCTTGAGAACATTTACAACCAATGCTGGGAAATAAATACTTTTGCTGTTTATGTACCTCAAATTTTTGCCCATGTTAGTCAATCACGGTACTACTGAAGAATCAGGTGCACCCTCCTATATTTGGCGATTCTTAAATGGCGCCAACCGCGCCAACCCTTTCACGCGAAGCAATCGGAAGGCTGATGAGCGGGAGTGAATTTTTGGCGGGAATCACAAAACTATATTTACTGTAAACTATGGAAAACGAAAAATATAAAAATAGCGCAATTAATATCAACAAAGGGTTTAAACTGCGTTTTTTAAAATGTTGAAAGTACATTAAAATAATAGCATTTTTGATAAATTTGCAGATAATTTTTTGATGAGTCAATTTATTATTGAAAATATTTGAGTTATATTAGTGGGAAAAAATATTAATAAAAGGGAAATCTTCGGTATTACCAAACTAGGAGCATTATCACCCATTTGGCAAGAGGCGCTCGCATGTTCAGTCAATCCGTCAATCACAATAACAGCGTAGTCTATAAATGATTCTTATTTCACACTTCCGATGAAAATCAAATTCAAACTGTAAATGCACTTTTGTTTTAAAATACGAATCATGTACAGTTTTTAATAACTGGCACATTATGTGAAATTTCTTAAGTTTAGAAAAGAGCTAGATAGTGAATTGGAAAGCAAATTAGCTCATATGCTATGGAAGTAATAAAGGAGTTATTTACCTTATAAAAATTACCTCTAACTACATATAAACCACTCCATTCCTTATCGTTATAATTTTCTTATGTTCTTTTCAAAGATGTTTATCTTGTATTTGGCATTTCTGCTGTCAGCAGAATAAATAGTAGAAAAAGTAAAAAGAAGTCACTAAAATGGAATTACGCAGAACTGACAAAGATAAAATTAGCAAGTTTAGAGAAGTTTTGGTGATAATTTTATTCATGTCACCTAGTTAACATAGGAGAAAAGTGTTCTTTTTCTTCTGTATGGTTTAAATGTTCTCGTAAATAGTCATTATTCGGTAATTAAGCTAAGGAGGCGTTTCCAAACATTTTTGTGACGAGACAGTTTCAAAATTTTACGCAGAAATACGGATATAAAATTTATACAAAATAGTTTAATTGTATTGAAATCAAAGATACAAATATGCTAATAAAATCAAATGATAAAGAATATTTTACATTTTAAAGGAAAATAAGGTTGAGTTTTTAATTTAAGAAATGGGGCTTTGAATATCAATCTTTTGAACGTTAATTTTTGCTTAATTTGGTAGATTTAACAACTGACTTACGTTTCATCGAAATGGATAAGTGTGACTTCCATGTCTTTTTTTATGCAATAAGCTTCTTGTTGGTATGCAGGGTTTTTTTTTAACCTTCAATTTTATTTCTCATGTATACTTGAGTTCCAAACATATTCACTCTAACACGACGTTTAACATCGAGTGAGGTTATAGTATTTTTTTCTAATTTTCCCGGAATGCTATCTGAATTTAAGCGAAATATTGTTTGGGAGAAGTTTGTCTACTAAAATATGCTATTACCTATACTGTTAATGCTAAGAGAGCTTTGCCTTGAAAGCAGAGGAAAGATATTTCTTTGTAAGAATTAATTTCGAGGTTTAACATCAAGTGAGGTTAAACTAATTTTTTTTTATTTTCCCGGAGTGATATTTGAATTTAAGCGAAATAGTGTTTGGGACAAGCTGATCTACTAAAATATGCTATTATTTATACTGTAATGCTTAGAGAGATTTGCCTTGATAGCAGAGGAAAGATTTTTCTTTGTAAGAATTAATTTCGATGTTAACATCAAGTGAGGTTATACTAATTTTTTTTTAATTTTCCCGGAATGCTATTTGAATTTAAGCGAAATATTGTTTGGGAGAAGCTGATATACTAAAATGTGCTATTACCTATAATGTTAATGCTAAGAGAGCTTTGCCTTGAAAGCAGAGGAAAGATTTTTCTTTGTAAGAATTAATTTCGACGTTAACATCAAATGAGGTTATATTATTTTTTTTTAATTTTCCCGGAATGCTATTTGAATTTCAGCAAAATATTGTTTGGGAGAAGCTGATCTACTAAACTATGATATTATCTATACTGTAATTCTAAAAGAGCTTTGCTTTGACAGCAGGGGAAAGATTTTTCTTTGTAAGAATTAATTTCGACGTTTAACATCAAGTGAGGTTATACTTATTTTTTCTAATTTTTCCCGAATGCTTTTTGAATTTAAGCGAAATATTGTTAGGGAGAAGCTGATCTGCTAAAATATTCTATTATTTATACTGTAATTCTAAGAGAGCTTTGCCTTGACAGCAGAGGAAATATTTTTATTAGTAAGAATTAATTTCGAAATATTAGATTGTGACATATCAAATGTAATGATTCCTCTTTATCATATTTTTCAAGATAGCAGGGAATACAGTTTAGAATTACACATTCCATAAGTATTATGTAAAATAATTTACTTTAAATTTTCCAGAGGTGAGAAGAGCTTTAACTTTATAACAAGGATTGTAAAAAAAGCAGCACAACAGTCTAAGAATCTTTAAAATAACAAAATGTTACAGTCAATTTTATTTCTTATTCCTTCTGAGGTAAGGAACAGGACACCTTTTTTAAGTTATAACATGTTGTTGCATTTTAAGATGGACCACATCTATTCATATAAAAAGGAGCATTGTATTTCTTGTTAGCATTTGAGGAGAAGAGTAGTTTGTATACAGTTAAAGCATATTAGATACCTGTGATAAATCAGATCTATTTGTAAACAGTGCAGTTTATTAATAACTTTTCCATCAGTGTGCAATCGGTGCTTGATTAATTCAAATCCTCAATTAGATTTCATGATTTTTAAAATAATCCAATGCTTACAAGTGTGTTCCTATGAGTTGACACCATGTAAATTACTGACTGTACAGTTTTGTAATTTTAAACAATTTTATTTGACTGTAGTTAGTTAAAGGACAACAACATCTCAGAAGTTCTCTTGTTTAAAAGTTTGTTGAACCAACATTTGAAGCATTATATTAATATACTACATCTACGTGTATCCACATCAACTTGCATATTCTTCAGTTTCACATATTACACTCCTTAAAAATTCCCCAATGTCGTCAACAAAATTATGTCGAAAAATTAAGGCATCTGTTTATTCAGTAAATATTTGCCTTTTGAAAATGAAACAGGATTTTTCAAGCCTTTATAGAATCGTAGAGTCGTTTTATAGCTCATAGAGAAATCTTCGTCAATGAGTACATAATCTTCTTCAATGAGTATTTCGTCACTTAAAGTACATCAAAAAAGAGTAGTCCATTTCAAAATTTTGGTATCCAAGGAGCCTTCTGCAATCGGACTTATTTTGATCTTTAAATACTCATAAAGTAATGTAAATTTATTAAACAATTAAAAAATTTTATAAATCATTAATATCAAAAGGTGTCCGAAAGGAGTACCCGATATAAATGCCGACATGCTTGACCTGGCATGAAACCCACTACCCTCTTCATATTTTCCTTTCGACGAGGGGCACTTATGTGGAACCTCACTGACAAGATCATAAAACATTTTGAAAATATTTAACCATTGTTTTATATCAATCTTCCATGCTTTATAAATTATTAAACATCAGTAAAGACACCATTGTCACACCATTTATAGACATAATGTCTGTCAGATGCTCATTAAATTTGTTGAGACAATTATTACTAGAAAATAAATTACGCTTAAGATTACCATCTAAAGAAATTATTTCAATTTATTTTTTACTTCTTTATATAAACTAATAGATTAAATAAATTTATCTATTTATCATGAAAAAATCCATATGCATATATAAAATATAAAATAATTTAATGATTACAAAACTAACTTCGGTTTTAAAACTCTGAACAGCACTTAAGCATACATAAACGTTAAAAATGATATGAATTAAAACAAAAGCATTACTTTCATAAAATAGAGAGAAAACTGAGGATCTAGTGGAAAGCTAATGTAACATTGTAAATAAATTAAATGTCATTTAGGTAAAAATATGTAAGTATGTTAAAAATTACAATTTGAAAAATGAAATTGTTAATGGAATTGAACAGATGTTAATACAGCCCTTTGTTAATGGAAAGAATGCCGTTGCATAAAGCATTCCATTTATTATTATTCTTTTCAGAAATTAGGGGTAATTATTCATGATGTTTTATCATAGAGTATTTTTACAGCTGTAAAATGCGTAATATAAATATGGTAAATATAAGAATAAAAAAATAATAACTAATGAACTGAAGACAAAATAGTTTTTCAAAGACCAAAATTATATTTAATAACAGCGAAAGTATAATTATATATATATAGATATATGTGTATGTGTATATATATATATATATATATTAATATATATGTAATATTAAAATCCTTTATTTACGTATTTTAATATTAATTTAATAACTTTTGTTCGTAAAGTGAGTTCGGGGTTTGCGTAGTAATTCTGATTTTTCCCTCCAGACACGCTATAGACTTAGTTCAGCCTCTGTCTCTACTACTTTAGCCAATAGTTAGCGAGTTCTCTTTAAACATGGGTATTTTGTATCACGTGATCAATTGTGCTTAGGGATTATTTGTAATCTTTTACCTTAGGAATCCCTACTTGAAAAGTGTATGTGCGGGATCACTTTTTGTCTGTGTGCACGAAGTTGTAAAGGTTTTTGCCTGTTGTACGGATTTCATGTTTATTACCAGAAATAAACTGTGTTGTGATTTTGAATGAGTCTCGCCCATATTACATATATATATATATATATATATATATATATATATATATATATATATATATATATATATATATATATATATATATATATACATACATATACATATATATATACATATATATATACATATATATACATATACATATATATATATACATATACATATATATATATATATATATATATATATATATATATATATATATATATATATATATATATATATATATATATATATACGAGAGTTACTCTGAAATTTTTAAGGTACGCGCAGACGAGAATTTACGAAATAAAAATAAGGGTTTAATTTAAAAGTACAATGTATTTTAAAGCATAACATGATTTTTACTAACTTACTTCAACTTGTTTAGTGTAGAATAAATTTTAAACAGAAGAGAAAATGGAGTTGACGTGAGAACATTTTCGCTCAATGATTTTCTACGATTTTAAGGGAGAATTAAATCAAGAAGATTGCTTTCAATGGATGCATTTGACATTTGGTGATGAATCTGAAGATCGTGATAGAGTACTCTGATGGTTTAAAGAATTTAGCAGAGGTCGCAATTTTCTTCAGGATGAAGAACACACAGAAAAGCCGCTGTCGGCAGTAATCCCGGATAATGTGTCTGACATACGAAAAATGTTAAAGGATAATAATCGTTGTGCTATCAAGTTATACAGAAGGAACTTAACATTGGATCCGCATCCATACACAAAATTTTTAATGAAGAATCCCATATGAAAAAAGTAGTTTGGTGTTGGGTTCCCCATAATCTAACTGAGCACCAAAAAAGGTACCGTGTCAGAATCAGTAAAGGAACTCTTAAATTGCTAAATGTTGGTGGTCACTGCATCATTTCTAAAATTGTAACGGGTGATGAAACGTTCCTACCGTTTTTTGACGTTCCAACACGTCAAGAAAGCACAGTATGGGTTTTTGAAGATGATCCCACGCCGACAATGATGAAAAGATAACGTACACTGAAAAAAGTAATATATGCCGTTTTTTGAAAAGGTATGCGATTGGAAAAAGCCATTAAGTTGGAAGGTCAGAAGACAGTAACAGCAAACTGATATACCACTAAATGTCTTCCACAAATTATACAAGAAGTGAATGCTAGGAGACTAATGCTTCACCATGACAATGCATCTTCACATACAGCCGGATTAACAGCTGAGTTTCTTAAACAAAAACAAATTAAAATAATAGAACATCCGCCATATTCACCCGATCTATCTAAGTGGGACTTTTGTTTGTACTTTGAATCTAAAAAAGAACTTACGTGGATGTCGTTTTCATTCAGAAGAAGGGATTGATGTGGCTATAAGCGCTGGAAGAGACTACTTTGAATACACCTGAAATTTTGTAAGTATAACTTTAAAAACCAGTTGTACCTCAAAAATTTCAGAGTGACCCTCATAGATATTGATAGATACAGATCTGTATCTATATATGTATATGTATATACATATATCACTCTATCTGTACTATATATATATATATATGTGTGTGTATATATGTATATATGTGTATAGAGGATTTATTAAAACACATAAGAAGGTGAAATAATCTCCATTTATTTTGTTACTTATATTTTTTAACAGTACATGCAGATATTTACTTAAAAAATTAAATAAATCACTGTGAAAGAGTTTAATTTTCTGATTTCTTCCTGTAATCAGTAAAAGTCTTCTTTAATTCTTTAAAATTCCATGTAGACCTTAAAAAGATTTATCACTAGATAAACATTGTATTCCACAACATACTTAAGATATTTATATGATTTCTTAGAGAGGTAAAGAGAGAAAATATACTTTAAAACTTCATTAAATTTATATAACTGAGCAAAAAAAAATGGTTTTTTGGTGTAGGTTTTCTTTGAAAGGTAATTACGAAAGTGCATCCATAAGTGAAACAAACAATGAAGTTACGTACGTCAAAGGCTATAAAAATCTCTATGCTCTGACCTTGATATCGAACTGTGTTTTATAAGATCAACGTTTGATGCAACTGAAAAATGTGATTTCGTCTGTAATGGAAGATTGAAAGATCTAGGGAGAAGTCCGGCAACGCAAGAAATCCAATAACTCAGAGCGAACGACGCCTGAAATAGAAGAACAGTAACACCATTGAAAAAGTCGTTCCATCCGGCATCTATTCACGAAGAATTGCGTTTTTGTAGTCGGCTCGTGATTCGGAACTTAGTTGAAAGACAAACTCTGAAAATATATCTTTGTTGGAACTTCATCTATGGACAAATTCTGGAGCATTATTTTTACCAGACGGAGATACGAAGAGTTTGTATATTGGTTTCTTAGTGAACCTCTCTTTCGCTTTCTTCCAAGAAATGTTCCTCAGATGTCGTGGAAAAATAGTCTTACAGATATGAGCTTTAAGTTATTGTTTACTTGAACATGTGAAGTAGTTGAGAGAGAAAATATGTAGCACTCGTAAAAGAAAGGTTTCTTTGAAAATTTCCACTAAAAAGGACATAGTACTTTTCGGGCTGAAAATCTGCATTTTGACAGCTTGTATTTAATTTATTTTATAGCAAAATGTTCTGTTACATTTAAATAACATTTTTCCTTACTCATAAAT
This sequence comes from Pardosa pseudoannulata, assembly GCA_032207245.1. Taxonomy (NCBI): domain Eukaryota; kingdom Metazoa; phylum Arthropoda; class Arachnida; order Araneae; family Lycosidae; genus Pardosa; species Pardosa pseudoannulata. The sequence goes on along the minus strand of CM063504.1, from coordinate 31,716,621 downwards.
AAGGAACTAACTTTACAAAAATTATTTCGTTTTATTACAAAAAGCAATGCGTTATTGAAAAATCGTAAAATATATATACAATGGCAGAAAGATAAAAATCAACTTACACGTGACTTTTGAAATTTGTCAGTTTAGAAATATTTTTATATCAAATAGAAGCTATTTATCTTTTTATTCTGTGGATCTCAATTATGTATGTATATAATACAAGAAATATATTTTATATAATATTATGATAAAGACTTTTTTTTTTCAAATATTATTTAATTAACAGATTCCGATTTTTAAAATATCAGATTTTTTAAAGTTTTATTTTACTGATTAAAGCAGATATAAGAGCTAATTATAGTAAAGTCTGTGAACTTCAATTTATTAATACTAGCAATATACAGGGCGTTTCATATTGAATGGGACAAAAAGAAAACATGATTTTGAACGTTATAATTAATATATAGAGAAAATTCAAATTTACCTCAAAACTACATTTATTCAGGTTTCTACAGGTGTTCAATATGTATCACTACGGTGACACGACAAATGTCTACACGGTAATCAAGCTCCTGCCACACTCGTGATAGCATATCCCCTGTGATGGAGTTCAACACTGCAGTTATCCTCTGTATCAGTTCATCTAAGTCCTGAGGAAGGGAACACACTAACACATTGTCTTTAACGGAACCCCAGAGGAAAAAATCACAAGGCGTTAGATCTGGTGATCTCAAAACAATGAATACATGTCAAATCCTGTGGCCCAGCACAGCTAATTCAGCCATATGGTAGACATCCGTTCAGGAACTAACGTACTTTTTTATTCCAATGTGGGGGAGCACCATCTTGCTGCAAAATGAAATCAGGAACAGCGTCCTCCAGCTGGGGGAGCAACCACTCAGAGGACATGTCTTATAAAGTGTCCCCATTAATGGATTTTTCAGCAAATAAAAATGGACCAGAGAAAATATCTTTGCACAACTGTTACCGAGGAGGTTTGGGCATATTCGAAAACTCAGTATGCTTTCTCCTGCATGGACGACATTTTGTTTAACAGCGCCTCTAGAGGCGAGTTCGTCATTCGGTAATTTTTCTTTGTTGCCAAAAAAAACTTGTATAATTGTAGTTGCAGAATAAATTTGTTTCGGCTGAATAAATCCATTACAGCAGTCACACTGGACTATTCTTTTCGTCCCATTCAACATGAAACATGTATT
>CM063504.1:31700416-31707916 GCA_032207245.1 Pardosa pseudoannulata | reverse complement strand
GTATCAGTGAAATGCTGCTTTATATAGTTTTTCACTCAAACTTTTTATGATGGTTATGTTGTAATAAATAGTTAAAAATCATAAATTTCACACATACACGCATACAAATATATATGTCATGACAATTCCTCGAATTTGCATTGGGACTATAAGGAAGAGTCGAGGCATTATGTAGGTTGAAGTCAGGACCATATGTAAGAAGTCTGGACCAGCAGTAAAGTGAGTCACCTTAGGTAGAGAAGGTAGCACAAAAGCAGATGCTGATTTGAGTTCCAGCCTTTATTATTATTATTATTTGATCTCATAAAATTTCTCAGTAGTGTTATACAAATTACTTATATCACTTCTGCTGTGATTCTATAGTGGCTAAGAGATTATTTTTGCGGATAAAATGTCTTTGAGGCCCAGTGGCGTTGGGGTAGCGCTTCGTGCTCTCACAACACAGGTCCGTGGTTCGATCCCCAGACTTGGCAAGGTTGACTCAGCTTTTCATCCCTTCAGTGGGTAGATGAACTGAGGACCAAGCGTGCTTGAGAACTAAACAATGGGGGTTCCGCGTTAGATTGACCACCTAACCGGAACATGTGGTTCGCACCCCCTTGGTCTCGTAAACGGAGATTGGCACCGTAAGCCTTGGCCCCCTAGGGGCTATTGCGCCGAGGAGTTTTTTTTATATAATGTCTTTGAATAAAATTAAATCCAGAAACTTCGCAGTATCGAGGCCAAAAATCGAGGTGAGCTCCAACGGAAAATTGGTCCCAAGAAAAACGCGTCTGCAAGGTTCTTAAAAATTTTCTTCACTCTGACTCTAAAAATTAAGAAAAACCTGTCAGAAAATTAGTTACTTTTTTTATGATAAGTAATTTAAATATTTTATTTTACTACCTATTTCATAACCACTGACGATATTAGTGTATTATGCATGCATTTTCTTTCGAGCCGTGACGTATTGCATAAGTCTGAAGATCGTTTCTTTCCCTACTGATAAGTACTCGGAGTGAAAAGGCTATGTATCAGTGGTAGTAGTTGTACGGCTATGTGTCTACTAGCCGATGTTTATTTTCCTTTTTTTTTAAGTTTAATAAATGTAGTTTTAAATGGGTCTAACATTTGTCTTAATACTGTTCAGGATTGATAGGGAGAAAAGCTATTATTCTATTATAGCTTTAAATAAGTTAACAAAACCTCAGACTGCACCCCAAACAGAGCCAGTCCTTACTGGCTACCCCCTTGGGTTGCCAGGCGCCAAGGAAACCTCGCGCTCCCAAGGAGACGTAGGGCTCCCTCTGCTCTGACCAATGATAACCCGATACAAAGAGCGCGGAGAACGAAAACGCCAATCGTATGGAGGCGTATCCAATGCGGTGAAAATTCGCCAAGGGTGATGCGGAGCGGAATTTGGCAACACACCACAACGTGGCACTGTCCAAAAGAGCGGCTGTCACCGAAAAACTAAAACATATTGCCTTTAGCGTGTCAGAATATGAATTATGACCGAAAGGTTTAAGGGCTGAGGATACAGGTGGGAAGAATTGGAAGCTCGGTCCGAAATTTAATCCCAGATCGAGGCCGGCTCTGTTTAAGGACATAGGCTGCTATGTGAGAATACAGCTAGAGCTACATCTGCATGGGGCAATATGCGAAAAAAGGGAAGCAAAATGTAGGTCCAAAAATACAACACACGAGGGAAATATGTAATAAAGGGACATGAAAAAGCTTCATTACAGTAGCCGTCTAAGTTACCAGATAACTTGAAGAAAACTAACTCATAAGGGACTAAGTTTGGTAAAGTCCATGGTAATTTTTTCCGGCCTCAAATTCCCTCAACGTTCAAGAGAAACCTATCGAAACAGTACATATTTTATGCAGGTAAACCACCGATTTTGCAAGTAAACCACTATCTCAATGAATATTTTTAAAGCATTCCATATGTTTAAATGTATAAAGTTTATTCATACATAAACTAATTTCATTAAATCCCTAATTGATTCTAACGGTGCCTCTGAAAAGGTTTTAAAAGTTATTTCTAATTATTTTCCACAAAAAATATACTAACAGTGAAATCTGAACTGATAGTCAGACATTAACCAATTTTTCTACCTTTCCGCCGTGTTTCTTACAGATTTCAAAGTCTTGATCAAAGGAATTGTCTTTAATATTGAATAAAAAATGCATAAAATGAGTTTTTCTATTCCACATTTTAAATTCATGTTAAAACAAAATAGTTATGGATTTTCTGAATTCTTCGTCATAAATTTGTGACAAAATAAAATGATAAAAGATATAAATTTCTTATTATGCTTAATAAATACACTTTAAAAACATTTTCCTGACATTTCATATTTCAAACATTTGAAAAGAACCTATTATATATATAAAAAATTGTTTCATCAGAAGCTCCAAATTTCCTTCTTTTCGAAAAAGTTTTTAATTCCTTTAATAAAATTAAATTAAAAGGATACAAAATTAATGCAAAAGTTTATAACTTTTGATTCGATAATCAACGGTACATCCTCAGGCCACAAGTTCAGAAAATCAGTGAAATCTCGCGAATTCATTAAAATTTCCAATATGACGCAATCTCATATCTGGAATATTTAGAAGGAAAATACTCATAGAATGTACATCGGAAAATTTTATCAATATACAGAAATTATCGACTAACCGCATACGGTGAGTGATTTTCGGACACAATTTATCCATAGGTAAATAAGTTTGTACTGATGCTATGTTTTGAAATTTATAAGAGATAATCAACATTTCGTCCTGCGTATAATATAAAAATTTGCGATTTTAACAAATTTTACATAGACCACGACATAAATATATTTCGATTTCACTTCATATCTTTATAAATTTACAAAATCATAGTTTAAAATATTTTTTCAAAATGTGGTCACCCTTTTAAGAAGTTTTCATGTTAAAGAAGTTTCTATTTATTGGAGCCTAGGCAAATTTTGTAAGCGTGTTGCACTGTATAGGCACACATATACATATATACATATGTACATACATATATACATAGATATATACATATATACACATACATATATGCATACATATATATATATATATATATATACATATATACATACATACATATACATACACATGCATACACATACATTCACAGACATACATACATATACATACACATACATACATACATATAAATACATACATACATATACATACACATGCATACACATACATACACAGACATACATACATATACATACACATACATACATACATACATATACATACACATACACATGCATACACATACATGTATACATACATACATACATATAGTCCAGTCCCGTTAATCTGACCACCTGTCAAAACCCAGTATGACCGCCTGTCGCAGAGAGGACCGCTGCGAGACATGCAGGAAGAGAGTCAATTGCGTCCCTCAAAGTGTTCACTAGGATGTTGAGCCATACCAACTCCAGTTCAGTGACCAGCTGCGCTAGGTTACGCGTGTGAGAATCCAAGGTGAGAATAACCCAATCGGTGTGGTTTCACGTATTCAAGTCCGGGGAATTTGATAGCCAAGGGAGTACGGTAAACTCATCCTGCTGCTCTTCGAACCACACGCGTACAAGGAGAGCTTTATTTTCCTGCTGGTAGATGCCATCATCCTGAGGAAAAACAATTCTCATGTAGGGGTGAGCATGGTCCTCAAAGATAGATGCATATCTGTGTTGATCCATCGTGTCTTCCACAATGATGAGTGAATCCAGAAAATACCATGGAAACATTCCCTAGACCACAATGCTCCCTTCTCTAGCTTAGACCCTTCAGGCAATTGTTGCAAGGGCTTTGCTTTCAGATATTTTACGCCGTAAACGCCAAAGTACATCTGTCCAATGAAGCATAATACGTAATTCATCTGAAAAAGCTACCTGTCTCCACTCAGTCCAGTTACGGTACTGGCATGGAAATTCCAGTCATTGTCACCGATGGAGAGTAGTCAGTATATATGCATTAACTAGGCGTCTGCTACGCAGGCCCATATGCAGCAACATTCGCTGAACCATCGCTGTGGAGAAGTTAGTAGCCTTAGTTGCGCACCGGTTGCACATCTATTCTCCCGAATACATCTCCCCAGCCATCGTTCACCTCTTCATTCTAAGCCAGTGCTTCACAACATTTCCCACCTCGCTGATTTTAGATAGTGCCATTTAGTCTTGCACGGTATACTTTTACCACGGTGGCCGCGAACAGTTTACAAAATTAGCCTTTTCGGAAACGCTTCCACCTTCGGCCCGAAAGCTAATGATCATGCCCTTTTAAACGTCGTATAAATCGCTCTGTTTAGCAAGACTGCAAGAACTGAAATGTTTTCCGAATGCCTACACTTATATACATAAATATGCGTTTGTGTCTATGTGTATGTAATCGCTGGCGCTCACATCAGCTGACAAACGTATTTTTTTATTCCTTTTCATTTGGATTACATTTATTTCATACACAGTAATCCAAATATGAGTTAAAATTTTCTTGCAAAATTTGTTAACCTGGAAATATTATTGGCACCTTTTACAAGTCATGTGACATTCACAGCAGATAATTTATTTACTTATATTAAGAACTACGTATTAAAACTCATTGCAAAAGATCACTTTAAATTAAACAGTATAATATCTTGCTTACAACATGCTTTCCCCTATTAAAGTAATACTTTTTTTAGAAGGGGAATGAGTAAATTCCATATTCTACAGACTGATTTTAATCTTTTACCTCTACACATTAGTGATTAGCATCACAAATCGCCATTAACATATTGAAATTTGTTGATGCCTTTTTTTCTGTCGTATAATCGATTATATGGAGATACAGGAATAAAATAATTCACTGATATCAAGGTCGAGAGGGTGAATAACATGTTTTGATGTACTGAAAAGAAAACCTTTAGGTATAAAATATTAATAAAATTAGGTATAAGATATCTTCAATGAAATCCAATTCTGCGATCTTTTATTATAAAAATAAATAACTTTATCATCCTTCATTGCCTATAAATTGTTCTTGTATTATATATATATATATATATATATATATATATATATATATATATATATATATATATATATATATATATATATATATATATATATATATTCCGTTATGATAAATTACTTCCTCTTAAGCGTCTTTAATCTGTCTACACAGCGATGAATCGATGCTTTCAAAAAGTTGTTTTTTTAATGCAAGTTTAAAATTTCCTTAAACAATTTCTCCTGAAGCTCCTTTAATCTGTTGACACAATGATGAATCAATGGTTTTTAAATTTTTTTAGTGTGTCAAAACCCGGTCGTATGTTTAAATTTTCGTTAAGGGAGCAGCACACTTTTACCGAAACTAAAATGTAAATTATACTACCCAAATTTAGAAGTTTAAAAGATATGAATATATAAATCTAACAGTCCTTAATTTAACTTGATATATAATATTTATACATAAAAAAATTACCACCTTAGTTAAAAATATAATAAAAATATAAGTGTTTAATAGTATTGTATCAAGCTTTTTTGTTAATCAAATTATATTGTATGTTTTACGGGATAAGTATATATTCAATATAGTTTTAATTAATTAAAACTTGGCATACGGGCCAACTTATGTGTGCAGCGGGAGTTCTTTCGTGAATTGCACGAAAAATTAGTTATTCAGAAAAATCGCAGTAAACCGAAAAATACTTTGTTTTATGAACGAAACTTTTTTATTTTACACTTTAATATATATTGTATGATTATTTAACAAAAAAAGACAATATTTTTACGAAATCGCAAAAATAAATGATTTTTAAAATTAATGATTTTTAAAAAAGTCCGATAATCTGTCAGCGCATATTTCTTCATCACTATCTTTGTCACAACGGCTCATTTTATCCATTTTGTATTCACCAATAAAAAAACAACTTTCAAATTGACAAAACACGACTTGTACTTTCTGGAGCTAGGAATTCGATTGAAGACGAAATAACGCAACAAAAAACCGAGTCACTCAACAATCATAACTTGTGGAAAGAAAAAATGCAAAGCGTTACATAGCAAAGCAAGCAACACGCATATAATGTCACACATTCATATAAATATACATATTTATAAGATTTGTGGTGGTTAGCGGATATCCACCACAAATCTACTAAATACGTATTTTTAAGTGACCAGTGCTCCAGTGACAGACTGCAAAAAACGTAAAAATACGTTTCCCATCACGCGAAGTGTTAAAAATATTGTTTATTTAAAATTAAGCTTATTGTTTTAATAAATAATCTGAAGTAGATTCTTTCAAATGGTTCAATTCAGTATAAAGTAACTGAGTAATCATTATGTTAAATGTAGTATTTTTAATTTTGTCTATATAAAATAAGTCAACATTTTCAATCTATTTATGAATACTACTACGCCAGTTTGTTCCAACCGTTTGCAATTCTAATATTTATGAGATAACAAAATTTCAGATCTACTCAATAAATAGTTTTTCAGAATACGTCCGCGATTGTTTCAAAAATCCTGTTTTGAGAAAAAGTTTTATAATCATTTATGAGGTCAGATTTCCCTTGAAATGGTAAATTAAAATATTTTTTAAACTGAGATTAACTTTAAAAAATAAATTCATTTATATTATTCAATTAAGATAATTTGGTTTTAACTCTTTTGGTGCGAAACGTGCTTGCCATAGCCTAATTTTTGCTGTTAAATAAAGGACTCTTAATGCTTGTTTCTTTCTCCTGTTGTACTACGTAATATTTATAAAACATTTCACACAAACAAAGCATTTTAAAAACAATTGATCATTCAACAGCAATCATTAAGAATGCTTCTTCTAGTTCAACAAGAAGCCATGTAATGATGTTTAATTTTTATCCTAATGCTATATATGTAATTCTTATGCACTAAAATGTTTATGATTTAATCAGATTAAAATGTAATTTCTAACAGTATTAAAATTCTAAAACTGAAATTTTTATATAAATATTTTTAAAATGTACCTTCTCGTTAAATGGAAGTTTTAATTTATCTACACGACCAACTCTAACAGTACTTACATACTGAACATCCTCTTGGGGACTTGATGTCCATTCTATGTCCATAAGACAGGGGTGGGCAAATACATTTAAGTGCGGGCCAAAAGGAAATTTTCAAAATGTCTCCCGGGCCGGAGGACTATACCGCGTATGCTGAGCACATGCGAATGTTTTGGGTGGAGTTTTTTCTTTGCCCTAGAAATGTTTTTGACAAAAACATTATAAGTATCATTTTAAAGCATTTGGACAGAGAAATTGGACAGTTAATAAAAGATAATAGTAATAATAAATTGTCTTACTTAGGTGTATATGCGAACAATTTGTGCCCATTAAAATATGTCATATAATTTTTAAAGAAATATGATCCATTATATTAAATTAATGGTCATTAAATAAATCAGTTAATGAAAGATTTTATTTTGATATTTATCTATATCATAACGATACAAATTATTTTATTT
>CM063504.1:31652916-31695416 GCA_032207245.1 Pardosa pseudoannulata | reverse complement strand
GAAGCCATACCAAATTCCGATACTAAGATTAATTTTCTTATCAAAGTTTCAACTATTATTTTATTAAAAGTACAATTTAATTATAATTGAAATAAATTTATGATTTCTCAAATGTATATAAAATAAACAAGATTGTTTATTTCTATGTGTGTAGCAACTCTATAGTTTTGCACTGTTTCATATATTTTTTCCCATTAGCTTACTAAATTTATTTAAATTTAAGTAGTTTATTTCATGGAATAGCGTTTATAATGTGCTTTATAATTATATAAATTTTAATAAATTATATAATTTAAAAAATTTTTTTTTTGTTTTTATACCATGATTAGTTTAGTTATTAATTTTTTCTATTTAGATTTGGCGTTTTGTTGAACTTTTACTTCACCGTTTTGTCTCACTACAATTTATTCCAAGAGTAACAGAAAAACATATTGCAAAATTAAAAGTATAGCATTTTAATTTATACCGTGGGATTTGTATTTTAATTTTTGGTTAGGTATCTAAGTTCTCAAAAATTTCGTCAAAAATAAACAAGATTGATTATTTCTATGTGTGTAGCGACTCTATAGTTTTGCACTGTTTCATGCATTTTTCCCATTAGCTTACAAAATTTATTAAAATTTAAGTAGTTTAATTCATGGAATAGCGTTTATAATGTGCTTTAAAATTATATAAATTTTAATAAATTATATAATTTAAAAAAAATGTTTTTATAGCATGATTAGTTTAGGTTTTTGTAAAATAGTTATTTTCTATTTAAATTTGGTGTTTTGTTTTATTTTTACTTCAGCATCTTGTCTCAGTACAATTTATTCCAAGAGTAACAGAAAAACATATTGCAAAATTAAAAGTATAGCATTTTAATTTATACCGTGGGATTTGTATTTTAATTTTTGGTTAGGTATCTAAGTTCTCAAAAATTTCGTCAAAAATAAACAAGATTGATTATTTCTATGTGTGTAGCGACTCTATAGTTTTGCACTGTTTCATGCATTTTTCCCATTAGCTTACAAAATTTATTAAAATTTAAGTAGTTTAATTCATGGAATAGCGTTTATAATGTGCTTTAAAATTATATAAATTTTAATAAGTTATATAATTAAAATTTTCTTTTTTGTTTTTATACCATGATTAGTTTAGTTTTTTTCTAATTTAGTTTTTTTTCTATTTAGATTTGGCATTTTGTTTTATTTTTACTTCACCATTTTGTCTCAGTACAATTTATTCCAAGAGTAACAGAAAAACATATTGCAAAATTAAAAGTATAGCATTTTAATTTATACCGTTGGATTTGTATTTTAATTTTTGGTTAGGTATCTAAGTTCTCAAAAATTTCGTCAAAAATAAACAAGATTGTTTATTTCTATGTGTGTAGCAACTCTATAGTTTTGCACAGTTTCATACATTTTTTCCCATTAGCTTACTAAATTTATTTCAATTTAAGTAGTTTAATTCATGGAATAGCTTTTATAATGTGCTTTAGATATATATAAATTTTAATAAATTACATAATTTTAAAAAAAATGTTTCTATACCATGATTAGTTTAGTTTTTTTCTAATTTAGGTCTTTTCTATTTAAATTTGACGTTTTGTTTTATATTTACTTCACCATTTTGTCTCACAATTTATTCCAAGAGTAACAGAAAAACATATTGTAAAATTAAAAGTATAACATTTTAATTTATACCGTGTGATTTGTATTTTAATTTTTTGATATGGTATGTTAGTTCTCAAAGAATTTTGTCACAATTTCTATGTGTGTAGCGACTCTACAGTTTTGCACTGTCTCATACATTTTTTCCCATTAGCTTACTAAATTTATTTAAATTTAAGTAGTTTAATTCTTGGAATAACGTTTATAATGTGCTTTAAAATTATATAAATTTTTAATAAATTATATAATTTTTTAATTGTTTTTTGTTTTTATACCATGATTACTTTAGTTATTAGTTTTTCTATTTAAATTTGGCATTTTGTTTTATTTTTACTTCACCATTTTGTCTCTCTACAATTTATTCCAATAGTATCAGAAGAATGTATTGCAAAATTAAAAGTATAGCAATTTAATTTATACCGTGTTATTTGTATTTTAATATTTTGTTACGTATCTAAATTCTCAAAAATTTCGTCAAGAATGCAGTTACTTTTATGTCAGTGGATTGTAAGAATTTTTAGATAAATATCGCCAAATTAAATCCTTAATTTCTTTAGTTTGTGTTAAGAAATACAAACTAAACAGTTTAGAAAGGATATAAAGTGTGTTATTCATTTTATGAATAGGAATTGTTTAGTTTCCGAATTTGTTTACATTATTAATATGCAATATAGTCTAGAAACTAATTTAAATTTTGAAAAATATATATAACCATAACTTTGTAACTTTAATAACGTAGGCCGAAAGCTTCTCACAAAGCGGCTAGTTAAAAATATATCGTAGAGGTAGATTTCTCAAAAAGGAAATCTCAAATTCTTTATATAAAGATTATATTTTGTGCAAAATGTATAGAATATGTATAAGAAATATGTATTTTTTGTCTGAAACAAATATAGTTTTTGGTTAATAAATTTCATTCTTATGTTTTAAGTTTTTGTAAAATTTTTATGTGTTTGAAATATAATCTATTTTAACATTTGCCGAAATATTTTTCAATTTAGGGTTGTTGCAATACAAATCATAAGAAGTCATTGTAAAACCTCTCACTCTACGAATAACATTTTTATTTAAGGGTTTTTCTATGAATAACCCTTATCGTGGCAAGATTGCTTTTTTGAAGAAAAGGGAAAAAGTATATAGGTAGCTCCTTTAGGTTATAGAAACATAAAAAAATAAATAAATAAATCGTGATATGAAAATTTTGGAAAATCAAGATGTATACTATTCTATACATTGATACACGTGGTAAAAGTTGTAAAGTTGTAAAGTGGTATGTATGGTATGCTGTACAAAATTAACATAAGAGTTAAGTGGAAGAATAAGAAAAAGTGTATGTTAATGCAAAAGATAATTGTAAAAGCATATCATATGATCAAAATTTTAAAAATATGTATAGTTCAATAGCTCTATAAAGGAATCTTGTGGTATCCATATTGGATTTTTTTAACCCTTTGGCTGTACCCATATGAAAGAATAAATATATGATGTACTTAGGGTTTCTCAAAGTGTGTTTTGCGGAACCTAAAGTTTTGCAATGACCCTACAAGTGTTCCTTGACAAATTTTCAAACTCTTGACTCTTTTAGAGATTCTACGGAGCAATACTTTTCTATGTGAGAAACACAAAAGTTTAAAGGAACAATTATGAATAAAAAATACATTTGTCATAATCAGTAAACCTCCTTTGGGGTAGGGAGAATTTACTGAAGTGACGTCGGTCTGTTCAACATTATCACTTTAAAAACAGTAACGTGTCAGAATTTTGATATTGTTTGAAAAGAAAATATCCATCGTTATCCGAAAAGACTGTACTGTTATCCTTTGCAACAATCTATACTTGTGAAACTGGACTTTTTCTGCTTAGTTATCGAAAACTGAATATCAGAATATGTTGTATGCCAAGCATGATATAAGAATAAAACTGTTTTTAGTACAATCAAACTTTTAAGAAATTAATAGCAGTCAAAAATAAAGCCGTTTATTCCATTGATCCCATTTATTTTTTCAATGCATTATTTCATTGAAAAATAAATTTTAGCTACCATGTCACATTTTGTAAGTAAAATCTACATTTTTATACTGATTTATATTGTTTAATTTGTAAGTGTATAGTTAGTCAGAAATAAATAATAGGCCTTTAGTTTCTTTAAGTAATATTTTCTTAGGGGTTCCGTTATATGTATGTCATAAGAAACGGGTACAATGGGATATAAAGTTTGAGAACCACTGGTGTACTTTACGTCTGGTGGTCTGGAAAAATGTAAATGAGAATTCATCAGACCAGATGACATGTTCCCATTGCAGTTTAGGTGGTCTCGGCACTACTGTAGTCTCTTTATAGTATTCCGCTCCGAATTTAACGGTTTTGGAATAATGTTCGCAGCATAAATGTTCGCAGCATGCAACTTTCATTGAATAGTTTTCATGGATACGGAGTTCAGAAGGTAGGTATTCATCTCGGACGTTGTCTGAGGCAGTGTAGTCTTGCGATTTCGGGTGACTATCCTCTTTAACACCCATCTATTATGGTCCTTCAACTTTGACTTTCGCTCATTGTTATGTTTCTCAGAAGGCATCTTACCCAGGTTTGTGCAAGCTGTCATATTCCATGACACAGTGTGGTCCTTGAAACACCCACAAGGTTGTCTGTTCTGGACACGGATGCTCCAATTATAATGCCTATTTCCACGTCAAAGTGGTCGGACATAATCACGCTTAAAATAAAAATTTTAGTAGAAATTATGCGGCCTATTCATTTTTAGAATTATGAACCCCCCTTGAAAATTATAGACCCCCCTTGAAAAATTCTGCGTACGCCACTGCCCACAAGGTTGGCTGTTCTGGACATGGCGAGCTCCAATTATCATGCCTCATTTCACGTCGGAAAGGTCGGACATAATCACGCTTTGCTGGGAACAAGTTTTTCACATGCAACCTTCACACTGCGAAATACTTGACTGATACCTTCCCTTTCGCCTCCACTATGTTTCACACTGTTGCGACACAAAGCAGCCATTTATTGGACGGTCGAAGGACAACCTTTTTTAAATGGGTGTTCCGATTATTTTATCCTATACCTGTATAAATCTTCAAATATATAGGCCTAAATGTAAAATATAACTAAATGTAAGACACTACACCAAATTATTTTCCGCTTAAAATACATCTGATATAAGATCCATAAAGCATTAGATGTGTATATCATATGCGATTTACATACAGGACAGGCAGATGGTTAAACTAACAACGCACAGTAAGGGAAGTCTCCCGATCGTCACTAGACACCACCTTTAATAGCAGCCTAAGATATGGTTTATCAAACCCTATCTCAGGATGCTAGGATGTTCCTTGGAACCCTAGAGTACTGCAACAACCCTCCAGGGGTTCCTCGAAAAATATTTTAAACATTCCGAAATTTAAAAAGAAATTGCAATGAATCAGGTGATACAGACATTATCCTAACACCTTAACAAGACTGAGAACCTGTTGCTCATTTAGTACCATACGCAGAGCACGTGTAGCTTAGGGTATGCTACAGACGCGAGTAACATTATCCCCGCTGGGTCCTCGCAATTTGGAAGCAGGGACCAAGAAGAAGACCCACAGACTTGGCCTGCCACCCCCAGAGGTATCGTTTAAGAATTTGGAGGACTATGTGACCACGAACATTTTTACGTGCCCCAGTCACCTTTAGTGAACACGGTGGATCTTAAGCCGGTTTCATCCCCGAACCCACAACCTTTCAGTTAAGAGATCGCTGCCTTGGCAACTAAGCTACCGCGGCTCTAAAAAAAATTTATCTTCCTTGGTTTATTCTCTAATTTCTCCCAAATCTCTTACACAAAATGAATAATAATGACATTCTTAAAACATAGTCAGAGTCAGAATCCTGATGTCGTTTGAAAAGAGAATATCCATCATTATCAGTTAATGGCTGGCCAGTTAACAATGGTGAATAATGGTTGTTACCACTTTCAACGACTCATGTTTGTAAAACTGGTTTTCTGCATATACCTCAAAGAAAACTAAACACTGGAGTATGTTGTGTATTGAGCATGATATGAGAATAAATATTTCTTCAATATAACCAACCTTTAAAGAACTTTCTGAAGGTCAAAAACAGAGACGATCATGCCTGAGATAGTTTTCATCAATGTATCAATTAGCTTGCATCATTTCATTATAAAATTTCTTGCTTCCATGTCCCTTTTTGTAAGTATTATATTACCTTTTATAGCTTAGTTCATATTTTTATGTCTAATCCGGATAATTAGCAGACCCATAGTTTCATTTATTCAGAGCTTCTATTGCTATGCATGTGATAAAAAAGGTTCTGTGAAATAAATAATTCGAGATCAATTGGTTTAAATTATTCTAAAGCTCTGTCTATTTTTGTTATTGATTAAAATTTAAGATATTGTCCATAGTTTTCCCGTTTAGTCAGACTTTAGATATAAATATATGCTAAAGTTTATAATTCGTGTAAGATCTTTGCCGTTAGAAAGCAGTAACCAAGGAAAATAATAACGGTTAAACAGCTTTTGAATTATATCCTAAAACTATTTTTCTAAAGAATAGAATATATTCAATATTTTAACATACTACTGTCGTACTTATCTCCTTCCTATGCTAATATTTGTTTCCTAAGTATCAATAAGTATCTTTAAATAGTCTTAAAACTCCTTTGAATAATTCTAAGAATTTTCAATCACATTAACGTCCAAAACTTTGGTGGAGTAAGTCAAAGTCCTATGCATTTAATTTTCGTGGAGTAAAGTTCTAGGAATATGACGAATATTCTACTTGAAATAAAATCTATTTGACTGTTTTGAAGAAGAATTCGAAACATGAGTATTTTTACTCTTTATAAATAAGATTACAAAATTCTGGATAGAAGAAATTGCTTATGTAAGATGCAATCAGATATTTACCTTAGAAAAAAAGGTAGTCTTTTTTTGTGTAAATGTGAAGGACTAACACAAAAATAAACGAAAAGTCTTTTTTCCAGAGAGTATTGAGATATTAAAAAGAAAACTTGATTTATCAACAATTTATAGAAAAAAATATGATTTTAAGAGGTATTAAAGGATATTTTTTCTCCGTTACCTATTATTTAATTCATATTCATAAATATGGTATTACTTTTATATTAGAAATATTTTCTTAGAAACTGTGCTTTTAAGCAACAAGTGGCTATTACTGAAATGGTTAGGCTTCAATAACTTTTAAGGTGGTTTTTATAAAATATATAAACGGACTAATATGATTTCAGATTTTTAAATATTTAATATCTAGTGGGGGGAGTTAGCAATTAATATATCCTTATTATATCTAAATAAGAATGCTAAACTGTACCTTTGTACAAATAAGTGCTTTCCTCTTATGCAGAAAGAATTTTCTTGGGTTTCTTAAAAGCTGACTGGTTTGTGGCACTTTATAACTTGATACACCCTATTTTTTATTTCTGCACAAATGTTTATGATTTACCAAATACTGATTTCCTATTTCTGCACAAAGATAGTTGTTTAGTAATTACTGATTAGTTTGGGTAGCTATGGTTTACTTTTTATTTCTGAATTAATTGTTTCTACGGCTTAAACAAATTAAGGTTAAAATTAAGATTCTCCTGTAGGTTCTATTCGGCCCACCGCAAATTAAAAAATATATTTATATAATATAGTTATACATAAATGAAATATAGATAGAATATATAGAACGAAATATATATAGTTAAATATAAACGAAAAGTGCGAGTTCGGGGAAATTTTGTATTGAGGGCAATTATAAAACTTAGAGTGCTTCAGTCAGCAAAGGTGTCGAGCTCATAATCGGAGAATTGTGAAATTTGAGGCTCGAATCCATAAAAAATTCTCTGTTAATGAATGGCGGTTGGTACAAGTAAAATAAGTTCATGGTCGCATGCGTTGTCCTCCAAGTTTCCAAACTAAAGCTCTGTAGGTCTACTGCAAATCTGCTAGACTACTGTTTGATCCCTCCTTTTAAATTACAAAGAACCCACTATGTTTGTGTGCGTTGTCCTAGGAAGTAATGTTGGCCGCCTATATAGTCCTCCCATTATAAAATGGCCAAAAATATCTGTGGATTTGTAGTGGTGAGTGCTGTAAGAGAAATCCCTCCCATTGAAATAGCCCTCGGGTCTACTGTTTGGTCCCTTTTAAATTACGAAGAACCCACTATGTTTGTGTTGAACTAGGGAGAAATGTTGGCCATCTATATAGTCCTATCATTATGAAATAGCTAACAAATATCTGCAGCTTTGTAGTGGTGAATGCTATAAAATAAATCTCTCCCATTGAAATAATAATAATAATTACAACAAGGAAAGTCATTGTCACAATTCAAGTGCAGTGCTAACCACTTCCACTTCCGGTGTAAACATATGCATAAGGGAGGACTTACTTCAAATTGAAAAACATAGAACTATATTAGAACTTTTCCATCGTTAACTAGAAAAATTCAGTGTAGAGTAATTAGAACTCGCGGTCGAGAAAATGTTCATTCTAAATTTTGCCCAGCATCTCTTTAGGCAAAAGTTTTTACATGAATTATTTTATATGTTAAGATGGTAAACATATTTCATCAGTGAAAATAGTTCTGATATTATAATAAATTGTTTGATGTTATTGAGAATATTCATACAATATTTTAACCCAAAATATATATAGAAAATGTATAGTTAATTTACAGTGTAGTATTGTTTAAGATGACAGGATATAGTTGACAGGACAAATTTTTATTACAGTTGTTAAAATTTCAGAATTATTTTTAACCTGATAAACTTTTTGTTAAAGCAAAGAAGCTGACAAAATACGATGTCTTTTATTGTCAAATTTATTTATACATTAGTATTCCTGTTAGTATTTAGAAGTCTGTTCATAAATGTATACTCTTTGGCACAGTGTGTATTAAGAATATAAAATTTCTCTCAACTATTACCTGACAATGTATTTTCTTTATATAACTCTAATAAAAAATATAGTTTAAACTACAAAGCAATCAGTCATTTTCAGTGCTGTAATTTCTTTACATTTATATGCTGCAAACTATATGTAATACTTAATGTTGCCTGGGTTTCTAAATGCCTTAACGTATTCATTAGATGCCGAAAAAGATAAAAAAATAAAAGGAAATTAAAAACTACACTGCAAAAATATTTTGCTGTGTTTAAACTGTAACGGAACTTACTTGATATATTTACAATACACGATAAATTTAAAAGATGCATATTACTCTGCCTTTATATTACACTACAAAATTTATGTTATTGTTTTTATGTTTACAATGCTATACCACACTCAAGCCTCATTTTATATGAAAAAAAAATTCATATATATATATATATATATATATATATATATATATATATATATATATATATATATATATATATATATATATATATATATATATATATATATATATATATATATATATATATATATATATATATATATATATATATATATTATATATATATATATATAATATATATATATATTATATATATATATATATATATATATATATATATATATAACATATATATATATATATGGGGGGTGTATATATATAAGTGAAATATTCAGGAAGTTATAAGGAATCTTAGAAAAAATGTCTTTTAAATGAAGATTTAACTACTCATATATATCAAAAACCAAAGTTTTCAGCGTTTTGTCCATGATATTGTCAGATGACATGAATGAGACACGTTTCAGGTCACCGATTTGAGATTTCTGAATGCAACTTCCTTGAGAACCAATAAATGTTTTCTTCATAGACTTTTTGACAAGATGTTCAATAGATAAATTCCATACAAAATATGCTCTCTACTATTGCACGATAACTTTTTATCTATACTTTTTTCTATGACTCATGAAAATTCAACAGATTGTACATTTTTCTAAAAAACAACACAGAGCTTTGTTTACTAGCATAGTACCGGGTGACCGAGCTCCGCTCGGAGAAAACAGGTATCGAATCTAACTCGAAGATTTAAATTTTCAATTGTGATTTATCAAAACAATACATGCCATAAGAAAATTTGTGAAACCATTAGTGAAAAGATAACCGGTTAAAGTGCACCATTGTAAACTATTCTAAACAAAGTTGTTTGGAAAGGGAATTATTCTATACAAAGGTAAAGTTTGAAAAGTCATAGAAAATAAAATGTAATTGATAACAAAAAATTATACAATTAAAGAAATGGTACAAAGTGAGCAGTGTAAAGATTGAAGTGTGTTGAATGGAGAAGCATTCTGACAATGACGGTATCTTCTAGTTGTCCATTTGCGGGTATATTTAATTGAGTTGATCGCTTGTTGTTCCAAAATTCCGGCTCCTTGAAGCATTTCATGTAGAGGTGCGTTCTGCATGTTGAAAATATAGCTTGAAATCTGATGAATGTTGAAATGTCGAACTTTGTTGACGGTGATTTGAAATCGAAATCAGTTCCATAACACGTTCGCTGCCACTGACGCACTGGCGCGTCAGAGCGGCACCTCCTGGTATGCCGACGACGCACTAACTGGCGACGGACTTTGATAAGTTATATGCTCTGTGTTTAGTGTGGCTTTGGAAATTGAACGGCGAGGTTGTTTCGGCACGTTAGTGAAGCATTATTTTTTAATTTTTTGTGGTTGGTTTTCAAAATTTTTGTTTGAATTATTTTTTTTTTACTAAATTGTTTATGTGTTATATATACTTTGCTACATTAATTTAATATTTAGAGTTGATAGAAAATAAAAATGGAAACCGATATCAAGGAATAAAGACAAATCAATAAAGACTTTTATTATTATTATTATTAATTCGTCAGAACTACAGCCAATCGATTCCTCGTGGTCGAAAACCCCCGGGTACCAATTTTCACTTGGTTTGGATGCATGAGAAAAAAGTTTGCCCGCACCAGGGTTCGAACCCGGCCCTATCTGTAGCGCCGAACTACGTGACCTTAGCGCGTCAAAACCGATGCCAATCGATTCCTCGTGACCCAAAACCCCAGATCCCCAAGTTTACTACAGTTTATTAATTCTGGGGCGATTTTCGACTTGACAACCATTCCTCGTATTATAGTATAGGATTGATGCCCCAACGTTTAACCCGTTCTTCGAGACCTCTTTCAGAAACAGATTAAAAAAATTGTAGAATTTTTATGTGTTCTCTAAACGAGTTCGGCCATTCCGTAGATTTAAAAAAATATAAATATGCTGTTAAGTGTGTGATTGTTATAAATCTCACACCCGTAATAGGATATTTATAATTTTTAAACGCGTACAGAAGAAATGGAAATTCTTTATTTGTGGTGAAATTCTTCCTTAGGTGTTATAATTGCTTCACAAAAAATATATATTTGAAATATTATATTTTTTATAGAAAACGTGATAAAAAGTAGTTCAATATGTCACACCCGTTTCTATGGAAGGACCGAGTTTCCTTTTTCAGAAAAAAAAGATGAGAATACTTTAAACAATCTACCAAATTTTGGAGATTATACTATTATTTATAATTTTGTCATTTAAATTGACATTTTAACATAGAACGTGTAACATCGTTATAAAGGTCTTTTAAAAATATTAGCAGTAAAGAGATAAAAGCCCTACAGTGAAAAATATTTTAATTCTTCATTCATTTCAGCAACAAGTAAGAGACCTCAACTTTTCAACATTGTGCTACAAACTATTGTTGAGAATCAAATCTAATTTAACGTCCCAAAGGAAGCCTAGATTTTTAGAAATATGTTGTCCCATATAATAAATAGTTTGTCTCATATTAAGCCAAGATATAAGTTGTACTAAAGTTTTTTGGTTTGGTTTGATTTGGAGCGCTACGGTCTACTTTTTTGCAACACGAGGGCTAATGAGACCGGGACCTACTGCTTAAAGCCGATTCCGAACGGCTACGAACATCCATGCCATAGTGGGACTCGAACCCACGAACTCCGGTTCTGAAGGCCAGCACCCTAACCATTCGGCCATCGTTCGGCTTGTACTAAAGTTAAAAGAGTACTGACAAATTATTTTTAACTCTTATATAACTTAACCCATTAGCACCTACCATTTTACAGACGGATAATAAAAGTCGATAGAATTTTTATATATTCCCAGAACTAGTTTTCTATTTCAAAGAAGATAGATGGAAATCTTTTATCAAATTTTCGAGAATCGGGAACTATTTATGTTTCGACATTTGAATCGACATTTTGTAAATTTTAAACTTTTGCCCAAAATTTTAATTTTTGGGTAGGTACATCGACTTAAATCATGACAAATATACTATACAGTTTCATTTTACAGTACTGTATTTACATGCGATACCAAATAATTTTTTTAAAACAAAGCTTTTCTTTTTTTTATAAATGAAATTCTATGACTATTTAAATGACGCCAATCGCTAATGACAACAGCCGAAACCTTCAAAGTGGCTTAATTTCATATTTGTTTTACTACATGCATTCCATATTAACTTATATTAAAGATATTCATCAATATATATTAGGCAGTTATGAATCAGGAATCAATGGGTTAATAAGTAGATGCATTAAGGCTGAAGAGATTTGTAAATTTTAAGGAAATGTTTAAAAATGCTCAGATATAAGAACACCGAGAATACATCAGAAGCTATAACTAATGACTAGATTTAAATGACAGCCGATCACTAATGAGGACAGCTGTAACATTAAAAGTTGCTTTAATTTCATATTTATTTTACTATATGCAATCCATATTAACTTATATTCAAGATATTCATCAATATATATTAGGCAGATATGAATCAGGAATCAATGGGTTAATTAGTAGATTCATGAAGGCTGAAAAAATTTGTACATTTTGAGGAAATGTTTAAAAATGCTGAAATATGAGAACACATCAGAAGCTATAACTAATGACTCTATTTAAATGACAGCCGATCACTAATGAGGACAACTGTAACATTCAAAGTTGCTTTAATGTCATGTTTACTTAACTATGTGCAGTCCATATTAACTTATATTCATCAATATATATTGGGAAGACATGAATCGCGAGTTATTAGGATAATAAATAGATGCATTAAGGCTGAAGAAAATTGTAAATTTCGAGGAAATGTTTCAAAAAATTCTGAAAATTTAAGAACACCAAGAATACATCAGAATGCTATAACTAAATACTCTTAGATTGATGGGAAAATCCGTTTAATTCGGTACTGGAAAACGAATCAGTAAATTTACTACTGAAAAGGAATCTTACAGTGCTTCCAAAATTTTTTTTATAATAAGAAAAAAAATAGTTATTTATCAGAAAGTTTTCTGTCTAGTATCCCAGTATACATTTTCCGTTACAATTTATATACAACTGATGTCAACTGCTGTCCTACCATAAGTTGATAACATAAGAAAAGTCCTTCGAGTGTTTTGCCTTGTATAAAACAAAGCAGTTTTATCAAAAAGCTTTCAGTGCTGTTTTATATTTTATTGGATTTATGCAAGACACTCGCGTTTTACAAAATAGGATATATATAATAATATAGTTCTAAATGTAAAGCAAATATTTCATCTTTTTACTTTACTATATTTATTTGTTACTATAGTCCGAAAAGACAAATTTAATACTAAGTTAGGTCTATTTTTCTTGTAAATGTATAAACTACAGTAGAATTGTTAGTAGGGACGAAAAAATGGTAGAGTTCCATCGATTTATGGAGTTGGTGAATAATTCGTGATGTTAAATGACAACTTTATTCTCAAAATTTAATGTCAGATTCTGAAATATTTGAAGATGCATCGGGAAGAGAACCGTGATTTGTACCCATTGAAAGAGAAAAATCCATTTGAGCAAGGTTTAAGTGTTATATTGGACGTTAGTCTGAAATTAGAATATTCAGATTTTTAAATTGAAAATTATTAAGGTTTTAGACACTGGTATCCTTGACTTATACTCGTACTTCATCCAACCACTATAGAGAAAATTCCTTTGTAAAAAGACTAAATAAAAAAATAAATATAAAACACTTGCATTCTGTTATCTCTCTACTGAATTCCTTACATATGATGATATTTATTGTGAATTCTGAGCAAAAGAAATTTAGCTTTCTTAACACATAGTATGCGGGAAACGTACTAGTACGTTTTTTGACGATTGATACTTGAGCGCGGGTCACGTACTACAACGGATTAGTGTAACAACATGATTTGTTTGTGGATAAAAAAATAATGGCATATACAGGAAAACGAAGTCGAATGTTCTTGTCTACTACATAGATTCTGGAAAAATTTAGACAAATAAAAACTAGTTTTTACATCAGTCGATGCGGAACCACAGAATGGGAAGGTTGATTAAAAAATACATTTAGATTTAAAATTAACTTTTTATTTATACTTGAGTAAACGATATTATATATGTGTATTTATATATTATATATATTTGTATTTATATATTATATATATATTTGTATTTATATATTATATATACATTTGTATTTATATATTATATACATATATGTATTTATATATTATATATATATATATTTGTATTTATATATATATGTTTGTTTATTTGTCTATTTATATATTTGTTTATTTATTTCAATATAAAATACGAAAAGTTGGTTAAAAAATTAAATAATTTTCGATCTATTGAGATTTAACTGAATAACTAAACTTAGCCCCCTCCCGGTACAATACCGCTGCGAAATGTACCCGCACACAATGTGTTAAAACATAAATTATCATTACATAAAAAATTCAATGACGAATTAACTATATTATTTTTGTAAGTGTTTTACTCAAGTCTAATTCAAAATATTAATGCAACAAAAAATTATTTTATAAAATGCGTAATATCTGTAAAAAGAAACAGTATGGACGCACAAATAAGTAATGGAGTGTTCCCAAGCTGACGTATGATATATTAACTATATGTACCGAAAGAATCAATAAAGATTTTATAAAAGAAATAATTATTAATAAAACATGCCTAAGATTGTTTAAAAATAATACAATATCAGTACAATTTTGTGATTTTTCAGCGTTGATGATAAGATTTGCATAAATGATCCGCTGTACAGATACGATTTGCTTAAACCTTTGGGAAATTAAAGAAGACAGTTAAAGTTACGCTATTGACTAAAGTTTTGGTGTCTAGAGCATTTAGAAGACCACCCACATATTTAATAGAATAAGAATTATTATAAAGAAATTAGACAACCCGACAGATGTTGTCCTGTTTTAGCGCTGTAAATCCAAAAATTGTAAAATGTTTTTAAATAAATTATAAATTAGACCATTTTTATAGAAAAGTAAGGAAAAAATTATTTTTGAAAAACTTAATGGCATCACGCGTACAGTCATCCCAACGTAATTAGATCAAATCAAAATTCCCATATCTCCTGTACGAGGACTCGATCCTGGGACTCCTTGTAGTGGACCTTTGCGCCGCATATACGTTGGCAGCGAAGGGTTTCAAGTAGCATTTTAATAATCACAATTGGAGCGAAGTTCTGGATTTTTAATACAAAAAAAAATTTCAATCGGATGAAATTGGGAATCTAAACCATTCTATAATCAGCTTGATTACATACACAAAATTTCATCAAAATCAGTCCAGCCGTTTAGGAGGATTATGTTACAAACACACGATATATATACAGATTAGCGTGCATAGAATCGTTGTCATTTAGAGGGATACCAACGCTTTTATTATAAAAAAATCATTATGGAAAATATAATTATGTAATGAGCTAAAATCTAACAATTTATAGAAGAAATTTACATAAAAATTTCTGGGCAACTTCATAACATTAATTTTTAACAACCATGCATATATCTATCTTATCTATGCTATTAAAAAGATCTTTAAAATCATGTTACTATTGTTTTACAATTAGAGATAGCGTTAATTATATACATATATGAAATAACTTAATATAACGTCCACATAATTTAAAAATACTGTTGGATAATGTAGCCAATTTTATTGATGCAGACTTACAAAAGCATCTTTTATTTGGAACACTAGATAACACACAAATCCCCTTGGGGAAAAAGAACACAAGATAGAAAATATTTGATGATATATTACATCGCGTTCTCAAAGGAAAAGCCACAAAATTTGTGCCTAGGCCTTTTTATAACTACTGGAAGGGGCGCGGTTCCAGGAATGATGTCATTCCAGTAACCAATCACTTCACTTTAATGACTTCTAGTTTATTCTGGAAGTAAGTACGCCACAAAGCGGGGGGAAATTAATTAAAGATACTGCAATTCTAAATTTAAGGTGTCAAGAAATGAGCACATATACATACATTGGGAAATTAAAGACCTAACATCTACTTAATGGTATGCATGGCAGAGATATACACAGGAGTTATCTAGAAAATAGGCAGTTTTAAAAAATAACAATAACAATTTATTTGGAGGTAAAAATATACTGTAACTATCAACATGGTAGTTTTAGTTTACCACAACAAAAAAAATGGCGGGACCACGCTTAAAAAAGATTTTTAAATATTCAAAAGATTTTTTTTAAACTTAACGAAAACTGTCAATTAACGGGAAAATAGGCTGTTATGCTAACAGAGTGTGTGCGTAATATTAAGATTTTGGAAAGTACTATTTTAATAGAATGTTATTTTGTGTACTGTCCACTGTATGACTTGTGTTTTCGTGTTATCCTGACACTCCATATATATATATATATTTATATATATATATATATATATATATATATATATATATATATATATATATACTTTGAAATTAAATTCGTTTAGGTAGAAAACTATTATTTGGCCACGAATGTCCGAACTTCAAATAAATACTGTGACTTTGGATTTGTTGTATTTTTGATTGATCTCCATCATATAAAATATTCTAAAGGCATCTCATATTTCAAGAATCTTTAGCTCCGGTAGATAACGCGAAATTCTGATACATGCATCACCTACTGGCCTTTGTAGAGGTTATTTAGTATCTAAATTTTTAAGTAAAACTGTTTTAAATTGTATTTTCAAGAAAACGATAAGTATGTATTTACCTCATTTTACATTCAGATATGTAATGCTGTTAATAATTTTGAACCACCTTATATATATATATATATATATATATATATATATATATATATATATATTTATATATATATATATATATATATTATATATATATATATATATATATATATATATATATATATATATATATATATATATATATATATATATATATATATATATATATATATATATATATATATATACATATATATATATATATATATATATATATATATATATATACATATATATATATATATATATATATAAGTGTGTGTGTGTGTTTCAGAAAGTAGATATATAAAAATTACTTGTTGTAAAATGGCATCAAACAGTGATATAGTTCCTGAACTGATAATGCAGATTTTTTTACAAAGCTTTACAAGCGAAAAAAAATGCTAGCTTAGAAACAACTGTCATTTCATAATAAACTTTCTAAAACAAAAAGTTTTTGTAACATTTAAAAAACATAAAAGATAAAAACATGATTATAGAAACATGGCCTAACCATTTACCGCCAAAATTAAAAAAAATTAACGTACATAAAGACAAGATGTCATAAACTTGCTCTTTGTACAACATAAACGAAAAATTCGCTTACAGGAAATAAACGTTGCGTGACAAGCACAGTGGCAATTACTTCAATTATTACACACAAGATTCTTTTAGGAAATGAAATCCCTTAGTAATCAAACAGTCAACATGAAATATAAAGCAGACAAGAGTAAGAAAAAACAAAGGCATTATGGTGAAAGATACAGAAAATATATCCAAACTTTAGAAAACTTAGTAGTGCAAAAGATCTAAATGCCAGAAATTGTTTCTAAAACTCTGGCATTCCCTGTTCTAAGTTTTCTCTTTTTACTTCCTTGTACAAAGTAAAAGGAAGTATTTGTAATCATGATAAATTTCAAAGCTCAAATATTAACAAAAATATTTTTTTTTTCTAGAGCTGAAAGAAGTTTGAAAATTTTAAGTGTTACGTCTGCATCTATGTACTAGGAAACTGTACTTTCTAAACTTTAAATATCTATTTTGACCATTCCTGATTTTATACATTCTGAAAATTAATCACTAGTTTTCTCTTTTAGCCGTAGAAAATCTAAAGTTTTTGTATGACTGCTATTAAATACAACGATTCAACGTTGTATGGCTAGGAAACTGTACTAGGAAACTGTAATTCCTAACCTTTAAATATCCATTTTGACCATTCCTGATTTTACACATTCTGACTATTTATCACTAGTTTTCTCTTTTAGCCGTAGAAAATCTAAAGTTTTTGTATGACTGCTATTAAATACAACGATTCAACGTTGTATGGCTAGGAAACTGTACTAGGAAACTGTAATTCCTAACCTTTAAATATCCATTTTGACCATTCCTGATTTTATGCATTCTGACTATTTATCAGTAGTTTTCTCTTTTAGCCGAAGAAAATCTAAAGTTTTGGTATGACTGCTATTAAATACATTGATTCAACGTTGTATGGCTTTTCAATTATGCAAGATAACCTTATGCAAGTTGTAATAAAATTTTTTCATTGTATAGAGTGTAAAATACAATCATAAATAAAGGTTGAACAACTAGATGTAATAATAGTCCTAAATACAAAATAAAATGATATCGTCTATGGCTTATCATTTTATACTAGAATATAGCCCTTCATATGACGAGATCAGTATTTTTTTTAAATTTCTAGAATTGTAAAGTACCTAATAAGGCTGATAAAAAAAATTGGTTTGTTTTTTGTCTGAGAACTATCTGGTACACGCTCAATAATTTGTTTATATTCATGTTCCTCTAAAGTCTCCCGATTCTGTGAATGCAGTTAGAATCACGTGGAATTCATTTAGAAAAATAATTCAAATTTTTCTTTGAAATTATTTCTGTCGAAATAATCGTTAAATTCTTATCATTTCTTTCGACAGTAATTAATGGAAGTAAAGGAATGAAACTATCATTTCCACTACACAATAGAGGTAGATAGAATTTGTTGTTAATACCGGTGATAAAATTTTCATTGCAACAAAAAATAATCGGTGATTAAATTTAAAGTTATAACACATGTATCTAATATGTTATTCAAGCCAAATATAAAAGAAAATTATTTACTTGATATATAAGTTCAGTGGTGAAATGCATGAAGATAATGCATACGATACTTAAATAATTTCGAATAAGAAATAATTAAATGAGATGGTTAAAAGAATGACGTCATAATGCTAAAAAATGTCATTTTGACCTACTTATTATGTGATAAATTGATAAATTTAATTGCTTGTCCTTAAGTGGGGAAAATATGGCTTGAAATAATGGCATTAAATACTCGAAAAGGAGGGACGTTTTCGAACTCGCTTTGAATTTTGCTATCCCTAACTCATCAAAAATGCAATATGGATGCCTCTATCCATTCCAGGTACAACCGCTTCATAAATTCATGGACATACGGACAAATAGACTGAAAATTTGGACTATTATTATATAGGGGATAATTTCTAATTTTATGCTTTAATATAATGTCTAATTGTGCTTCTCCTCTTTTGATTGCATTCCAATCTCCATAAAACGAAAAATTTAAACAAGAAATTACACTGTGAGGCTTAAATGAATAATAATTATCCGTAGAAAGTAGAATTCATGTATTTAAGACTATGATAGCATCTAGTTGAGCTCCTACTCTTTTGATTGCAATCTGAACTCTATATAGCGAAAAAATTCAATATAACGTATAGTAACGCTGTGAAGCACAACTGTAAAACAATTAGCCATAAAATATTGAAATTTTGTATTTAGGACTTTTATAACGTCTTTCTGTGCTCCTCCTCATTTTATTGTAATCTAAATATTAAACTAAATTTTATTAAAATGCTCAATAATATATGTAAAACTGAAATTTTTCGTTGTGTAAATCTAACTTTAAACACGATTAGCCATAGACTTAAAATTTTGCTTTTAGAATTGTTATCACATCCAGTTATGCAATCTCTCTTTTTGATTGTATTCTTCACTCTACACAATATATAGTGTGTATTAAAGTTATGGCACATACTTGAAAAGCTGTTAGCCGTAGAAGGTCGAAATGTTGTATTTAAGACTATGATAATATCTATTTGAGTTAGTCCTGTTTTAATTGCAATCTAAACTTTATATAACAAAGTATTTCAGTATAAAGTATATTAATTCTATGGGGACTTAAAAAAACTGTATTTAGGATTATTATAACATGTAGTTGTGCACCTCTACTTTTGATTCCAATCTGCATTCTAGTTAATGAAAAACTTCAATACAGCTTGTCAAGACTGTAGGGCATTTCTAAAAATCTATTAGTCGCAGAAGATTTCAACCTTACATTTTAGACTAATACTTTTGACTGAATCTGAACTCTATATAAAGAAAAATCTCAATATAATGTTCAATAATATATGTTATATTGAAATTTTATTTGAGTGGTCATAACTCTAAAACAATTATCTGTACAGTATTGAAATTTGTATTTAGGACTATTACAACATTAAGTTTTGCACCTCTAGTTTTGATTGCTATATGACCTCTATATAGCGGAAATTTCAATATCATTTGTTTTAAGGCTGATATAACTAACTATTTGTTTTAAGGCTGATAATGATAAGATATAACTAAAAAAATATTAAAGGTATAAGGTCGAAATCTTGTATTGAAGACAAATATATCATCTATTTGTGTTCCACATCCCTAATTTTTCGCTATATAGAGTTCAGACTGCTATTAAAATAACAGTCTGAACTCTATGTAACGAAAAATTGCAAAATAACGTAAATTAACATTTTGGTCATAATTCAAAATCAATTATAACGAAAAATTGCAAAATAACGTACATTAACATTTTGGTCATAACTCAAAATCAATTATCCTTAGGTTTTTTAAGTATTGTATTTGAGAATTCTTTAATGTCTAGTTTTTAACTCTCCCTTTTTATTGCAATCTGCAATCTGTTTAACGAAAAATTTCAATCTAACGTGAATTAGCTTTTCTGAGCATAGTTAAAAAGGATTAGCAGTAGTGTCGAAAGTTTGTATTTAACACTATTATAACATCTAGTTACGTTTCTCCTTATTTGAATGCAATCTCACATTTTTTGAAAGGCATAATAACACTGTGGGGTATGACTCAAAAACGATTAGCTGAAAATGTAAATATTTTGTGTATGTATCACTACTGTAACATCTAGATATAATTAGTACTCTATATAACGAAAAATCTCTTTATAGCAGCTGTTAAAATTGTAATTGAATTTTTTTTATTTCTATCTTTTCGTACCAAGCTTCTGTGCGAAACATCACACTTTTTACCCTTGCAGAACTAAGGTGAGGTTAATTTGGCTGCAGCTGGACATTTGTGGTTTTCTTTTGCGTAAAATAATATATACTAATATTATTTTCTAGGAATTCTCCTATAAACATTCCTTTGATAATATTGTCTACTTAATAAACATTTTACAGTTTAATTTGGATTATTTATCGAAAAAAAACCAAAGAAAGGAGATAAGTGTACTTTCTGTTCTGGATCAGAAATATCATCAAGTATCGTCAGAAATGACACAAGTGCACAAAGTTTATACGTAAACATAAAACTTTATGTGTTATTTTGTGCCTTGATCACCACAGCAGCAAAACTAAAAATAGTTACAATGCATTATTGATATTATTCTTATAAAATGTTATTGTTTTTGTAATTTTTTTCTCTTTGTATTTTTTGTTAATTAAAATATTTACAATATGTTGGAAATTGTGTTTTTTTCTTTCAATTAATTTTCATTGCCAGTTTTATCGATATTTGTTTACATCAATAATTAATTTTTTTATCATACCTATGTATACCTATGAATTTGATAATAAATATGGAGTAAACAAGACACTATCTTAAGTATCTGTGTAATATTTTAATATAAATGCTGACAGCATTAAGCCATGTAAGTACCTAATGATGTTTTCCGCTTCTATTTAAGATCACTGCGCTGCAGTTCATCTCTCCGTGTGCACGTTCAGTTGTTTGCATCGCTTCTACTCCAGGGAGCTCTGATGACAGTTGCTCCAATCCCAACACTGTTATCCCACTTTACACAACCGGTACGTCAAATTAGATTTCTTTTGACATACGATGTTCCTTCTCGCTTATGTTAACAGATCACAATCTGAAAATGTGCCTGCTTTAATCTGATATTATGAGAAGAGTGTTTTCAGTTTGGATCAAAATAACTTGCTTTTCCATTCCTAGCTTAAGTTAAACTGAAATACATTTGACATGTGTATATATGTATATAAGTAAAACTACCAATGTTAAATATATATAGTTTACACCGTTTAATTTGACAGATTTTTGATCATGGCTTTCATTGTAACTTTTGTCGTAGTTAAAGAACTATAATTTAACAAAAACAACATTTAATGTAATAATTCATTAATTATTAATAAAAAAAACAGTTTCTATTGCCTAGAATTTACAAAAAAATAATGTTCATACTATATTCCGAGATTGGACTTTTCACAGATTGCACTTTTCACCAAGAACTTTCTCATGTTAGAAGTACAACTAATAGTGATTGCGTCCTGATTAAATTTACCAGTTAGACCATTCAGTTCTAAACATTGCACCAAAATAGATTCCGTTATAACGGCTGTTGAACACTCAACAAAGAATCATTCAACAAAGAATTTGCGCAAGTCATCATTATGACGGGTCTTGGTATAAATAGGTATAGATCATACTGATTATGAAAATTAAAGTGGGTGGGTGAAAATTGAATAGAAATATTTAACTATTTTTTATTTCATTAAAAGTCATGACATAAAATTATAGAGCCATACATAAATTATATCAAAATTTAAGCATGAATTTTTGAAAACCGTCAAAATGACGGTCTTGGTAGTTCTAGTGATATAAATATATCCATGATTCGGTGATAGACAAGTATCCCTACCTTCACCAGATTTTGTTTTCATATATTCTATAGAAAATAAAGTTTTAATCGAATACGTAAACAAAGTAACCTACATAAGGTAGTGACCGCCCTTTGATTAGAAAACGTCTGTAAAAAGTTATTGTAGTGGCCCAAAATAATGGCTGGACCCGTGCTGGAAACCTTTCATCAAATTATTCTCATACTTTTTCGCTCATGCATAACCAGGCGGTGGACAAATGTGTTAGGTGCTACTCTGCAGTATCAATATCTGCGGGTTCGAGTTTCGTTTCAAGCACGTGTGTTCGAAGCCGGTCAGAAACAATGTTAATCAGAAGGTCCCGGTATCGTTAACCCTTGTAATTTCTAATCATGATGCAAAAATATTTTTTGTGGTTCGAAATTTAAGGAATCATAGTAAAGCAGAAGCACACACATACACAGATATATATATATATATATATATATATACACTCACTTCCAAAAGTCAAGCACAAAGATGTAAAATGCAAAAAAATCAACAAGTACTACTTTGATTGACACAAAATTCGGCAGGAAAGTAGCATATATATTTATGCATAAAACAAATCAATAATTATATACTAAAATGACAACAATATTAAATTTTTTGTAAGTTATTAGATAATGACATACTAGAGACTTAAACAGAATTATGTATAAAGTGAAAATAAACAGCATATAATGAAAAAAAGACATTAATAGGGTATGTGATCCCCCTCATATATATACAATGTTTACACCTTGTGACCATGATTTCAATTAGGTGGTCAACCACCGCAGAATCAAGCAATCGCCATTCTTCTTGTAGAGCGTTTTCCAGCTCATTAAGAGTGGCTACAGGTGGGAAACGGGAAGATGGGAAACGACCGAGAACATCCCAAAGATTTTCAATGGGATTAAGGTCGGACGAATATACTGGCCACGCCATACGCTCAATCCCTTCACTCTTCAGGTAGTCATCGACGTTGTCAGCTCTATGGAGAAGTGCGTTATCGTCCATTAAAACAAAATTAGGGCCAACTGCTGCAGTGTAAAATCTCACAATGAGTTCTAGGACTTCATCTCGATACCGGACAGTCGTCACAGAACCCCGTTTAAAGATGTACAGGTCGGTGCAGTATCCTAATGAAATCCCTGCCCACACCATAATGCTTCGGCAATCCTTGATGTTCGGTGATGTTTTAGGGCTCATTGCTTGTTCCTTGTTCACGCCATATCCTTATACGCTTGCCATCTCGCTCCAGAGCAAATCTTGACTCCTCAGTAAACATGGCATCGCCCCACTGAGACACAGTCCAATTGACATGTTCCCGGCACCACTTTAATCATGCCCCTCTTGATTGGGCGGGAAGAAAAGCATGAACTCTAAGTCCCGGGCGTACAGTCCACTCATATGTAATCTTCGGCGTTCAGTAGATGCAGATATCACCTTACCAATAAACGCTGTAACCATAGATGTCACACTTGTGGAGGTCTCTCTGTAATTCCGCTTGGCTAAAATAGGAATATGCCGATCTTCGGCGGAGGTTGTAACCCTTGGGAGACCGGCTACGGGCCTTCGGAAAACTGTCTGTGCGGTTTAGAATTGTTTCCAAAAGCGTGAAATTACATAATAATGAACGCCGAAGAAAAGTCCATCATCTGTGTTTTCGACTGACCTGCTTCACTGCGCCCCACAGCACGCCAGCTCTCAGAATCTTCCATTCGTCTTCTGGAAGTCATAGAAACACGTTATGTCTTGAAAACAAACTGTAATAAGTTTTAAACACCTTCTATGAGCACTTACATTCAATTTCTGCAACCCTTCATAAAGATGGCATCTTATAAGACTGACCTTTTTGCATATTTATTGACATGAAAGCGCGATTGGCTGTTAACTAACATATTTGCATACTTCCATCTACCTCTGCAGCGAATTGCATCCTCTTCGATTCTGATTATCTTCCGGAAATTAGCATTTTCATCTTCGTGCTTAACTTTTGGTAGTGAGTGCCTATATATATATATATATAAATATATGTATGTATGCATATATGTATATATATATATATATGTATATATATATATATATATATATATAGTATGTGTGTGTGTGTGTGACTATGTCAGGATTAACACCAGCATATAGGAAGATCAACAGAGAACCATGATGTTCAGATCTTCTTTATATAATATTCATATACGACTGTGATGTTCCGCAAAATAGCGCAAAGTTAGACAGAAAAAGGTTTAAACGGAGGAAGGCTTATTGATTAAATACTCCACAGCTAGTGCGCATAAGCTAAACTAACCAAATATATATATATATATATATATATATATACATAAATGTATATGTGTGTATACATATGTATGTATATATATGTATGGGTGTATGCATACTGAAAAAATCGTATATCAACATATAAAAAATGGCAATTTTATTACATGTTAACAGTATGAGATAGTATAACACAAATATTTCAATAAAGACTGTTTCGTATCCCCGCTATTTATCGATGAATTTCGAAATTTTTTAAATGAAAAATTTGATTATTTACTGAGCTGAAAAACTGGCGAACAGGTTGGACGCTGCTCGATTCCTGAGTTTATGATGGTTTTGAATCCCACTCAGGACATGGATGCTGGTAGCCACTCATAATCGACTTTAAGCAGTAGATTCCAGTCTTTTTTAACCCTCGGGTAGAAAAACAGTAAACTCTAGCATTCCATACCAATCAAACAAGTAACCATATGATCATTTTCTGATGCCATACAAGTAATCTGCAAATTTTTATGACAATTTGTGAATTAATAATGAATTTCTAAACTCGTAACGAATTTCCGACTCACTTTGCAAAAAATGTTTCGTCGGAGCATAATGTAAAGTTTTAAATGTTAACATTATTCTTTTGAAATTTCGCCAAAAAATATCACTGAAAAAAGCAAAATTACAAATATTCCGGATATGTTATATTAGCCTTCAGCGATAACTAAACCTAATTGACAAATCATTACTTGAATCCCATTAAACATTACTTTAATTTCATTTACTACAAACAAATGGCACGATAAAAATAATAGTTTTAATATTAAAATAATATTATGTTTCTCTTCTAGAAGAATAACAGTCATCGTGTTTCAGCAAATAACATTTTAAATTAAGCTGGAATAATAAATCCAATATTCTGCTTAACAAGAACCTCTTTTTGAATAAACATCAAGGATTTTTTTGCATTGCTTCCGCTCATTTATCCAATCTTATCTTTTTGTAAATTCTTTACTCAATTACTCTTTCCATCTTAAATTCAAAATGGATATAACAATTATTTAAGAAATAAGTTTTTGATCTCGTTAAACGAAGTACTTCTATTACAAATAAGTTTTGAATTCTCTAAGACAACAATAAGATTTGAAGCAAACAGTACATTTCTTATGCTGTCGGAAAAATAAAATGAAAATTGTAGACGTCGGAGGGTAATTTAAAGAATTTCGACTTTCACTTGAATTACATTTTCCCGATGTTTGTGGAAGGCTTTAGAAAGTATGACTAGGAATGGAAACCCTAAAAATGTTATTTTATCAGAATATAATTACATATTTTTTAAAAAATGTAATTAAAATACTTTTCTTTACATTTTATAAAACTATACACTATTATTAAAGTATTCATAGAAGCAGTATATATAAAACTTTCTCTTTATGAAAATTTTAAAATTATGTTCCGGTTTTAGTTTGTTTGCTTTTAAATAAAGGATTAATGATGCTGGACACTAGTTTACAAAAGGAATTAAAGAGATTGTTTGAACTACAAACAGTTCAATTCTGACTTTGCGTAAGAGTGGACAAAATGACACATTCAGTCACGGGGATTCATAATGAAAGAAAAAAAATATGCATAAAAAAGATAGGAACGATATGGTACTTTTGAATCATGATCTAGATATTAATATACAAATTAGCTATTAAGAAATGTATGGATATTATATTGTATTATGTTTAATAAAGGAGCCGTGGTAACTCAGTCGGCAAAAGCATTGGTTTCGTTACCAGAAAGTCTCTAGTTCTGGCCAAAAATCATTAATCATTGATGGCGGAAAAAGCACGTAAAATAGGTTTATGCAGTAGAACCTCTTTTTAACGACCCCTCAATACAACGACCCCTTTGGTAGAACGACCATTTTAAAAAGTCCCAACTATTTTACCATAGGAATAAAGTCAATTTTGAATCATTACAACGACCCCAAGCGTATTATTTTTCGTTAGAGCGACCGCCAATTTTAGTCCACAGTTCTCATAAGCAAGTGGGATATTTAAAAATGATTGTACTTTGGTGCAATTTCGATTCAATTCCGACGACGGAGAAGAAATCGTCTAAGCTTTTGAAAAAGTGAATGAAAAAGAATGCCTTCAATGCAATCAATGCCTTGCGTCAATATTTTGAAGGAAAATTTATTTCTGAAGATTTCCTTCAAAATCTAACGGATATGGAATCAGTGATAATGAAAAATTCCCAAATGAACTTGAAACAGGCATCAATCAGACTTTTTTCAAAAATTCAGTAATAGAAATACAAATAAATAGAAGTGTTCTCTAGGTATGGACTGTTGCATCATTTCTTTCCTGAATTTTTTTTATTATTATTTTCCATTCGTTACAGTGACCTTTCGTTACAATGACCATATAATTTTGGTCCCACAGGGGGTCGTTATTCCAAGGTTCTACTGTAGTTGCAATGTTCCCAAATCTTCCAAACGAAACCTCTGCAGGTTTGCCATTCATTTTTACTAGAACATGGTTTATGTTGATGTATTTACCTCCAGATTGTTTCATAGCTCAGCAGGTGCTGGGCAGCGAGGTTCCATAATACGGACCTATGATTTTAGATCTCTCCATGAGTACTAAATATTTAAAGCATTCCGTTTTCAGCAATGCATTAATCTGTTTTATAATATAAAGTATTTCTGGTTTAGATTTATTCCAAAGAGATAACTGTTAAAGTTATTGTAATTTCCCTACAAGGGAGACGTCGAATTCACTTTACAGATATATGCTGCTGTAGCTCAGTCGGCAAAGGATTGAACTCGTAAAAAGATGGTTGAGAGTTGATTAATGACGGCTGAGACACGTAAAATCGATTCATGATTACCAAGTTCGTAAACGAGACTTCTGGAATCTTCTGTTTAATCCCTGCTTCTAAATTTCGAGGACCCACTATGTATATTTCTGTTGCCCTAAGGAATAATGTTGACCGCCTATGTGGTGTTCCAATAGTAAAACGGTCAACACGTATCTACGTTTTGGTAATGGTAAATGTTATAAAATCTAACTCCCCCTCATTGGAAATAAAAATAATAATAAAATGTAATAATATGTATCTTAAGATCAGATTCCGCACGTAGCATTTTTCTTATTGAGAAGCTACGTTGTGGCACTAGAAACAGTGGTTTATTGTCATACATTAATAATTTTACATGAAAAATGAGGTGGGGAAGTAATTATACTTTGCTATTTATAAAAAACGTATCCCAAAAGAATGGGACATTCCGAGCGTTACATTTTGCGAACAGTTCACGTATTTCGTCGATATTTATTGACTGTGCAAAATAATTTTCTATTCATATTATTCCAAATCCCAACTACCATTCTTGGTTCATGCTTGATCGCAGATAATGTTTTATTAATTTTAATTTCGAAAACGTTCTCTCAGAATTTGCAACAGTTACAGGTACATAAAACAAAATCCTCAAAGCAATTAACGTATTCAAGAATATCTCTTCAGACATGTTGTTATATGTCCATGGCTAATTATTGTCAATAACTTTTCTCGATAGTAATTTTAATTCTAATTCTAATTCTTCCCGGTAAATATCTTTATTTTCTTTATCATTTAAGCTATCGTTTAAGTTTTTTCCCATACTTACATTTTTCTTTTTATTTATTCGTCTGTCATCCCATCAAAACCTTTGGTAATGGTGAACATTTCGACGGGCTTAAGGTACTACTGAAGGATTCATATTGAGTCTTGATTTCAGTAATTACCGTTGAATACGAAATGCCAAAAACTTTTGCTTTAAACATAAGTTTTGCATGCACTAATTCAGAACATCTGATGAAACATCACCATAAAAAAATCTTGCTTCACTACGAATTTCAGCCATCAAAACACTTTAAGCAATCAAAACATTTATTTCTACGACTTCATTAAATATTTCTCCCAATCACTGTGATAGAAGGAATTTCTCAGTGAAACCATGCAAGATATAAAATGGAAACTTGTTTACCATTGTTTGCTATCAATATAATGGTGTTTAGTTTCAAGTTTAAATGAATCAAGTTTAAAGGAACAGTAATCGTTAAATTTTACGTATTATTTTCTGGTTACACTTACAATTATATTGATATCTTAATATGGAGTGTTACTTTAATTTTAACTAAGGATGTTATATAAAAGTTAAAAAAGATGATTTAATCATACATATTCCAGGTGTATTATAACTGTTTATCAATTTTATAAATATTCTGCATGTTTAGCTCTACTTTCAGCAATATTAAATAACATTCTTTTGTTTTTAAATTATAAAAATATACGGTTTCATTTGTTTTTAAATTACTGGATTATCTTTAAAGATTTTTTAATGATCACCTAAAAGTAATCAAGTAAATTTATTATCATTAGAATTTGCTTTATTTAATTTCGCAAGACAATTATTTCATAATAAACTATAGGAAGGGTGAACCAATTTCGCTCAGTGTTGAAATTCACGAATTTTATAATTAAAACAAATATTGTATTTATCTCAAATACAGTAATATTCGACTGATATACTAATTAGTATTTTTGTTATAACTTTTTACGCACTTTTATAAATTTTTAATTGTTCCATTCTTTGTTGTAAGCATAAAAATGAGGAATTAAAAATTCTAAGTGATGAATAATAGTAACACTAACAACAAAAACAACAACAACAACAACAACAACAATAATAATAATAATGTATTGTTTTTAATTTTCAGCTGAAATATATATAACATATATATACATAACTTATTGCCCCATAAATAAATATCTAAAATTCTCCAATTTCACTTTCTGATTTTTGATACCTAATTTCTCAGTCGACAAAGGAGTGTTCTCTGACTTAAATTCTTTTTACCTATCTCTCAAAACTAACGCTAGAATAAAGGCAAATTTTATGTGCCCTGGATACATTTTTCAGCTGTCACAGAATAGTGGTTTCGTTGCAGCAATAGGTAAATTGAAGAACTGTGTGTTCTTCAGTTTAGTTATATTGTATGACCCAAGTTCACTCTTGCTTCCCAAAAAGTGTTGAACAAACTTTAATCTCTTGGAAACAAAATCACATAATCTCGCTCTTGAGACGACGAAGACGAACGAGGTACATTATTCATGACCATTCGATGCAGAGCCCTTGCCCTATGATGATGATTGCTTAGACTCACGGTTTTTGTATTTCATAAATGTAAAGTTCTACAGTTCTGTTCCCAACTACCAATTAACTAGGAGTTCTTGTTTCAAAGAAATCCCGGGTAAAACGCATAATTGGGGCTAATCTTCAGTGAAATCGGTCGCAGGTATTGTCACCGGTTACACACGCACGCACACACACACACACACACACACACACACACACACACATAGACACACACAGACACACACACACACACACATATATATATATATATACATATATGTATATACATGTGCATAATGTATGTTTATAGATATATGTACATATATATATATATATTTATATATATGTATGTACATATGTATGTATATATATATATATATGTATATATATACATACATATATATATAATATATATATATATATATATATATATATATATATATATATATATATATATATATATATATATATATATATATATATATATATATATATATATATATTCATGCATACAAACAGTGCAGTCCGTTGACATGCACTTCATTTGACTCCAGGAGATCATTGAACTGTTCAGGACTGCACAAAGAAATCCTGTTTATAAACTAAACATAACACCACTTGGCAACATTTTTGCGATCAGTTTCCACGAACAAACAAGTTTGATCCCCGTAGACTTGAATGCTTCCCAACTTTAAAATTATTTACTTGCATCATCAACTAATTTTTACTCTTTATAATAGTTTCTCCAATGAGGAATTTGCACATGTGGGGGATTCGAACAACTTAGTGTTTTTCTGGTAATTTCAGACTCGTAGATTCCAAAAATGTTCTCAAAAATGTAAAAAACTGGGTCCATCATTTAAAAAATTAATTTTAAAGTTAAGCGAAAATCACGTGACATCAAAAAGCTCCGTGATTGGTTGTGATGTCATCGTTCATGCAGACCAATATTTTTGTATTGCAAGAGGCTCCCTTTGCCGCTTATCATACTTTTGGATGGGGTAAGATGTCTATGTCATTTTTCATAAAGATTAATAGTATCCAGTTATAGTATAATGGCTATTTTAAATTGTTGTCTTATTTTACGCGCTATTGATATAAGAAACTACTGAACTGTGATTTTTATGACATTTTAAAAATTGTATCTGTATGCGTGCGTGTGTGTATATATAATATCTAAATTTAGTGCGGATTATCAAATTGTTACATTTTTACTTTAGTTTCAGGAGAAGTTTATTAACAGAAAAGATAAAGCATTAAAGACATTCAGAGCTAGAAATTCTAAGGCATGACCTGGTGGGACCCACCTAGTTAGAAATACTACCATTCCCCGACTATCACATTAATAATGCTATAAGGTGAACCTCGGTAGCTGAGCCTAGATAAGATCTCGTAACCTTAGAGTTGCGATTTCGACGCTCGAACCAGCGAAAGATCGTCCGTGTGCATTAGTAGCGCCTGGGGTACGTAAAATAGGTTAGTAGTCAAATAATTCTTCAATATCCCAAACAATACGTTGGGAGGTAATAGGCCAAGCTTGTAGATCTTATGATTGGTCCCTGTTACTAAATCACAGGGGTGTGATAACTCTCAGGAGTTAGGTTGCCCGCCTATATGGTACTCCCATAATAGATTAATCCATTATATATATATATATATATATATATATATATATATATATATATATATATATATATATATAAGGCTGATTTATTGAAGATTTTTAAACCTCGAGTAGTACACCGTCTTTTTTTAAAAAATTATTAATTAATAGTTAGTAAATTTTAAAATAACTTTTATTTTATGTAGAAACTTTAACGACTTACTTACAAATGTACTGATGCTATTTAGGACCGGAACACCACAAAGACAAATGTAATAAATTTCTAGGATCCAGTCAAATTGTTATTTAGAAAAGATTTGACTAAGAATTTACTTTTCTGTTTCCTTTTTCTGTTAGACTGGCTTTAACACTAAACATACCATAACCAGTTAAAT
Source organism: Pardosa pseudoannulata (assembly GCA_032207245.1). NCBI lineage: Eukaryota > Metazoa > Arthropoda > Arachnida > Araneae > Lycosidae > Pardosa > Pardosa pseudoannulata. Next base: position 31,663,345 of record CM063504.1, on the reverse strand, counting down.
GACCAGTAATGTATATGTAAAAAATGCGATGGGTAATAAATTAAAATAGAAATAAAAGAAATGGAAATTATTAAGTGAATAAAATAAATAAATAAAATAAAATAAAAGTAAAATAAATAAAATAAATAAGCATGTATTAAATGTTAAAGAACTTTTAAAAATATAGAAAGAAACAAAAGAATATCGTATCAATATTTCTCAATATAGAAGTATTATTTCGAATATATTTTAACTTCGTCTTTAGCAAGTACATCTAGTGAAAGGTAATACTCAGTATAAAACGGATAAAATAATATTTAGGAAATTCAATGTACCAATCAAAGTAAGTAATTTAACTGTCTTACACATCAAAGAAAATGCTTTAGATAATATTAGTTACGATAACACAACTGATAATTTTGCTGAATTAGAAACTGAAAAATAAACTTTTTTTATAAAATCTATTCATAATTATATATTAAAAATAAATTTCATTTTTATAAGGAAATTCTTAAAACTTTTCTAGAAAATATGTTTTGCCTATTAAATATTTTTATAATTAAAAATTTAAGATATTTTTTTTTAGTTTTTCACATTGTTTTGATTTTTTATTTATTTTTTATATTGTTTGTGTCATATTTTTCTTACAGTAATAAGGGGACCTGGTAAGAGAATAGTGTCTAAAGCTCCAAACCCTGCCCTGGTAAATAATATGTCAAAATTCCGAACAAATTGTTTAAAAAAGAAATAAGGGCTGCATTTGGTGCCATCCTCTGTGAGAACATTCATTTTATCTTAAAATATTCTACGCTAAAATAAATTTTACAGAAAATTGTTATTCTCCTGACATTGCAAAGTCCCAATGCTGATTGCTTACTTGACTATTGTTATGTTATGCATTATTTTTTTTATAATGTAAGATTTTATACGTGCACCATCATGCTATTCTCTTAAATTTAGAACTTTTATCAAATTATGTATTCAAATTTTGTATCCAATCGGATAGATTATTTGCAAAGGAATTCTACTAGATTTGGCACATTTGTTTTTGCTCTCTGGGTAAAATTTTCTCTCTTATTTTGATTAGTTTCTCTCTTATTTTGATAGCATTAAATTCCTGTCTTATTGTTATTATATGCATTTCCATGTTTTAATTCGGTGATTCTGTATTTATTAGAGTAAAAATATTACTTATCTTCTGTAGCTATCTATCTATCTATCCATCTATCTATCTATATATATATATATATATATATATATATATATATATATATATATATATATATATATATATATATATATATATATATATATATATATATATATATATATATATATATATATATATATATATATATATATACATATATATATATATATATATATGTGTGTGTGTGTATATATATATATTTATATATATGTATATATATGTATATATATATATATATATATATATATATATATATATATATATATATATATATATATATATATATATATATATATATGTATATGTATATATGTATATGTATGTATATATATGTATATATATATATGTGTGTGTGTGTGTCTGTGTGTATATATATATGTATGTATACATATATGTATATATATATATATATATATATATATATATATATATATATATATATATATATATATATATATATATATATATATACATAACATTAATCATATTAATATACAATGTTTCGAACTAAAAGGTAAAGTGATACAAAATAACATTATATAACATGAGATTATAACTGAAATTTAATTACGAGGAGCATCCAGAAAGTGAGATTTCCTATTTGAAAGAAAAAAAGAACTCGCACTTTCACGGACATATTTATTGGTAACAAGTACAGCAGTGTTTCAGCTATTTTTCAACATAGCCACCATCAGAATTCAGACACTTGTCGCATCGTGGAATCAACTTTTGTATACCTCTGTTGTAGAACTCTGCCGCCTGTGAATGGAACCAGTCTTCCTGTCCCAGAAGACCGTGCACATCCCTTTACATACAGACATCTTCTGTTTGAATTTGGTGCTGACCGAAGATCCACCATAATGCTAATGCATTAAGTGCTGCTTGGTTTCCAGGGTAAAATGCGAAATCCAAGTCTCATTGCTCGTAGCAGACATGTCAGTACTACTCCTAAGCGTTGAATTTTGTGTTCGGGTGTCAGTTTCGGCTCATAGACCTGACAGAGCTGACGATGAATTAACATTGGCGCAATGTTTTGTGCATTCAAGATCACCGACCAAAGCTTACAGGTAGCGGGAGAAGGCATTAGTTTCCATTTCGGACCGCTACTACCCCGCTACTAGTACGACTCACGACTTGTCCAGCTGGCATATGATTAATAAGCCATAGATCTGTTACGCACGTTCAATTGCCAAGGCTAATTACGTTTACTTAAAAGGGGAAAACATCGGGAAACTTACTTTCTGGATGCGCCTCGTAAAATTGCATTCCACTGCAGTTGTAGATTCCTTCATTTTACGACATAGTTCCACTTTGACAACTACGTCGTTAAGCGAGGAGCTGAAGTCAGGAATATATAGTACACACACAGTAAAATACTCTGTAAATAAAAATTAACATTAAAAGTTAAGTTTTATCCGTAACTCTAGACCGGTTGAGTTGTTTATCCCTGTAGTCCCTGTTGAGTTGTGTGGTTTCGACTCCTAGGAAACAAATTCCATGCTGTCATTCTTGCTTTATTTCCTTTTCTTGCGAATCATAAGTCCTATACAGTGATTTAGAATATTATGCACCTGTAAAAATAATAATGTTACGTTGGCCTAGTGTTTGAGAAAGAAGATAAAACTCAAGAAACACATGAAAAATAAGTCTTGATTAAATAATTTATAAATGTATAATGCCTAAGGAATACAAATGAATCAACTTATCATTTTGTTGACTGAAGACTGCTCTCGAGTCGGCGTCAATCCTGAAAAGGAAATACAAAAATATCTATCTTCCAAAGAGGTTCATCCACACTCTACGGATGCCAGCCTTTCACCTTCCTCGTTCTGCAAACCACCTTCTCCGTCCAAAAAAATTCCGACCCTCGCGGAGACAAAAAAAGAATCGTCCACTCCAGCACCGCGGGGGGAGAGAGTCCAAATTCCCCAAAACTCAAGGACACTTCTATTGGCTGGGAGAAGTCCGAAGTCGCTCTCTTCAAACCGGTCCTGCCCTGGCATGTCACCTTCGAAGACACACGGGGACTTGAATTGAATGTAACTTATTGTTACAGCACCATCAAAAACTACTTTCAATAACTAAAAATAGCTCTGATATTTTACTATTATATATATTTAGGTCTCCAGATTGAAAGGTAACTAAACTTTTTTCAATTTTATAGCTTGTCTCAGATTTTCAAGAGCATTTTTCTTTTCAGACCGAATAGCACAATGCAATGGTGACAGTTTAGTCGTAACACCATAACTTAACATTTTACAATCCCTAACAATTTAAATCCTTAAATCTATTTCAGAAAATATCAATAAGTATGAGAGATCAATCAATGATTAATGTAAGGATTACCGAAATTTCTAGTTTTTGATTCCCCTGAGACTACGGAAAAGAAGAGTTTTCTTCAAACATAGTCTTAAAATGTTTCTAAATTTCTTTTAAGCCGATATCAATCAAGACATTTCATTTAATATTTTATGAAAGATATCAAATTCTACTATTTTATTAAACATACCTATGCTGAGAAGGAAACGAAAATTTACTTTAACGTAGAAAATGTTTTGAAATGATATAGGATTCACCTTAAATACACTTCCGTCATCCGCCTAATGTATGTTTTTCTAGCTAGATAAATATCGGCATGGGTACGCTTTCTTTAAATATTTTTTCTGCGTCTGTTCCCTAAATTAATATCCACCCAAAAAAAAGTCTGATTCACTCTTAACGGCAGGTTAATTTCTTTAACAACGTTGACTTTGTTTCGAGTTTATTAAATCTCCGAAAATCAAATTATCTAAGCTTTCGTGTATGTATAAAATACATATTAGATATTCCTCACATTTATTTTTATGGGGATTATTCTTCTATAATTTTTTTGTTAGATAATTTTTTTCGTGTACTAGAAAGTTCCTGATAAAACTCTAAAAACTGCTAATTTGGCTGGCTCTCAGCAAGGTAAAAATTCTTGAATGAATTTAATCAGTAAATTAGTACTTAATAAAAAAAACTAAAACTGTTTTTACTGCTCAATATAAAGGAACTTTTGTACGTTGGATTTTGAACGTTGCTAACCCTAATTCATCAAAAATCCCATATGGATGCATCTATCCATTTCAGGTACAACCGCTTCAAAAATTTGAGGACAGACAGACAGAAATCTTAGGCTATTAATATATGAGATGAATAGGGTACCCTAAAATTGATTTCCAAATTGATTCTCTGAATAGAGTCAGAATTTTGAAACATTCAAACACATTTAGATTAGTACTGAATGTGTCGTAAAATATTGGGTCTCAATCTTTTTCTAATTTTTGTCCCCATTGTTAAATTTTGATTTTTCCAAGGTATCCTATGTAAGATTCCAGCCAATACTTAACAAAATAGTCCTTAATTTTCGTATAAGTTTAGTAAAAATAAATTAAATCTGTTTTAGGTACCATAAAAATTGACTGCCCAAATTTTATAATAAACAATAGAATAGTTGTTTTTTTACCTCTGACATTTTCCCAAATTGTAGAACTATATTGAACTCAGCTTCCTTAATTTCCTTTTTTACATTAATAATTTGATTTTACGACCGTAAGTGCCAAGGACGAAGCTTTGTTCCCACATATAATAAATGGCAATTGCCAAAATATTTATTATTACACACTAACTGTTAAATATCCGTACTAATTGTTACTAATTGTTCAATATTCCTATTTCTAACTCTCCTATGCCCTCATTTCTAGGTTTGCCATTCATTTGCACTGGAACATGGTTTATGCTGATGTATTACCTCCAAACTGCTTCATCGCTGAACAGGTGCTGGGCAGGATACGGACGCAGCCCCATAATATGGATCATAACTGGACCTATGATTATAGCTCTCACCGTGAGTACAAAAGATTTTAAAGCATTGCATTTTTAACAGTGCATTAAACTGTTTTATAAATTATTTATAGTTTAGATTTATTCCAAAGAGATAACTGTTAAAGTTGTAATTTTCCTACAAGGAAGACGTCGAATTCGCTTTACAGATATATGCTGCGGTAGATCAGTCGGCAAAGGCATTGATCTAGTAACCAGATGGTTGCGAGTTGATTAATGACGGCTGGGACACGTAAATTGGATTCATGATTACAATGTCATCCAAGTTCCCAAACGAGTCTTCTGGAGTCTTCTGTTTGATCCCTGCTTCTAAATTTCGAGGACCCACTATGTTTATTTCTGTTATCCTAACGAGTAATGTTGACCGCCTATATGGTATTCCCATAGTAAAAAGGTCAACACGTATCTACGTATTGGTAATGGCAAATATTATAAAAGTTAAGGCCCCCTCACTTGAAATAAAAATAATAATAAAATTTAATAATATGAATCTTAAGATCAGATTTGGCAAAGAGATAACTGCTCAAATTGTTGTAATTTACCTGCAAGGGAGGCATCGAATTCTCCTTACAGGTATTTGGAATACGAGTCGCGGTAGCTTAGTCGGCAAATCCATTGATCTCGTAACCGGAGGGTTGCGAATTCATTAACAACGGCTGGGACATACAAAAATGGTTCAGGATTACAATATCCGCCGAGTTCCCAAATGGTATCTCTGGGGGTGGCAGATCAAACCTGGGGGTCTTCTCCTTGGTTTCTGCTTCTAAATAGCAAAGACCCATTTTGTCTGTGCGTTGTCTCTAAAGGCCCCTTCACACTATGGTCCACAGCAAGCCATTACCACCATCTGGAAGTGTATGGCTTATCGAGGTGGACGATGGCATACGGTAAAATGGCCTTAACAGAGGAAGACCCTATGGACGAATCCATGCGATCGGCTCATTTAGGGGCTTAGTGTGTGGATTCACCCCGTAAACCACCATCCAAGGTCACCATCAGGAAGTGTTGATCAATTGGTCATGCCGAACGATGGCTGATTGGTTAGGGCGCTGATCGTCGGAGTTCGTGGGTTCGAATCCCGCTATGGAATGGATGTTCGTAGCCGTTGAGAATCGGCTTTAAGCAGTAGGTCCCGGTCTCATTAGCCCTCTTGTGCAAAGCAGCAGACCGTAGCACTCCAAACCAAACCAAACCAAACTAGACAATTGGTCATATTGTGAAGGCTACATAAGATGGAATAACACCCGCCTATATGGAACGCTCCTAATATAACGGTGTACAAGTATATGTGGATTCCTAATGGTGAATGCTATAATAGCAAATTCTCCCTCATTGGTTTAAAGGTTTGGTTTAGAGTTCTACTGTTTTTCTAGACGCGGGCTAATGAAACCAGCACCTACTGCTTAAAACCAATCCCGAACGGCTACGAACATCCATGCCAGCAGCGGGATTCAAATCCACGAACTCCGGTACAGAAGAGCAGCGCTCTTCCATTCAGCCATCTTTCGGCTCCCTGCATTGGAAAATAATAAATAATATTTTTTAGATAATATATCACAGACATACACACGTATTTTATAAATATAAGTTATTTTTTAAGTCGTAGAAAATTTTAATATTTTATATTTATAAAATTTAAATATTATAATTAATATATTTAAATATTTTAAGTATACATGAAGTCAGAAATATACAATTTGAAAAATATAAAATAATTAAATAGATGCTTTTTTATGCCTGTTTATTTAGCATTTTAAATTCTTTGTGAATATTTATGGAATGGATATTTTTTACCAAGTTTCAGTCAAATATAGCATTTTGAGCTATTTTTCTCATGTAAGGAAAATAAACACTTTAATGTATATTACAAGAATCAAACAATAAAATAGGGAAAAAATAAAAATTTAGGATTTTAAATACTTTATGAAACCTTCATGAATATTTAATAGAATGGATATTTTTAAAAAAATCATTCATATACAATATTTTGAACTATTTTTTATTATTTGTACCCTTAAAACTAAACACTTTATTGTATACTTCAAAATAGTATGTAATAAAATAGGGAAAACATAAAAATTTAGGATTTTAAATCCTTTATGAAACTTTTATGAATATTTAATAAAATGAATATTTTTTAAAAAATCATTAAAATACAATATTTTGTACTGTTTTTTCTCATTTTGTACCCTTAAAAGTAAGCACTTTATTGTATAATTCAAAAAAGCAAGTAATAAAATAGGAAAAAAATAATAATTTAGGATTTTAAATCCTTTATGAAACTTTTATGAATTTTTAATGGAATGGGTATTTTTAAAAAATATCATTCAAATACAATATTTTGTATTGTTTCTTCTGATTTGTACCCTTAAAAGTAAACGCTTTATTGTATACTTCAAAAAATCAAGTAATAAAATAGGAAAAAAATAAAAATTTAGGATTTCAAATCCTTTATGAAATTTTTATGAATATGTAATAGAATGGATATTTAAAAAAAATCATTCAAATACAATATTTTGAACTATTTTTTTTTCTCATGTATACCCTTAAAAGTAAAAATTATATTGTATTCTTCAAAAGGAAATAATGAAATATGGAGAAATAATAATTTAGGATTTTAAATCCTTTAAGAAATTTTTATGAATACTTAACACAATAGATATTTAAAAAAAATCATTCAAATACAATATTTTGAACTAATTTTGTCTCATTTATACCCTTAAAAGTAAACACTTTATTTTATACTTCAAAAAAGCAAGTAATAAAAAAGGGGAAAAATAAAAATTTAGGATTTTAAATCCTTTATGAAACTTTCATGAATTTTTAATAGAATGGATATTTTTTTAAAAAAATCATTCAAATATAATATTTTGTACTGCTTCTTCTCATTTGTACCCTTAAAAGTTAACAGTTTATTGTATACTTCAAAAAAAAAAAAACAAGTAATAATATAGGAAAAAATTAAAAATTTAGGATTTCAAATCGATTATGAAATTTTATGAATATTTAATGGAATGGATATTTTAAAAAATCATTCAAATACATTATTTTCTACTGCTTTTTCTCATTTGTACCTTTTAAAGTACACTTTATTGTATACTTCAAAAAGGCAAGTAATAAAATAGGGTAAAAGTAAAAATTTAGGATTTTAAAAACTTTATGAAACTTTTATGGATATTTAATGGAATGAATATTTTTAAAAAAATATAAAATAATTAAATAGATGCTTTTTATGCCTGTTTATTTAGCATTTTAAATCCTTTGTGAATATTTATGGAATGTATATTGTTTACAAAATTTTAGTCAAATACAACATTTTGAACTATTTTTCTCATTTAAGAAAAATAAGCACTTTAATGTGTCTGACAAAACAGCAAGCAATAAAATAGGGGGAAAATAATAATTTAGGATTTTAAATCATTTAAGAAATTTTTATGAATATTTAACAGAATGGATGTTTTTTAAAAAATCATTCAAATACAATATTCTGAACTGCTTTTTCCCATTTGTACCTTTAAAAGTAAACACTTTATTGTATAATTCAAAAAAGCAAGCAATAAAATAGGAAAAAAATAAAAATAATGCAAGAATGAGTAAATTGTTTTTCATGATTCTGCACGAACCATGAACATAAATTTACATGAAATAAATTCAAGAGTTTCTGTCACTTCTTACGTTAACTTTCGAAAGTAGTTTTTATAATTCCTTTATTTAATATTTCTTTGATAAAACAGAAGATAAACTGCTAAATCTATTACGAAATATTTACTTATATTGTCCTTTATATAGCTGCAAAATGCACTTTGTCAGACACTTAATAATTGGACAAAAAGAGATTTTAAGAATTTCTGTCGGTACATTATATATAAAAATCAAATTTTTCTATTGAGTGTTGAATAGATTCAAAGTAAACTTAGTTTTCCCATGAAAAGTTTGAAATTTATAAGAAACTTCTTTCGTGAGTAAAAGAACATACCGTTTCCGTAAAGAATCTTGTTTTATATTTGAGAAGTAAAAAGAGAATAAAAAATATTAAAAGAAAAAGAAACTGGTGAAACTTTTTTTCAGGGATATGCTCAAAATTTTAAGATACCTTTTTTTTCCGTACTCAATTTTTTAACAGCTCTAAAACAAGTTTTTGTTGTAATGTAACGTAAATTTTTCATTTTATATTTCAGAATCTCTTAACTTTATAACAAACATTAAGAATTTTTGAGTCTAAAATACAAGTTTAAAATGTGTGATAAAAAAGCTCAGATAAACATTCCTGTTATAGAGGTAGGTTTTTGCTTAGAGTCAATCGTTCCCTCACTCTATTTGAATGAAAACATATTTTATTATGAAATTTAAAAGGGAGAAGAGGAGAATTTCTCTATTCTTGTAATCTTTTTTTATATCAATTAAGTTTTAGATCGAAATAACAAAAAAAACTCTTTTCATTATGTTTTTAACTTGAGAAAAAAATAATTTACAATTTATAATGTTTATAATAACGCAAAAGTGTTACAACATAACATCTATTTAATATTAAAATAAGATTTGTTTCAAGATTAAACAGTATATATATATATATATATATATATATATATATATATATATATTTATTTATATATATTATATATGCATGTTATATATATATATATATGTATATATATGCATGTATATATATATATATGTATATATATGTATATATATATACATATATATGTATATATATGTATATGTATATATATATGTATATATATATGTATATATATGTATATATGTATATATATATGTATATATATATATATTATATATATATATATATATATATATGTATATATATATATATATATATATATATATATATATATATATATATATATATATATATATATATATATATATATATATGTATATATATGGTTTGGTTTAGTTTAGAGCGCTACGGTCTACAGTCTTGCTACATGAGAGCTAATGAGACCGGGACCTACAGCTTAAAGCCGATTCCGAACTGTATATATATATGTATATATATATATATATATATATATATATATATATATATATATTATATATATATATATATATATATGTATGTATATATATATATATATATATATATATATATGTATATATATGTATGTATATATATGTGTATATATATGTATGTATATATATGTATATATGTATGTATGTATGTGTATATATGTATGTATGTATATATATATATGTATGTATATATGTATATATATATATACAAACATACATATATATATTTAATTATATGTATATGCATAGATATACACAGGACAATTGCCAAAAAATGTTTTCCTGGGGGACCAAAGAGGAAAGACATTGTTATTTGTGAATAATACTTTAGTAAAACAAAAT
>CM063504.1:31640416-31647916 GCA_032207245.1 Pardosa pseudoannulata | reverse complement strand
TCAGATATGGGCATTACCCAACTACCTTCGCTGTAATTCCACTATCTAAATGAAAAAAAAGAGTTTACAATTCTCAGCTATATAATCTCATTTATGCTCATAAATCTAGATAATTGAATGTGAGGTTAAAAGAAAATTTTAAGCAAATTAAAATAAAAAATTAAGGAATTGGGATAATGAGAGAATCTAAAAAATATTTTAAATGGAAACATTTTATAAACTAGGAAGATTTATTTGAAGAATTCTTTAAATGCAAAAGGCTTATAGGGAGAGCAATTTTCCTATAGATAAATAGGGAACTGGAGGAATCTGATATGGACTACTTTCGCTGTAATTCCACTAACTAAAAGAAAAAAAAAGAGTTTACAATTTTCAACTATATATTTCATGTGTGCTCGTAAATCTAGACACTTGAATGTGAGTTTAAAAGAAAATTTTAAACAAATTAAAATAAAAAATTAAAAAATTGTGAGAATGAGTGAATCTAAAAAATATTTTAAATGGAAACGTTTTATAAACTAGGAAGATTTATTTGAAGAATTCTTTAAATGCAAAAGACTTATAGGAAGAAGAATTTTCCTATAGATTAATAGGGAACTGGAGGAATCTGGTATGGGCATTATCCAACTACCTTCACTGTAATTCCACTAACTAAAGGAAAAAAAGAGTTTACAATTTCAACTATATATTTCATATGTGCTCTTAAATCTAGAGACTTGAATATGAGCTTAAAAGAAAATTTTAAACAAATTAGAATAAAAAATTAAGAAATTTTGAGAATGAGATAATCTAGAAAATATTTTAAATGGAAACGTTAATATCTGTTCTTTTGAAATATATTTATTACTCTCTTATATATTTTTTTATCTATAATACAATCTTTTTAGAAAATATTTTACAAAATGAGCATAAATTAATATTAAGAGATTTTGACAGTTTCTGTAATATAATTTCCATGTAAAACCTTTTAGAAGTATTTTATTTAATATTTTTGAGGAAAACTCAGGAAAATAAAACTTTTAAAGCTAATATAAAACTTTTACAAATTACTACTTCATTTATCTACAAGAAATACTGCACATCATGAATTGCTTAATAATGTGCCTAAAAACAGATTTTGAGAATTTCTGTCGGTGAATTTTTCTTGAACATTGAATTTCTTTATTTTGAGTGTTGAAATAGATTCAGTACTATTGCATTTTTTTATGATGAGAAAGATTCACTGCCTCGGTAGAAAAAATAAATTCATTTATAGTTGAAAAGAAAAATAAAAGGAAGAGAAAAAATTAACAACTGAAACTTTTTTCGAGATAATGCTCAGAAGTTTACAATTCTTTTTTCTCTTTTCCATTTTTTTAACTTCTCTAAAACATGTGTCTACCATAATGCAATCTTTAATTTTTGTTCTTTTATATTAAAGAAACACGTAAATACTTAAGAAATATTTTATATTGTATTAACACAATATTTTACTTTAACATCGTGTTCAAAACACCTTACCTGTATTGTTTGCTTGCTGTTTTGACTCCCACCTTTAATTCAGTAAAAAAAAATATATCGACCAGTTATTTAGTTTTATTTTTACCCCAATTTAAAAATGGAAGAACAAATTGCGCATTTCAGGCATATTTTTCTGTATTATTTCCTAAAAAGCAAAAAAACTTTGAAAGTGCACAAGAAGTTGTGTGTTGTATAGAAATGAAGGTTTGAAAGAAAGGAAATGTTAAAAAGGGTTTGGCAAATTTTGTTCTGGTGATTTTTCACTGAAAAATACGTAACGATCTGGCTGTCCAAATTGTTGATGAAAAGTTGATAAAACCCATATCAAGGCCATTTTTGATTCAGATCGTCATATCACAACATGTGAGATTGCAGAGAAGTTCGATGTATCTCATACATGTATTAAAATAATTTGTTAGACTCTATGGTTAAATGTTATCTCTTGCAGTGTTTCTTCTCCGAAGCGTCATTCCGGGACATTCCTAGTTTGTTTAACTACAGTGTTTTGTTTTTATCGTGCATTACTACGATATTAAATTAATACGATATTAAAATAATTAAATTAAAGCACTTAGTTTGAGCTATATTTATATTCTTATCCCTTAATCAGGCATATAAACCAATTAAAAGAAGCGAATTCTTAAAACAGCAACTTTTATTTTCATTTATATTTTATAAAAAAACTTTATAGCAAAACCAAAACTTTAAAAAAAAACTGCAAACGATGTTTTAAACTAAAAATAAATCATTGAGTCTGTGCTACCACATTTGCTTAGCCTAGTGGGAGGCTTATTCGTTTGTCTATCGTGGAGGTAGTATTACTTTTGTCTGATGTTTGGTTCGTTGTTTTTAAGTTGATTTAAGTTTTGTTGACCATTAAATAAACTAATTGTTTCATTTCCTTATACTTATGTTTGTTAAATTTAATATCTTAGTTTATGTCTTATGTTAGTAATAATTAAATTCAGTTGTATACTTTTAGACCGTAGTTGTTTTAGTTGTCATTTCGAGCCATTTTCATTTTCCATTGCAATTGAGTTAACGTATTAGAGTTACTATCTCCAGGAAGTAACATAATTAATCAGTTTAGCTATGTCAAGAAACTCAATTTAAAGATATCGCATCAGCTTAAGGAAATTCAGTTGACACAAAGCATCAGCTTTTGCGATTCGCTGCTGAAACGAAATCAGAAATTGAATCATTTCTGAAACAACTTATAACTGACGTTGAAATGTGGTTAGTTTATAATAACATTAATCGAAAAAAATCGTGGGTGATGCAAGTTAAACCACCCCAGATGACACTAAAATCTTAGATTCACCAAATTCAAGCTTAGATTCACCAAATCAGCTTAGATTCATTTGCTGTCGGTTTGTGGTATAAAAGAATTGTGTAACTTTTACCAACAAACGAAACGATTTATTTAAATGTGTACATCTAACAAATCGCCAAACTGAAAGATACAGTTCAAGAAAAGAGCCAAGAATTGGCAAACCGTAAGGGTGTTTTCCAGAATTAAAGGCATAGTAGCTCCACACATATCTTTTCGTTCGTCCAAAACTATTGGAACTAGACTGGTATATAATGTCACATCTACCTTAGAGCGCGGACCTCGCTCTGCAGATTACCATTTATTTCGTTCGATGCATTATTTCGTTCGAATTCCTTAGCTAGTAAATTTATTAATGACGCTGATGTTGTAAAATCATATTTACTTCAGTATTTTTCTGTCAAAAATCAGAAGTTTTTTGAATATGGAATTGCATGAAATGTGGCAAAAAGTCATCGACAAAAATGGACAATACGTCATTGAATACATTTATATTTTTATTTAAAAATTTTCAACTTTTCTTCTCATTTACTTAGTTGTTTTTCCAATATAATTACGGCGTTTATAATTGAATGTAATATGATTGATAAAAACGCTGGAATAAATATGCTTGGTAAAAGAAAAGATTTTTAACAATGAATGGTTTATTGTCTTTATTTTAGAGGGATATATATAATACTGTGTAATTTAAGTGACGAAAAAGGATTATTTTCCTGTTATGACTCTTGTTTTGTTCAATATCAATTTAGTTTAGTTCAGAATTACAAGATGAAAGTTGCTCAAAGTGATTGAGTTCCAGCCATTTTGGATTCCATGTTAGTCTATCCAGAAAATTGTTCTGCTTCTAGGAAGTTTTCTTTTAAGATTTCTTTGAACGTATTTTACCCCATGATAAAGCGAAAAATTCTCCAGAATTATGCAAGTCTAAATTTTTATACAGAGCAAAAAAATTATGTTTAAATTATTTCTGAAACATTTTGATATATTCTTCTTTCAACATAAATAATGGAATTTAACTAACATATTTTTTTTAATTATGAAGAACAATGGAGAGTTTTTCGTTCTGTGAAGATGTAAAATTTGTTTGGAGAAATTTTGCAATATAAACCGCATTGAAGTAGAACAATTGTCCTCATAAGTTACTAGGAAGCTAGAACAATCCTTTATGGCCAGTACTCAAGCACCCTCAATCTTTCTCGTTATAATTAAACTAGCCCAAGAAAAAAGAATTTACTTTATGATTTTGAACTATTTTTTGTCATAAGTGGGCTTTAAAATAAGACAATTAAATCCAACGAAAAAGAAAAATTTAAATGAAAAATATTAAAAATTTAAGAAATTTTCAGAATGATAGAAGCTAAAAAAAACTTTAAATGTTGTCGTAAATACGTATTCTTTTGAATTATGTTTATTTCTCATTAATATTTCTATCTTATATATAACCCAAAGATCTTTTCAAAATTTTTCCCGAAACATGAAGATAAATTTTTGTCAAATGAATCTTCATAAAGTACGTTCAAAGTGTATGTTCAAAAAATCGCCAAACTGAACGATAGATACAGTTCAAGAAAAGCGCCAAGAATTATCAAATCGTAAGGGTGTTGTTTTCCAGAATGATAATGCATAGTAGCTCCACACATCTGTTTTCGTTCCTCCAAAATTATTGGAACTAGACTGGTTTATAATGTCACATCTACCTTATAGCGCGGACCTCGAGCTGCAGATTACCACTTATTTTGTTCGAAGCATTATTTCGTTTGCATTCCTTAGATAGCAAATTTATTAATGACGCTGATGTTGTAAAATCATATTCAGTATTTTTCTGTCAAAAATCAGAAGTTTTTTTAACATGGAATTGCATGAAAGATGGCAAAAAGTGATCGACGAAAACGGACAATACGTCATTGAATACATTTATATTTTTATTTCAATTTTCAACATTTCTTCTCATTTACTTAGTTATTTTTCCAATATAATTACTGCATCAATTGAATGATTGATAAAAACGCTGGGATAAATACGCTTGGTAACAGAAAAGATTTTTAACAAGATTAAAAGATTTTTAAAAGTTTTTTTGCTTTATTGTCTTTATTTTAGAGGGATATGTATAATACTGTGTAATTTAAGTGACGAAAAAGGATTATTTTCCTATTATGACTCTTGTTTTGTTCAATATCAATTTAGTTTAGTTCAGAATTACAAGATGAAAGTTGCTCAAAGTGACTGAGCTCCAGCCATTTTGGATACCATGTTAGTCTATCCAGAAAATTGTTCTGCTTCTGGGAAGTTTCGTTTTAAGATTTCTTTGAACTCATTTTACTCCATGATAAAGCGAAAAATTCTCCAAAATTATGCAAGTCTAAATTTTTATACAGAGCGGAAAAATTATGTTTAAATTATTTCTGAAACTTTTTGACATATTTTTCTTTGAACAGAAATAATGGTATTTAAGTCACATAATTAAAATAAAGTTATGAAGAACAATTGAGAGTTTTTCGTTCTGTCAAGATATAAAATTTATTTGGTGATATATTTTAGTATAAACCGTCTAGAAGTAGAACAGTTTTCCCTCATAAGTTACTAGGAAGCTAAAACAATCCTATATGGCCAGTATTCAAACACTCTCAACCTTTCTCTGTATAATTAAACTAAACCAAGAGAAAAGAATTTATGATTTTGAACTATTTTTATTCATAAATGGGATTATTCATAAATGGGAAGACAATTGAATCCAGCGGAAAAGAAAAATTTAAATGAAAAATATAAAAAATTGAAGAAATTTTTCAGAACGTTAGAAGCTACAAAAACTTTAAATGTTGTCGTAAATACCTATTCTTTTGAATTATGTTTATTTTTTATTCATATTTCTATCTTATATATAACCCAAAGATCTTTCCAAAACTTTTCCCGAAACAAAGATAAATTTATCTCAAATGATTCTCTAACTTCTTTAAGTTAATTTTCATTGAAAGCTTTTCCGATGTATATTATTTAATATTTCTAACTGAGAAAAATAAACTTTTAAAACTGTCATAGAACATTTACTTATTTCAACCTTTATATAGCTACAAGGTGCATTTTTTCAGCTACTTAATAATGCACCTAAAAAGAGACTTTAAGAATTTCTGTCGGTACATTATTTTAAAAATCAAATTTCTCTATTTTGAGTGTTGAATAGATTGAAAGTAAACTTAGTTTAACCCATGAAAAGTTTGAATTTTATAAGTAACATTTTTAAGTTCAAAAGAGCTTTCCGTTTCCGTACAGAATATTTTTTTCTATTTTAGAAGAAGAAAAGAATCCAAAGTAGCATTAAAAGAAAAAATTAACTACTGAAACGTTTTTTCGAATATTTCTTTTACCTCTTTTCAATTTTTTAGCATCTCTAGTTTTTGCCTTAATACAATCTAAAATACTTTATCGTTTTATGCTGATGTAAATCATAACTTTATAAGAAATATTTTGTAGAATTACTGTGTTTATAGCTGTAATGTAAAAGGAGGGATAAAAACGCCGGCTATATATGCCCCTTAAAAGAAAGAGTGCTTTTAAAAATCAATCTTTTCTTTTTTTATATGTTATATTTCATTATGAACTTTAAAAATCTAAAGCAAAAGTTTTCACTATTGTCGTACTTACTTTTTATAACAATAATTTAGATTAGAATAAGAATAAAAAAATCATCTATACTTTCTCTAACAGGAAAAAAAGTACATACAATTTTTAATGTTTAAAACAGAGCAGTAGTTTAACAAAATCAACTACTTACAGCAGAGTTGTATGGGTATATATATAAGGCATGGGAATTATGCTTCACCAACGTAAAATCCATCAATGAAATTTTCTTCGGAGTTCATGGGAAACTTTTTAATAATTCTTCATAACTTATTAGTAAAATAAAATCTTTTGTTTTTCGTTATATAGCTTGGTTCCTTATACATACAAAAATGACTTGCTGTGCCATTTTGTTTCTGGACGATTTAGGCATGAGGATTGACATACCAAATGCATCCCGAAGCAGAAAACAAATTGTTTTACCATGTTACATTTTATAGCTCTAAGATGCACCGGTTATACAGTATACGACGAATTTATTTTCATTTTTTTTCATTTCTAGATCAAAGTCGTATACACGTAAATTATCAACGTAAATCCTTTTAAAGAGTGTAAAACTCGTTACGTGTTTATGTCCAATTCTCATTCAGTCAATTATTATTTCACTGTAGTTTTGAAAACACACACACATATATGTATATATATATATATATATGTGTGTGTGTGTGTGTGTGTGTGTGTGTGTGTATACAAAAATGGCTCTACACCTGTTTTTGTACTCGCCAAATCATTATTTTTTTTATTTCTCGTGTAAGACTCTGAAAATGCAGTTAAACTCGAGGGATAGTGAAATTCTATTTATTTTCGTATTACGTATATATTGTAATCCCATTTCGCATGATACTTTCAATACCATGAGACCAATGTTAAGCTAGTTTTCTTCACTGTGTTTGAAAACATAGAATACTAAGCGTCTTTGCAACAATTGGTTCATTAGTTTAGGGTAGATCTGAAATTTACATACCCACATACATACAATCACTTTTATATTTATAAACTAAACTAAACTCTCCGGCTCAATATCTCAACAGGTAGGGACAGGCTAATCTTCGTAT
>CM063504.1:31627916-31635416 GCA_032207245.1 Pardosa pseudoannulata | reverse complement strand
CTAAAATAAAAGCAAATATTAGAGAGACATATCAAATATTGGCTGAATAACATAAAGTACTTGCTACATACGAGATAGAAAGTTGATACGCTGAAAGCCACAGTGCCTTCTTTTTTGCCCGAGTTTATATCCGTCCTTTCGAAGACATGGGAAAATGTTACTTTGCTTTTTACTTTTTTTGTACTTTGATATGAGGGTAAAGTGCTCCTGGTTTTTGTTAAGCGTAAAGTTACATTTGCTTTTCCATACCTGATTTTTGATTAGATTTTCATGAATATCGACGGTGTTGATACTGTTTCACATTGTTCAGTTACATTTAAACATACAAGATTCAGGACAATGCATTCGTGTAGAGTTTAATCAGAGTTTAAATCTAATCGGTTATGGAAAAACAGGACTTAACGAGGGCCTTAAAGGTAACCGTCACTTCCAAATCACAATTTAACAAATCAGAAAAAGACTTCATTTAATAATTAATAAAGATAAAAACATTCAATGAAAATAAAATAATACGACTTACTTATCTGATAAAAGCAGCATGGGCTACAAAATGGGAGAATATTTTTGTTCTTGTTGGTCTTTTAACCCTTTAACGAATCATTTATTTCAAGGTTTGGTTTGGTTTGGAGCGCTACGTTCTACTGTTTTGCACACGAGGGCTAATGAGACCGGGACCTACTGCTTAAAGCCGACAACGAACGGCTACGAACATCCATGCCATAGTGGGATTCGAACCCACAAACTCCAGTACCGACGATCAGCGCCCTAACCAATCGGCCAGCGTTCGGCCATTTATTTCAAGGAAAGGCATATTAAAATATTTTTAGAATACAGATTGATTTAGGACTGGGATGGGCAAACTTCTTCTTTCACGGGCCAAAAATTGAAAAAAAAATAAATTTGGCGGGCCAAGATAAATTTTTCCAAAATTTTAAAAACAATATACAAGTATTGCGATTTAAATATCTTAATGAGATGAACAAAATTGCAATTTCATATTTAAAAGTTCCTTACATTGAGGTTCAAAGTGAGATGTACCGATTTTAAGGAACGAGGATAAAGACACATTTGTCAGTCTACTTCTGAAATTATCATTTCTAAGGTTCATATTTGAAAACACTTGTTCCCATACATAAGAAATAAACATAGCGCTGATTTTCTCCTTGAGATAATACATTTGGGATACATTATTAAACAAAGTATAAAAGGAGATGGATATATAATGTATAAATATGTATTTCTTTTAATTTGCCTCTTACCGGCAACTTAAAATTCTATCCGAGGGCCGGATAAGTCCTTCCGGCTAGCCAGAATTGGCCCGAGGTCCTTAGTTTGCCCATCCCTGATTTAGGAAGAGAAATTCCTTGAGCATTCGTTGGCTATAAAAAAGTAGGAAATATAGTAGATTTTATTTCATTTTTTGTTTTTGTTTTTAAATTTTCAAAAATTTTATTGTCAATACTACAGGCAATAAAATATTGCATATTATAATTTTTTATTCACAAATAACCTAAATTACAATATTATTTTCCATGAAATTTTGGAAATCATGGAGTTATTAATAAATGACAGCACAAATGAAAAAAAAGTAAAATAGCTTATTGTGAACCGTTGAATTTTTTTACTATTATTCACATATTTTTTAATCTCCATGGTAAAAATTGAAAACTAAAACATATTCGAAAGTAAAAAACAAGTGCTTGCTTCAAAAATTTCAAAACTGTATTGGTACACTACGTGCAGACATTCTGCTACGAATGAGTTTCATTTTTAATTTTGGTAACTTTAAGAACAATAAAAAATAGTATTAATCTTCCACCTAATTCAGTTTTAAAAGGTATCGGAAATTTTACACCAGAAGAAGTTTCTGGAAAAGCTAAACTTACATTTAAAAATTACATTTGAAATAGAGTAAATGCCAAATAAAATTTTAAAATACCAATTAAAATTGTATTTGAAGTTTCCTGATATTATTACTATAGTTCACATAAGTGGAGAATTTTAAATCAATAGGCGCAAAATAATTTAAAGTGAACGTATATTAAAAAAAAATCATGAATTTATGTAACACATATTAGAAGTTAAAATGCTACATAATATAATTATACTATTATTAAAATTTATTAAGGGTGCATAGTAACTAAAATAAATATACTATTTAAGGTTATATAGTACCCTGACGAATAAAGTACCCCTAAATAAGGGTGTAAGTACCCCTAATTAAGGTATAAATACCATTTATTGAGGCTATGTACTAACTCAAAGGTGGCATAGTAAATGGATTCAATATAAAATACAGATTTCTGCTTTCTTTAGAACAAAATATGTCCTATCTAACTTGTTATTAAGCGTTAATATATGAAACAATACATTTAAATAAACCTCAAACGTATACACTAGGTTTAAAAAATAGTAGGAAAAGAACTTTTAAAACTTGTAAATCAGAAGCTATTTTTTACATCAAATTGAAGCTAATATTTTTCTATTCTGTTAAACCTCAATTACATAATACGAGGGATATATTTTATTTTACAGCCTGATAAAGGTTAATTGATTTTGACTTTTATAACAATTTTTAATTTAAAAAAAAATTAATTTTAAATATGTGATACTTTTAAAGTTTTAGTTTAAAATTGAAAACAAATATTTTACTTCAATTTGATATAAAATTTCATTTTTCAATTTCTTTCATTTAATGTATCTCTTATGTTATTTTAAAAAATATGCTTCTTGGAACGACAAAAATAAACATTTTTTAATGATAGAGCGATATTATAGAACTTGTTAAAAAAACGTTTTAAAATAAGCAGATTATTTTTTATTTTATGGTGAATCGAAAAAAATCTGTCATGATGATATTTTACATCTTGGAAGGTGCTATGTCCCCTTAAGCATTTTAAAAGAAATTTTTAACGTGCATTATTTTAAAAGATAAAAAAAAACGTTTAAACTTTCTAAAAATGTATAAAAAATCAAAGTCAGTTTTTTTAAGGTTTAAAAGTGATGACTCCCACTTTAGCATTTGCAACATACTTCAAAGTAAGATAACATTCTGAAAAGCCCAGTGTTTTATTTTCTTCCCAAGTTTATATTCGTTTTTTGCAAGACACAGTAAGCTGTTACTGTATTCTTTACTTTTTTCGCTTTCTCAGATTTTGGTTAGCCTGTATACTGCTCGTGGCTTTTGTGATGCGCCAAGTAATGTTTACTTTCCCATAATTGATTTTTCATGAGATTTTGATGAATGTCGACAGGTTTTAAACTGCCTCAAGGTCTAACTGCCGACGTTGAAATCACGATTTTAGAGATCCATAAAAATGTACTTGGAGGTCACAGGCAAGGAAACAAAAAGCCTACTAATGAATGTTATATATCACCGTCAACTGGTAGCTCGCGAGTCGCATCCGGCTGTTCAAGAAGCTTATTGCGACTCAATAAAAGATAAATATTTTTCACATTTTAATTTTCTTGAATCCTGTAAAAACATGGAGACATAATAAATGATTCTACAATCGTTTAATATTCGGTTTGACCCGGCTCAACGTTCGTAAAATCATAGTTGTTCTAATAGTAATACACTTGTTCAGACCTCGTGTTGGACCAACAGGGATTCCAGTCATTGATGTCAATTTAGCTATTCTCAATTCCTACTGCGCTGACCTTTGTTATCGGAGTTCGTGGATTCGAATCCTACTGTACCATGAAAATTCGTAGCCTTTCGTTATCGGCTTTAAGCAGTACAGTGTTCCACGCCACTTCGCGCTTTGTGGCTTCAGTGCTTTGTGGGTTTTCCCAAAATATTCATCAAAAAACAAAAATGAAAAAATACAACCATGTCGGCAGCCTTTTTGCGAAAAGGAACGTTTCATGTTGATGTGCGAGAGAGAAGGATAAATGCATGCCAAACAAAGAGATGAGTTGACTCATAATACATACCAGTGGCTCTTGAGATGACAAGGTCTGCAAGTGAGAAAGATAATGAAGAGGAAGACGAAGAAACTGAAAAGCGTGGCCTTACCCTGAAGAATCTGCAACAATTGTGCAACATGGCAAGAATTTGCTCGATTTGCAAGACATTGACGACAATATGGTTTGAGCTGTCTAGTTCAGCAATCGCGTTGACGGGGGTTATGTCCTTGTACACAGGAATTTTGAAGGAAAAGGAAAAAACAACAATTTTCTATCACCATGTTCCTTTCCAAGGTAAAACCCCTGGATCTACAGTCAGTGCCTCCACCAGAAGTCTCTGAGTGAGCATAAAACTTCTACGAGTCAGATGCGAACCTCTCCTCCTCCACCAACACAAGACTCTTCGCCTCTCTCAGAGAGCAATGTTGATTAATGTTTATTACTCTATAAAGTTTTATAATTAAAATGATTCATTAGTAATGACACGTTTAAGTAAATACGTATACTGTTGTAATTTTTGTCAGAAATGTGCAAAGTATAAATACTCTCTGCATATTTAAAACTTTCATGTACCCGCATAGACTAAAATTCCTAGGGGTAAATCCTACTTCGCGGTTTTTCAGCTTTCGCTGAAAGTTTTGGTACCCAATAACCACGAAAAAAGAGGGTCACTATAGTTCCTAGTCTCATTAGCCCTTGTGTTGAAAAAAAGTAAACCGTAGTTTTCCAAACCAAACCAAACCAGTTTAGCAAATCTTTTGCCAGGAAGATTAAGCTCTCCAAGTGTTATATAAATTAACAACATTTATTAATACATTTTGGAAGTATACATCAAAAACTAAGTAAAAAAATGTTTTTTAAATGCAGCATATCGGTTATTGTCGATTTTTAGATCGCCATATGACGTTGAAACATTCTGTTCTATGATGAAATTTATTAAATTAAAGTTGACCAACCAGCACATAAAAGAATTTAATTTTTAATTATCTGCCTGATTATAAAAATTAGCTGCCAAAAATGATTTCATATTCATTTATTTATAGTATCAAAGAGTAAATAAAAGCTTTTGATAAATATATCAAAATTATCAAATTAAATACATTATGATTCTGATTTTTTTTTCTACCAAGAACTTTAGGTGCGGCTCCCAAGATTATCAGATAGGTAACTTTGGCTCTTGTTTCAAAAAGTCATGACAGCCGTGTTATGTACTACAAAGTGTATGAATTTTAAATCATTGTTGGTATAGTAAAATACCCAATTCATGCATTAAAGACTTTTACTAATCTTAAATCTTTTTCCACACTTGACCTCACTGTTACGTATTAGCGACTGCATTAAATATAAATAAAATATAAAAATAAATATTTTCCAATAAAAAATTTATTTTTTAAATAATATACTTATGAAAGGAAGTTTATTTAGTATTCTTTAAATGTACAGAAAGGACTGATGCGGGCACTTTATGATTTCCATGTACGTCCATTAAATTACAAATATTTTTTACTATGATTGCATCATGCGTCATCAAAATTATCATTTGCAAAATCCCAGAAATGTTTGAAATTCGTTTTGTTTTCTAGGTAATGTGTTGCATAAGTACTGCTGAAGTTCTTACATCTGGGTGCGACCTGTAGCGTTAATGACCGTTATACTAAGATTTTCTTTATATAAATAATACGTTATCAACTGAAATATTTCACGATCTAATACTTCTTTTATTTCATACCAGGAGAAATAAAACAATAAAAATTTAAAATCTACTGCAAATAAGACCTTTATTTCTAATTTTAAAAATAGACTTATTAAACACTGTCCCAACGGGTTAAGCATTGTTTCAACAGCATGTGAATGAAACGCTATATCTCTTTTGCATTGTTAAAGACCGGCAGAATTAATTTCTATTAGAGAGTTTTATTATATCGGGTGCACATTGCAGTCAAAAGTTAAGGGGCACTACCAGATTCTATAACAGTCCTAAATATTCGCTTCATTTATCAGAGTTTTATTGCATTCTTAATTTCTTTTTTGTTGTTGTTTATGATCATTTTACTATTACTTTTGCATTTTCTTTTTTTTTCTTTTTTGCAATATGTTTTTGCTATTTTTCAAACGATGTGTTCTTGCAAGCATCAGTAACTTTCAATCTAAGGTAAAAATCCTGTAGGGAATTACCATTCTTGGTATCCCACCCTACCCCCCAGTGCACCCATTTATTAACGCAAGTGATTATATATAGTAACTGGGATGTGAGTGTAATTGTTCTGATGTCGGGGACTTTTGGGTTTTGGTGGAGTTGCTCGGTTTGGCTGTGCCAGCCAGGATCTGTTTTAACCGTAAATTTAACCATAAATTTAACCGTAACGGCGTTTTGTCCGTAAATTTAGTTATTCAGTTAAATCTCAACAGATCGAAAATTATTTAATTTTTTAACCAACTTTTCGTATTTTATTTTGAAATATATGAATAAATATATAAATAGACAAATAAACAAATGTATATATGATATATAAATATATTAATAACAACCATAAGATTTTTTGTAAACAAAAAATATTTTTTTTTTTTGGTGGATAAATTTATAATAGTATCGTAAATATGAAAAATCAAATAGAAATAGTAGTATATAGATGTAATTTTTTCCCGTTCTGTGGTTCCGCATCAACTGATGTAAAAACTAGTTTTTATTTGTCTAAATTTTTCCAGAATCTACGTAGTAGACAAGAACATTCGGCTTCGTTTTCCTGTATATACCTTTATTTTTGTACCCACAAACAAACCATGTTGTTACACTAACCCGCACTAGTACGTGACCCGCGCTCAAGTATCAATCGTCAGAAAACGTACTAGTACATGTCCCGGGCTCAAGTATCAATCGTTAGAAAACATACTAATAAGTTCCCCCCATACAATGTGTTAACTGATTTGGAAGTTGTGTGTTTGTGCGTGAGGGAGTTGGCTTTTAATATTCGTTTGGTGATTTGACTGTTCGTTTAGGAATTTTACTTGTCATGCATTAGCAAATCTTCCTTTTGATTGTAGATTTGTGTCCTGCAAAAACCCGAGCCAGTCGAACTAAAACTGCACAAATAATATTTTATAACACTTTAAGGAAGCCCAAATTAATAAATTCATATCAGCCCATCATCGAGCGGAGGAACAAATTTATAACACAATGCTCATCAATCAAAAAGATATTATACGAGAGATGTAAAAGGTAGTAGCTCTTTTTTTAGTCTAGTTAGAAGTAGCAGTAAGTAACAGTCTTAGGGAAGTAGTAGTTCTTCGTTTCGGTCGTCACTGGATGAGTTCTGGCTGGTTTCATTGTGGCGTTTGTGGGTACTCCCATTAAATTAATGAATCATGTTTTTGTCATTATTTGTACTAATATCCTTATTTTACAAATATCCTTAACCGCAAACATCCTAATTATTTTACTTAGACATAGTTCACATTTCACGTGGTTTAGTAGATTATTTTGAGTTTAACAGCCCAAATTTCATTTTGTTTTTCAGTGCAGCGGAGAATACAGACAGATATCTTTAGGACAAACGTGGTTGCTAAGATGTTGTTCATTAAGCACCACCTAGG
>CM063504.1:31602916-31617916 GCA_032207245.1 Pardosa pseudoannulata | reverse complement strand
CCAATATTCAGTTATCTCTACATCATGTGATACTGTAGTACAAACGTATTCAGTCTCAATCGGGGATCCAACTCAAGCCAAATTCACCTAAGCACGTGAAGCAAAAATGCAAAATATTGTATTTGAACTAAGTTTATTTGTAACTTTTTAAAGGATCTAAAAGATTTTATAAAAAATTACATGTGACATCCTCAATATACTGTGACGTCGCTACACCCCACTAGCCTCACAAAGAGGTTTTGTTAAAACCCAAGCCAAGGAGACTTTCTGTCTGGGTTTTTGACATTAAACTACAAAGGGTTTTCGCTTCGACACGCCTTGAGATGTCCGAAGTGGTTAGAAGGTTGGACGAGATGCCTAAATGTCAGACTGTCAGGCGCCAACGAAAGGACCAATTCGAGGCTAGCTGGACGGCAACGCGGGAAGGAAAAGCCAATGGGAAGAGGCGAAAGGTGACGTCAGGCAGCGCGAGTTTTCGTCGGAGAGATTCCTTGGGAGAAGACAAACGGAGGTGACGACTTGTAGCAGTTTTTTTGAGAGCTTTTCTCTAGTTTTGTGTGGGAATCAAGGAATCTCAGTTGTACCCCTGTACAATGGTATATCTATCGGCACCTGACCGCAGATTGTTTTTTAAGTTCGCCTCGAACCTGGGACTTTAGGTCCATACCAACTCACCTGAGCCCTGTGATTTCCATTCGGAAAATTTGTAACTAGCTTCTATTTGATCAAGAATAAAAGCTATTATTGTTATAAGCTGTACGTCATGTCACAACCACTTCGACACCTACACCCTACCCGAGGATATAGTGATGTTACAATACCCTCATAAGTGCGTGGATTTGCTCATATCTAAAGAGTAGTCTAAAGTAATGTCTAAAGAGTAGTCTTCACAAAAGAAGTCTTTTACGCTTTGGTCAACAATTTTTGTCCTGTATCCCCTTTAATATTTCTCTTTTTTTAGTAGTTTCCTTTACACTAGGCACGGTGAATGAACGCTTTTAATTTTACATTTTCCTTTGTTAAACACGGAAGGATGTCCAAAATCGGTAAGGTGCTGACTTTCGACGCTGATATCCGCAGGTTCGAATCCTGTGCTACTGGTATAAATACCATTCGGAATCATTTTAAACAGTAGGCCAAATATCCGTGGATTATGTAATATTTTTGGATAGTTAACATAAAGAGGAAATTAAGAGATCTTGAATTTGCTTTTTTTTCCTTAACCTGTAAATACAAATTTGATTCTCTATACTCGTAAACTTGGATAGCAGGCAATTTTTATTTATACACTTTGTTTTATTAATAGGTAAACTGTTTATTCCTGGTGGACATCATCAGGATCCTAATATCTAGAAGATTAGCCAGCAACAGAACAACATCGGAAACTGAACAACTCAAGTAAGTCAAATAGATTATGCGTATATAAAGAAACAAAATGTGTATACAAAGATCGTGTAAGTAAAAATTGATCTACAGTAAAGCAAAAGATTGTAAGTTGAAGAGATTTCAATAAATACAGGATCTCATCGGTTTTCCCGGGGTTATTCCCCGAGCTGGGTTAGGATAGATAGCGCAAGTGGATTTTTCATTCCACCTTGGAATTTTCATCCGTAAACATTTCTGTAGAGGCTGGATGTGGGATGGAAGTAAGTAAGTAACTAAAGGATAGATTTTTACTGGTCAAAATGCATTAATATTAACTAATTATAATTATAATTATATTATACTCTAATAATTTATAGTAATTATAATTATATTATACTTTAATAATTATATTATACTCTATAGGGTAAATTGTCGATGAATTTCAAAGGTATATGACAATTAGAAATGCAACTGAAGTATTTCAAATACTTACAAAATTCAGATATTTTTGTTTAAAAAAAATGTTTAAAGTATTTATTAAAATTAATTGAGCTGTCTTTATATCGATAACCATAGTATCTGTGAGGGACCATCCTGTTTGATTTTATTCTTAATTATAATGTTTAATTCAATAAGATAGATATATCGAATTCTCAAGCAAATTTGACCCAACTGATATACAACTTTAGCCTCAAACCTACTTAAGTAGTACCAATTTCTTAGACCAATGTGTAGCATTGCAGTTTGAGATATCTGGTGCTAATATAGTGGTAGAAAGGTTTAGTCAAAAAGAGTTTTAATATGGAAAATGTTCATAAATTTTTGTCTTTTAAATATTTAAACAACCGATGTCTGATAAAAATGGAAACTACAATTAAAAAAATTTGTATTGTAGTTTGTTTAATAACTTAAATCAATAAAAGTTAGTTTCGAAATCAAGCCTAAAAGCATCTCAAAGATAGTCGTATAATATGCTACACAGAGAACAAAATCTATTAACATGGCATGTATTTTAATTTCGAATAATGAAACTTCTTCTGATTAAATAATAAATTGTTTACTTCATGTTACTCTAATATTATACTGTAGATAACTACATAAAATAATGAATACTTATAAACTCGAAATAACAGATACAAGTTCAATTCAAAAGAAATCACTATAAATCATACAAAATGTGTTTTATGAAATGTGTTTTATAATATAGCTAAAATTACTTTTTATTTGTGTTTATAAAATGAAGACGGGCTGTGAAAGCTACAGCTCTGTTATTTCCACTTTTGGGAATACCTCATCTGCTATTCTGCATAAACCCTGGAGGCAACGGAGCTTTGGAAGAAGTTTACATGCTAGCGAATGCTACTCTTAAGTCATCACAAGTAAGTGAACTTGGAAAATTTGTTACAATTAACTCTTTCATCCCTTTACCGTATTTTAATCCTCGTTCCAAATGAAGAAATAAATCCATATTTTTGCTTTAAACTGCTTCTATTTTTAGAGCTTTTTGTTGCTACTATATACAAAGTAAATGAGTGCAGGTACAGTCAGTATAAGTAAAACTCATACAATGTGCTTTCTAATGTTCAATTTGAGGCTTTTAAAAGGGAAAAACACGTAAAAACACATTAGGAGACAATAAGTACTAAACTCAAAAGATCATGTATTTAAGTTTTCGAAATCGAGAACTTTGTATATGCATGTAATATATCAAAATCATTTCACTTAAATATATCTTTAACACTTCGCGTGCGGGCAACGTATTTTTACGTTTTTTGCAGTCTGTCACTGGAGCGCAGGTCCAGTGCCGGAAAATAATAGTAAAAAGAATCTCGGAAAATAATAGTATCCCGGAAAATAATAGTAAAAAGAATAGAAACAATAATCAAATGTAATCGGTCGTTTTAAAATTAAACTGGATTACATGTATGAGTTTTACTATGACTATGTTCTTGTCCTTATCGATGTAAGAGATATATTGTTTAAATATCGTGTAAAAGGAAAATTATCTGTGTAAAATCATTAATCAATAGATTTATTTGTCATTTAATTGAAAAAAAATGTGTCCAAACTTTTACTTTAAGAATCTAGCATTGAACAGAAAAAAAGGTTAATTTCATACAGTAACTGATTGTTTGCAGTAATTATTAAAGACAAAGTGTGTTTTTGTTTTCTTCTGTTTACTTACAGTTTAAGATGTGCTATACATATTTCCATCAAGTTAACGGTAATTAGTCCAATTGTTTATGAAAGGAACTAAAAACCTAAGAGCAAGTAATTTAGGTTTCGTTTTATTAAAGACTTAAAGTATATAAGCCGAACTCTACCTAAAATCAGATAATTACCGGAGATAAATATTGTGGCAGCTGGTCACAAGAGAACCAGAGAGGGTCGGTCATTCTCAGGACCCGTGGGAATTTATTCCCCTGAAAAAGCAGGAGTTCCAGACCCAGAGGGGTTTCGGATTTTTATGTCCCTGTATACATCTGTGTGGAATGCCGGCTATCATTGAGGAGTCCGCTCCGCTGACCACTCCCTTGCTCTCAGCCCTTTTTCTCCCCCCCTCTTTTTGCGAGGGGTCTTTCAAGAAGAAGGCAGTTGGTTGTTGGGGGCTGGAGGGTAGAGAAGGTTGTTTCTCTCTCCCAAACGATGTTGTTTTATATCGTGTATATAGTCGAGATAATAAATTCTAGGACTTTAAGCGATTGTTTTTACTAAACCCCCACAAACACAGAGGTGTATGTATCTTTCGACGTTACAAGGTATTTCATTCAAGAACCAACTCTCCCTTTCAAATCAGTTTAAAATTGTTCAGACTTATTAAGATAAAACCACAGTCAAAACTATGGTACACCTAAAATATAAGATTAGTTTGGGTTTGTTGCAAGCGATGTAGTAAATAATTTACAATTTAGACTGCGAAGACTCTCCTTTGTTCAGAGCAAGCGCTAAATCAGCTGATCGGAAATCCCATTGTTGACCAGTTTACAATAGCGTGGCGTCGCAGAGTCTGGGATGTTGACAGTTATGTTGAATAGGCGTTACACCCCTGATCAGTCACGCTAATGAATAATCGGAAATTCCGGAATCGGAACAGCTAGCGAATGAGAATTCAACTAAAAAAACTAGCTGTAACCTTAGCTGGAGTTCTCAGGTAACTGGAATCGTAACTGACCAAAAAACGGTTGGCGGGACCGTAACTGACCCCCAGGTATAAAAAGTCTAGAATTTTGCGATTCGAGGCTTTTAGACATTTTTTACGTAGGTTCTTAAAAACGTACGTCCTAAAAAAATTATACTCAATAATGTTTTATAATATTTACAAAGTAAAGTTTGAGGTAACATTAAAAAAATAACCATTACTAGATTTTTAATGCACTTTTTACTGTAATATAATACATTATTCCATACACATTTTTCTAGGGTGGAATCAGTCCATAACTTACAAGTAAATTTAGTGACGCCATACAGCGGGTGATCAAAAAGTCCGTATAAACTTTAAAAATTCATAAGAACCAGAAAAATAACCAAAATAAAAAACGGTTTGCAGGGTTAGTATCGCTAGAGCATGGGATTTTTTCAAACAGAAAAAAAATAACTCAAAAAGAGTCGATAGAGGGCGCTGATGTACACAAGTCAAAGAAAAAGAAACGCAAATAACAAACAGAATGCCTCCAAATCGTTTATTACAACAGTATGTGTTCCACATGACCACCACCACAGGGGATAACACACTGCAGGCGAGTCACAAATCCAGCAACGGCAGAGTGCAGCAGGTCCGGTTGTATGCAAGACACCTCTCGGCGGATCGCATCTTTCAGTTCAGAGAGATTGGATGGATTGGATCGATACACCCGAGATTTCAAATATCCCCACAACCAAAAGTCTGCCGGGGTCAAATCTGGAGACCGAGGAGGCCATGGGAACCTGAAACGCCTGCTAATGATTGTGTCTTCCCTGAATGTCTGCATCAGGAAATCCTTGACCGAATTAGCAGTGTGACAAGTTGCTCCATCTTGCATAAACGTGACGTTGTGTATTCATAGGAGAGCAAGTTCTTATAACAGTCTCATTTGCATATTTCCACCGAAGTCGCTCGTACCAGCGCTATCTGTTGGCTGTTTTTGTGTTACTGTTTTTTCTGTTTAAAATGCTCTAGCGATACTAACCCTGCAAACCGTTTTTTAGTTTGGTTATTTTTTTTTCAATTATTATACATTTTTAAAGTTTATACGGACTTTTTAATCATCTGGTATCTTTAGTACGCATGTTTTTAAGAAACTTGTTTATATTTAAACTACAAATTAGCCCATTTTAAAACATTTATTTAGTTTACAAATGGAAATTCAAATTGAGATACATGCTTGGTTTAGTGGAAAAATTTGCCTCCTTTAGATTTTGTAAAGGTAGAGGATATTTGTAGGTAAGCAGGAAAATCCTATGCTACTGATCCGATTAATTCGGCTGGGATGTAAATACAAAGAAACGATCCTAATACAAAGAAGTCCTAACACAAAGAACCGATTAACCGCATTAAAATGCAGGACTCTAAATCATTAGGTTACAATTGGTTCTATGTTACATGAAAAACTCCAGACGAAACTTTTGATTAAAATATTATTGCATAAATATTTATTGCTGTTTAATTATAACATAAATTTGAAAGCATATTTCTAATTAAAGTTATTCACAGTGAAATATACTAAACATAAATTACTTTTCAGAAATATTGGAATCTATGATATGCATATATTCTGCTAACTCAACCCATACTTTAATTTTTTTTTCTCCTCAGTAGGGTTTCCCGGAAAGGAAGGTGTTTCTTAGAGTTACAAATATTAATATGATTATTGATATATAAATAATTGATATATAAATGTTAGAATTTCACGAAAAAGCATAATTAAACGGATATAACTAAACATTGAAGGGGTAACTGAATGTGATGTTTACAAAAACTATCTAATTGAAGATCCCAAATAATTTTTAATTGCAATCTTAAATATTATGCTGAATTAGTCATTATAAATAATAAAAAGTATCTAAATTTCCATCCTCACCTATAGAAGTTATATATTATTGATTCTGTGTCATTAATATCTAATAAGATATAATATTTTCTAAAATTTCCTAATCTATGTTTTAATAACTAATTTTTTGAAATGCGTTTGAAAAGGAAAATAAAATTACGATTTAATCTAAAATTAACTTTATGAGTGTGCATCTCCTTTCTCATTTCCTTTTTCTTTCTTTTTCTTAAGCAAAATTGGTTTGCATTTCGACTATATACTTAATTAGAGCTCCTTAGTTACGCAAGCTCATTTGAAAGATATTTAACAAACGATGTACTTTTTTCTTATTTTCATTTTAAAATTTTCATGAATTATATATTACTTCTGAAATGCCTTTAATCTAATTTTGTTCCTTTTCAAAGATAAGAGGTTAATAATAAACCTTTCAGTTGACTAGTTAACACGAATAAATTTTTATCCTTTTTTAATTATGTATAAGAATTTCTGTTTAAAAATGTGTATCTGTACAATTTATATAATCATATATTAATGGATATAATAGTAATTAGTTTCCCTTTATATACACTGTTCTAATCCAAATATTAAAAGAAATGGCTATATTTTATTTCATTTGCAAAATATTGAATATTTTATTCTGATTACAGCTACAAATATAATTAAAGCTAACATATATTAAATATAATATAACATATAACATGTTATATATATTATTTTATATAATAATTTGTTATGTTATATAATAATATAGTGTATTAAACACCCTGTTTAAATAAAGGTTTACCTAATTCAACATGTTAGAGTAATCGATGATATATGCAAACAAAAAAAACCAACATATAATATTTGTTTTCTAATAATATTTGACAATCTTTATCATTCATGACAAAGCATTGTGACAACTAAAAAGCATAAAAATTAATTCAAATATTTGAACCAATAAATGCTTTCTATTGTAATATTTTAAATCCACTGATGATTGTATTGCGATATTTTGAAAACCTGAAATATTTTTCGGAAATAATTATTAGATAAGTTATGTATTCAATTTTTATGATGTATTTTAATGATTCTAAATTACCATTTACCATTTCAAAATGCAGTAAATAGAAAGAGAAATCCCATTACATAAGACACAATTACAAAAGACAACAACTACCTAACAATTTAGCTGACTTTCGACATAAGAATAAATCAGTGAAAATCGTAAATTGTCAAGGAAAGTTTTGACTATATAAAATCTTCCACTATATGTAA
Organism: Pardosa pseudoannulata; assembly: GCA_032207245.1. Taxonomy (NCBI): domain Eukaryota; kingdom Metazoa; phylum Arthropoda; class Arachnida; order Araneae; family Lycosidae; genus Pardosa; species Pardosa pseudoannulata. The sequence goes on along the minus strand of CM063504.1, from coordinate 31,610,267 downwards.
TATAAAAAAATTATTTAAACTGTGTTATTCTGTGCTTTAGGCAGTATTATATAATTGTATGTCTTTTTTTGCTCACAGGGATTTTTCGTATCCATTTTATACTGTTTCATGAACGCAGAAGTAAGTAAAAATAAGTTATTTCTTAAATTTAAGGTTAAACAAAGATAAGAGTTTTCTACTGAAAACTCTTACCTATTGTTATTGTTACTTTTGTTAAACCCTTACGTTTTGTAAGAGTTTTCAACTGAAAACTCTTACCTTTGTTCAACAATACAATGCTATCTTGTGTTTGATGATCTTTTTTATTATTGTTACATCTGTAAAACAATTTTTTACAATTCTGATTAATGCAAAGAAAAGCAAGTAACACATACGCTTTCCTTTGAATTTGATTTGTTGGTCATTAAAGTAATTTTCAGCTTCTAGCAACTTATTATTTTAATTGCAAAACATCTCAGACGTAACATATCAAGATCTGGTGGTACTAAGTGCGAAGTTTAAACTTGTCGTCGCATGTCTCATGTACACCAAAATATAAAATGAAATTCATTGAGAAAGTAATTTTTTATTCTATTAGTAATTAAAAAGGACCAAATTTGAATTGTTTTTTAAACAATGTTTTATGAAAAAAACGTAAAATACATTTTTTATTAATAAGCCAGTTTGATGTGCATCATAATAAATCTTTTTTCATAGTATTAACACATAGTGCATAGCTTTATTATTATTATTATTATTATTATTATTATTGCCATTATTATCATTATTATTATTATTATTATTATTATTGCCATTATTATCATTATTATTATTATTATTGTTATTATTATACATACAGCTACTTACTGTTACTGAACCCAGCGTTCGGGTTGGATAAATATGTATCAGGTGTGAAATTTATATATCAGATTTATTATAGAATTTATATTAAACCAGTTCGAGGATAAAACAACTTAGTTTTATCAAAAGAATATCACATTTTGTTTTAATGTAGTTTTTAATGTAAACTTAAGAAAAAAAGTTATATGTGGCAATTTATCCTTGTGTTTAAATTTTTTTTTCTTTTTTACGAAATTATTTAAATCTACCCATTTTATCAAAGTCAACTAGAAAAAATTTTTAATACATTCGAAAGGTTTGGTTTGGAGCGCTACGGTCTGCTTTTTGCAACATGGGGGCTAACGAGACCGGGATCTACTGCTTAAAGCCGAATCCGAACGGCTACGAACATCCATACCTCAGTGGGACTTGAACCCACGAACTCTGGTTTCGAAGGCCAACACCCTAACCATTTGGTCATCATTCGGCTACTTTCGAAGGGAATTTAGATATGGTGACCATTAGATTTGGTGAATACTCTGTGTCATTCCCTCAGAGGTGTTACCCGGTGTGAGCCGTACCCACCCTCATACGCTGCTGAACAATAGTATTCTAAGGTTAAAGTAGAAAACTGTAACTCTTTTAACCGAAATATTTCTAAAGAGCTATAAAAGGGGAAAATCTAAAATCCAACGTTGGTTTTAAATAACTAGTTTTCATAGGCCCTGAGTTGAGTCCTTGGTTTATTATTTTAAAATTTCATTTAGGGCCCACTTAGCAGAGCTCACAGGACGATGGATGCTTCTATCAGTTGCAAGAGATTGCGGTGTACTTGAAATCAGAAATTATTTGGTTGCCCCAACCATGTCCATTCAAAATCGATGACAAATTTTAAGATACCAAAGCTACTCCTGGTGACTCAAACTAAAAACGAATGCAATACCTTTTCTAATCATATCACATAGCACCATTTCCTGTGTTCCGAAATGTCATTGACTCTTCAGATTTTGACTCCGATTTATACAGTTTAGAATGATGTGATATTGATGTACTGGTTCTCAAATAAAAATACCAAGGGTTATTTTGGAATTTACAAGACGCTCTATAAAATATTAGCTCAGATAAAAGCAGAAATATAAGTAAATTAATAATTAAAATTTTTATAACGATGGAGTTATATATTCAACAATAACATCTCTTAATTTTTTTTGTAATTTTTTAAATTGCTACTTAATTAACATTCTTAACTAGTATATAGCCCGTCATATGGCGGAATCAGTAAACTTTTTAATTTTTTCTTCAATTGTAAAGTACCCTATAGGGCATGTAATAAAATTGTTTGATTTTTATCTGAAAATTACCTGATACACGTTCATTAATTTGTTTATCTTTACTGACCGCATGTTAGTTGCCCACTTTAACTTATCTTGTCATATTACTTGATAGGATGAACAGCAGAGGTTGTTTTAATATTGACAGTGATTATTTGGCGGAATATATGAATGATGTCCAAAATTTTGCAAATCGATCGCAAACCGTGTGGTTATGTATAAGAAACAAGCACACAAACGAACAAAAGTTTTTACTTTCAAAGATATATAACTTAAACTCTAGATATTTATTATTTAGTGAAATAGACTTCTAGACTTTTATGAAAATAATTCGTTGTTAATACCGGTGATAAAATTTTCTTTGTAACAAAAATATAATCGATGATTAAATTTAAAATTATCACGTATGTACCTAATCTATTATTTAAGCCAAATATAAAAGAAAATTATTTACGTAATATATAAGTTCAGCGATAAAAAGTATGAAATTAATGCAGACGATATTTAAATAATTTAAAATAATAAATGATTAAATGAGATGGTTAAAGGAATGACGTCATAATGCTAGAAAAAATCGTTATTTTCATCTAATTATAATGTGGTAAATTGATGAATTTAATAGCCTGCTCTTAACCAGAAAAAATAGGACTTGAAATAATTGCATAAAACGATCGAAAAGGGCGAAGGGGTGGATTTCAAACGCTTCCGAACTTGCTTTTAATTTTGCTAACCCTAACTCATGAAGAATCCAATATGGATGCCTCTATCCATTCCAGGTCCAGCCGCTTAATAAATTCGAGGACAGACGGACAGATAACTTAGGCTATTAGTATATAGGGGATATACATTAAAACAAATGTAAATATAAGTATAGTTATGAATTTAGACTTCATTTATAATATTAAATTTTAACCCGATATCTCAGTCGGTAAAGGTAGCTCTCTACTATCCGGACGGTTTTTGGTTATCGTCTCAAGGAGGCCAAAGATCTGCCGTATTCATTAATTATGCCTGGGGCACGTATAATAGTTTCATAGTCACAATGTCTTCTAAGTTCTCAAATTATACCATCTGGTCTGGGCAATCCTGGCCTAAGATTTTTCTGCTTGGTCATTGCTTCTAAATTAGGAGGGCGCACTTTCTTTGTTTGTGTTATCCTTAGGAGTAATTGAGCGCCCTCAGGGAGCAGCCTACCCTATTGGGTGTACGGCTTCCAAGTGCTGCCCCGGGGAAGAGTCTACCCCGGACTCAAAGGCGAATAAGAATTTAAAATTAAAAAATAAATAAATAAATAATGAAAAAAATAAATTAAAAATAAATAAATAATAAAATAAAATAATTAAAGTTAATAGAAAATAAGCTAATTTACTTTAGAAGTTAACAGCAGGGGAAACGCTGATTCGGTATGGAATCTTCTGAGATACGTTCTATTTATGTTCTGGTTATAACAATGAGAGTACAACGCTATAGTAATAAAGGAGTAAGAAGAATACGGACCAATAATAATAATAATAATAATAATAATAATAGAAAATAACAATTCGCAATTAATAATAGCTAAAATAGGTAGCAGGTAGGGTGTCAAATATATTTCCAAATCATACTAATGTTTAGGAATAATTCGAGTAACTGCGGGGTTGGTTAACTTATAGTTATTGGTTAATTTATAAATATTATATCAATATCGTAAAGGTGGCTTAATACTTAACAGGCTAAAACAAATATACATAAACAAAACTCTTGAATAGACACTTGACAATCAACATAGAACTTATGAATCTTGGCAATATGCAAAAATTCTGGGGAGTAGTGTTGACTGCCTGTATGGGGCTCCCATATCAAAAGAGCTAACAAATATCTTCGGCTTGGTAGTAGCGAATGCTATTAAAAGCAAATGGCACCGCATTGGAAATAATAAAAAGATGATTTCATTTTAAGTACAACGATCTGAATTTTTCACACAAATACGACGTACAGACATAAAAATATTCCTACAAACTAATTTTTAACTGTGTTGACAAAATGGTATCCAAAAATATTCTAAATATGTCTTAAGTAATAACTAGGCAAAAATTAAAGAAAAATTTTTAAAAAAATCATGCGAATGGAGCATTTTTAAAAATTCACAAAAAACTTTTTAAATTAAATTTTAAAAATTATCTAAATATAAGAATTTTGTCAAAAATTTTAAATTTTTATAAATGTGATTTAGTTATACTCTAATTCACAAGTGTATAAAATTTCCTAACTCTAAGTTAATTAAAAAAATAATTTAAAAAGAACCTCCACAACATTCACTGTAACAGCTACAGTTTTCAAATTTTGTCAAACTATGCTGTACCTTTGTTGCTGAAAAGTCTTCACTAAAATTACCTATTTCTATCTTGATACAAAACGAAAGGTTCTGCTCTGTGTATAATAAATGTTTTCCTATATCATGAATAAGGGTTTAACTTTATAAAAACCATTTAATTTCGTTACATGGAGTGGTAATTAAAAAAAAACTGTGATAAAAAAGAGATTAGAAAAAGCACTGGAAATAATTTTGGAATAAGAATCCGTCTTTTGCTGAAAAATATATTTTTCATTCCACACTGGTGAAATAGTTTGTTTATTTATAGTTTTTTTCATTCTAAAGGCGGGGCGTTACATTTAAAGGAACTTGACTACATTTAAAGGAACTAACATTCCTTTGATGCACTTTTTATGTTAAGACTGTTAAATGGTGTGTAACAAACATTTTAAAATATTCCTCGTTTAAAAAATATCAACTGAAATAAAATAGAAACCATAAATAATACTGAAATAAAATAGAGATTTTTCTTTTCCCGAAAAATAATACATTTTCATTTTCAGAGTAGTAAAAGAGTTTATTTTCATTCTAAGGGCGGGCCCTCATATTTCAAAGAACTGGAGAGAACATTCCTTTCATGGACCTTTTTGCGTTAAGGGGTACTTTCGAAAATCTTATATCTTATTTTCTCTTTAGACCGGCCGAGCGAAAGCCCAATGCTTAGGGCTCTGATTTCAAGTACCAGAGCAAAAATGCCGGCTTTCTCCAATCTGCTCTCTTCCACCCCCTCCTCTTCTCAACTTCTTATTTTTATGTTGTTTGGTTTGGTTTAGAGAGCTACGACCTACTGTTTTGCCCTCCATTGCTAATGAAGCCGGGACCTACTGCTTAACCCCAATTCCGAACAGTTACGAATATCTATGCCCACAGCGGGATTCTAACCTGCAAACTACGGGACCGAAGAGCAGCTCTCTACCATTTGACCATCCTTCGGTTGTTCTTCTGTTGTAATTTCGTTCCACCTTCCTTCTCTTTCTGTTCAATCATAGAACTAGATATCTTTGATTTGCCGATTCACTTCTCATTCATTTAAGATATGAATTGGCACCCCCCCCCCCGTCTTCAAGCCACAACTCGAGGGGAGACTGCCCCTTCTACTTTCAAACACCAAAAATTCCTACAGTCAAAATGACTTCCAGGGCTTCATAAATAACTTACAAAGGGCTATTTTGTTCTCACATTAGATTTACGGATGTTAATCATAAACCTATTTTTACTGAAGTAAGCCAATTTGACTCATGCAAGAAAATTGAAGTTTTTTGCAAAGAAAATAGTTACAAATTAATTTAAATGAAATGTTTATTATAAAAAAATTCATGGAAAACATTTTTTACATATAAAATCTGTTTTTGAAACACATTTTCCGCAAGCATTTCTATTACATTTAGCACAATGGTTTCTACATCTGTTTCTTTTGCATGATTGTTGAACTTGACAATTCTTCCGTGCGTCAGTAGCATGAATGTCTGTCATTGGAATGGAAGTGTTCTCGACTTCTTCTCTATATTTACTTTATACTATACTTTATATACTTTATATTTACTTTATACTATATTTATTGCTATATTTATTTATTTTCATACAGATTCTATGAATCAAATTGGCTCACAACCGCGAAAATAGGTATACCACATTTGATAATGCGAAATGAAGGGGTCTGCGGGGAACAGGAATAAAAGTTTCCATATATTTTATTACTTAACTAAAAACCAACGTATGTTTTTGAAAAGGGATATTAAAGTTATATATACATATATATATATATATATATATATAGTGATCAAATTTTTAATGAGTCAAATTGGCTCGGTCCGTAAATCTGGTATTAATTTGTAATAACTAGAAAAATTGAATTTTAACAAGAAAATAAAATTAATGGTTTTAAATATACTACAAAAAAAATAAATAAAAACCTGCTCATCATAAAATTAATGCATATATTGCTTATGAAACATTGCAGTTAAAATAAATTGAAACCAAAATATATACAGAAAATTATATATAAATTAAAATCTGAGGGTAAATATTAAAAGTTTAATGAAAATATTTAAATCATGTTCAGATTTTTTAATTATAAAAAGAAAAAATTCTAAAAAATTGATAACTTTTTGGTTACAGGATGCAGAGTATAAAAAGACGAATATGTGGCTAAAATTTTAGAAATGTAACATGTTTTTAAATAACTATATGCTTAAATTTTAAAATTACAATGTTTATAAAATTCAAATTAAAATATCAGTATCAGCCACATAAAATGTACTATAACTCATCAACTAGTATGCGTTTTTAATGGGGTTTCTTGATAAATGTACAAAACCATTTAAATATTTAGAATGTGTAAAATATTTAGAATGTGTAAAATTGAATTTTTCAAGGTTTAATGGTACTGTAACAATTAAGATAACATTTGAAATTTGTAAAATATGTTTGTTATAATTAGTTAATGTAATAAAGATCATAATGACATAAAATAAACAATGTAAAATGTTTATAAAATGTCGATTAATTTCATCCTTTGATTTCATATATTTAATTACTTTTATATTTTGTAATTAATTAAAAATCGTGAATTAAAAATAACAATTGATTTTTACGATAAAGAATCTTAATGAAATTTTGCTCTCATTATGTAAAAAAGGGTAATTTATTAATAATAAATGTATTGAAGAAGTGATTTCCTCCCCGTAAAATCATTTATGCCCTTGGAAATAAAAGTAATTATTCCGTCCAATACAAATTTATTTTATTTTTTATTTACAAGACAATTGTCAATCTAGTGTTAATGTCAGGATTGGAGACCCCCCGGCTTATATCGTTTGGGGATCCAATCCAACACGCATAGGCCCTT
>CM063504.1:31425416-31597916 GCA_032207245.1 Pardosa pseudoannulata | reverse complement strand
ACTACATGTTTAATCTATTTCTCATATGTTTTTCACTAATTTTTCTCTGTGTGTACTGAAAAAAGTGTAATAGTATTATCCCAATCTACATGCTATATAGAAAACTAAAAATTTCCTTTTAGATATATGCTATCGAAACATATCACCATATTTTTTTATTTTTATTTTTTTTATTTTAAATAGTAATCAATTTTTGGACTAGGGAAAGATTTTTATTTCATTTCAAAAATTATGACATCAAAAAACAGATACATTTAATAATGTTTTATAATATTTACAAGGAAAAGTTTTACAACAGAAGTAATTTAAAAAGAAAGAACCATTACAAGAAAAATAACCAATACAAGGTTTTCAATGAACTTTTACTGTAATGTAATCGGGATACATGACTCCACACACAGTTTTATAGGGTGGAATTAGTTCCTAACCATACAACTGAATTTAGAAAGAAATAAATGAGAGAGAGAAGAAAGAAATAAAGGGTATTATCAGAGTGGAGTGTTAAAATAACCATACGAAAAAAGGACAAGTATTAGGAGTGATTCATAACGATGCCTCTCACCAACCCAATTCGACAGTATATAATGAGCGAATGCTTTACTTCCACCAAGCTTTATTTTGCTTTGTTGAAATATCAACCACCCGTCCCCAAAAGGTTAAGAATTGCTCATCAGTGCCAGAGTGGATTCCATTTGTAGCACCCTTAAGATCTGCAAACAATTAAAGAACTGTTCCTGCAAAATAAACTCTTGGTGTAGGGCTTTTGAATTTTTAGATACGTAGTGATCATGTCATCAGGTATACATAATCCTATATTCATAATTTCATTGTAAATAATCATCAATGCTTATTCATACCCAATGAATAAAATATTTTTAATAGTAAACATTAGTCTGTTATGATGGCCATTTAAAACATCGCTTAGGGCCGATGCCACCAAAGTCGTTTAATGCTATCCGTGATTAATCTCGGTTTAAACAGAGAATTGCATTCCCCCATTGGTTGGCGTCATGGGTTAATCGTAGTTGGCCGTTAAACGACTTTGGTGGAATCGGCCCTTAGTTGGAGACGTCAGGATATATATATATATATATATATATATATATATATATATATAATATATATATATATATATATATATATATATATATATATATATATACACGTCAGGTTTAAAAATGGGGGTTAAGAATTAAGCGAGTTAGAATTAAAAATAGTTAGAATTCATTTACGATACCGTAATAGGAGAAAGACACACCCTCGAGCGGAACTATACTATATATATTATAAAAGAGCCGACTCCAAAGTAGACATAGCAATTTTGCTTAGGTAGCCACGCCAAAAAAGACAGTTCTGAGCGGGAACTCGGGCTGATAACATCCTCAACGGTTGTTGTGGCAAAGTATAAGAAAAAAATGATTTCTAAATGGCATAGCTATAGACAGAAGTATTACAATAAAGAAGTTTTATATACGAAATCAAATGTGCTTTTCATGCCTTAACCACTCTTCAATGTCATACGTATATTACTGTTACTTTCAAAATCTTCTAGGAGCATTATTTTCTTTTCTAAATTTCTACCAAACTTCTGGACACTCTTTATTGAAATGTTTGTTATAAAATCAGAATATATTTTTAAAAATGAACAAAGTATTTATGCTATCTGTAAAATGCTTAATACTGCAAGACAGTTCAAGATGAATTGCTTAAATATTGTACCACTTTAAATTATTATGTTATATAAATTGTTAATACATACCTTGGATTACCAAGATTTATTAAATTAAACTTGAGATTCAATTTAATTTTATAATTGGCAAAGCTTAGAATTTTACCATGAAGAACTCGGGATTATTAAATGAAATCTGAGATTCATTTTAATTCCATGATTGCAAGGCTTAGAATTTTAACAAAATAAAATAGTTACAAATTATAATATTTAATGGATATTTTTTTCTATTGTATTAACCGTTAATTTATAACGCATTCTGAAAAAACAGTGACATGTGAGGATGAAAATTATAAATTGCTAAAAATTTAAATATGATACATAAAAAAGGATATTTTAAATTAAATAGTTAATTAAAATTATACACATTGTAAATTAATAAGTAAAATATGGAATTTTATCAGAGGTTTCAAATACACAAATTCACACTTGATTTAATTTACATCATATTTTAATAAAACAATAAAAAAATGTACTGTGTAAATAAGGATAGATATTACTAAATCAATATTTTGATACTGTTTTACGTTTATTATTGACCTTTAATTAATAACGCAAAAGTGTAATCAAAATATATTGAATTTAAAATTGGATAAATAGAATATATAACACATCAAATAGGTGATAAATAGAAGGTATAACGTATATATATATTTACAAAATATTGAGGATGTCTACAGACTAGTAAACAATAACGGAAACAGGTAAAATATCCCCAATAGTCATAACAAATTTTATAAACATCTATTATATACATATATATATATATATATATATATATATATATATATATATATATATATATATATATATATATATATATATATATATATATATATTTACAAATATATATATATACACATATATATACACACATATATATATACGCATATATATATACATATATATATATATATATATATATATATATATATATATATATATATATATATACTTAATCTTCAGAATGCAACTGAAACCTTAAAAGTATAGTTCAATTATTAAGTATTTTTAATACTGAAACTCCGAAATCCAACTTTTAGGCCAAGAACCCACTCCTCTGGTAATTTATGATCATTTTCTTTTTCTTGCTTCATCACAGGAAATATGAAAATTTGAAATTTATTTCTGGATTGGTAAGATCAATTGATAGCTGAAATACCTGAATAATAAACGTAATTAACTCTTTTTATCCTGACGGTACTTATAAGTACCGCTTCAATCAAACACCTATATATTCCTAATAAAGCCGTTTTTCCTGACGGTACTCACAAGGACATGGACGATGAAGTTCCTACAGCAGAGAAGAAATGACAGCACCAACCAGGAATCCTTTTTATTCACATAGTAGGGATTTTATAACTGTCGTGCTGCATTCGAAGGTCATTTTCTGGTAGAGTTGATACACGTGTTATTCAATTAAGTAAATTTAGTGGTTTATTACTAGTTATTTGGTACTATTATTTTTAGATACTTCTATACTTCGGAGGTAAGCATTTCATTTGTTTTAAGTCCTAATTTAATGTTTTATTTTCTATCATAGAGTCAAAAATATATGTTGGTACTAGAAAGTACCAACTGCCAAATTAACTACTAAAACACAGTAAAAATTAATTTTCTTTTTTCTATAAGTATTCTCCATTAAAACTTATCTAATAATGCATAAATGCAGTAAGAAAGTTGATGGTAAATTAATTCAGGATATAAAGGGTTAAATATGCATACAACACAGTTACTCACAGTAAGTATAATAACCCTTGGCGTTCAAAATGGTGGATGCATTATATCCCTTTTTAAGAGACTTAGGTGTACTATTGTACAAGTATTATAATCCTTAATTGCTGCCTTTTGCACCCACTAGTATCTTAAAGGTACAGGAAACTTTAATTCTGGACTTGACGTTGGAGAATGGTATTCATCTTAGAACATATAATGTTGTAACATAAATATATAAGACATTCAATTCTATGAGAAAATAAATTTTGATTAAAATGCAAGACTGCAGTTTTTCTCCAACAACATTCTTTAAAAATACTCCTAATGCTTATCATACTAACCAATTATTTTTATTCGCTTTTAATTAACTTCACTCCCCCCCCAGGGGCACATGTTTAGGTGCGTACGGGTTCCACGCACCCGGGGTACCAGAGTGATCTTTTCCTAGCGTTTTCCCTGGTAGTCTTGAGCTAACCTTTGTAGAGTTTGCTCCTTACTGGGTTGGTTTTTGTTTTTCTTTTGGAGTGCTACGGTCTACTTTTTGCAACACGAGGGCTAATGAGACCGGGACCTACAGCTTATAGCCGATTCCGAACGGCTACGAACATCCATGCCATAGTGGGATTCGAACCCATGAAGTCCGGTACCGATGGCCAGCACCCTAAGCAATCGGCCATCATTCGGCCCTTACTGGGTTGGACCACATTAATCTTTCCACCATGATGGACCTCTCGTAGGTCAGCAACGGCTATGTAGTCTTTATGGGTCACTGTTGGGATGACTGGGATCAGTAGCAAGTTGCTTCTGCATGAAATCTGGGTCGACGTAAAACGAATTCTCTTAACTTCCCTTATGTGTCGATTGGTGATTTGAAATCAAATTCTAACTACCTTCCTGACTGGCTAGAGATCTGAAATTTTGCACATACGTTCATTTCTGGTGACAATACAGTATTCAGTCATAAATTACATACAATACATATATACAGATAATTTTATACGCACTTAAACTCCTCGGAGCAAACTCGTGTTTCCTGATAAACTCTTGGAAAGGTTTATCGATAAAAAATATCGACACAAATTTTCATGTCGGTCGTAACCACATTTCCTCACATGCAAATTTATTTTAGTTAAATGTCAGCCGTCTTTTAAATGAACTTTCATGGTTAGCACAGGACTCTGTTACTCTGATTATTTCGTGCTGCTCAGAATGTTATGTCTTGGTAAGACGGTCATAATGAAATATGACGTAATATATGTAGTAAGATACTCGAGTTTATTTTAATATCTTGTTTAAATATATTTTTATCGTTTCTAGCAGAATTAATAAATGTTTGGTCAGGGAAATGAATTGCGTTTTTGAACTTATTACCTATATGACGCTGTGCACTTTGCAAATTAGTTAAAATTTAAGTTAATATAAACGACCAGTCTTTCCAGATGATAATGTCCTCATTCATACCTGTAGAATTGCCTCAGACTAGTTTTATGAATATGGCTATGAAATACAAACCCTCATGTGGTCTCCTCAGTCCCCTGATATTAATAAAATTGATCCTTTGTAGGGTATTTTGGAAATCAAGCTTCGCAGTCCATTCCCCCCTCCAAGGACACTTTATGAATTAGGGACTGAGTGCCAACGTATCCCTCTGAGTGTTGTGCATAACTTGTATTTGCCAATTCCACTTAGGATACAAGCGTAATTCATGCAAAAAGAGGACCAATGCCCGTTAATTAAAAAAAATCTCTTTTCACAGTTGTTTACATTATTTTGTCCAAATTCTGTATTTCAACAAGTATTATCCTGTTCAATGATACATACATACAGATGACTTTAGATGCCCTTAAACTCCTTGCCATAGCAGCCCAATTTGAGGGCAATGGGCTACGGTGCCAATCTCCGTTTGGGAGACCAAGGAACCTAGAGAGTGAGGCATATGTCTCGGTCAGGTGGTCAGAAACCTTAAGCAGAACTCCTAGTGTTAAGTTCCCAAGTATGCTTAGTTGTCAGTTTATCCTCTGATGACTTGGCTTGGTTTCGTGGCTACGATCGGCTTTTTTGCTTCACAAGGGCTAATGAGACCGGGATCTTCATCCGAAAAACGATTCTGGAAGGCTGCAAACATCAATGTTATACTGAGATTCGAACCCATGAACTCTTGCAACGAAGACAAAGCCCTAACCATTCGGCCAATCTTAAATTAGATTGGAGAAAAAAATAAAATCAGTTTGGTAGATGCAAAAAGCAGTGTACTTGAAATACCAGTTGCAGCGATTTTAAACAAATATCGCTATCTAGCGGCATAACTAAAAACTCAAACAAAATTTTACTCTTTAGTGTATTTTTTATTGTTTTTCTTCTTTAATAAAAGTTACTTTTTTGTAATATTGTTTCTCAGGAGCCCTTTTGTCGAATCTCACTCGACGTTTCTTTAAATCTAAATCAATAGTTGCTCAAATAGTACGGAAAAAGATAAGCCATTATTATTATTTCATCTTATCTTTAGAACTTATATAGAAACTAAACTGGATATTGATTTATTTTTTTCTTCTTCTTTTGACACTAAAACTCCTGGTGGGCTAGGGCCTTCCACAGAACTTTTCTCCATTCCAATCTCTGCTTAGCAATAGTTCTCCAGTTGGCTAGTTTCAACTTCTTGAAACCAACCTCCTCACAATCGGTCCATCTCAACCTAACTCTATCTCTAGTTTTCGTTATAATAGGTTTATGGTTGAAAACCTTAAACGTCGAGGAAGAAGGATACAAACGACAGATGAGGCCGCTAACCTCAGCGACTTATTTTGATGAATTTACTTATATCTGCTTCCTCGTTTAGCCTATATAATGTTAAATACAATGTATATAACAAAAATATTCCAAGTTATACTAGATTTTTAGCAACTATTTTTACCATTTACTTGTATTTAAATCCTCAGTTACTCAGAAAAATAATTTTCGTTTTTAAAGAGTATACCCAATTTTTTGTTAAACATATTAATATACAATCTATAAAATTTTTAATAAGAACTACATAAAAGTAATAAGAATAAAGTAATGTACATTATAACGTATTAGAGTAGGGGTAGGCGAGGCTGTCAAAGATACAGGCTGAACATCTATTTACTCTCGAGTAAATGCTTTATTCATGGGAATAATTATGTACATTTATGTACAGGATTCAGTAAATTCAATTACTTCTGAGATCTCATGCTGAGATAAACGTTAAAAATATACAATACGTGGGTACAGTGAAGCTAGTAACGCAGGAACAGTTCTATAATGAGTGCCGGTACGGGACTCTGGCACTATAGTCTACCGATCTGATGATCCAAACAGTTGACTTCTACACTGAGGCTCGAAATGCTCAGAACACGTATCTCGCTGGAGTTCGTGCATAATCAAAGGATGCAGGATGATCCAAAATGAGAGCAAGTGTCACTCTCAACGACCTACTTCAAAGCACGAAGTAAAAAATTATTACATGTAGTGGGAATGAGATCCCGAAGTGAAAGGTCGACTTCTTAGCAGAAGTCAGAGACGCTGGCGGTTTCTGAAGGAAAGCAAGCTCCGGCATTTCGGAGAGACAAGTGGACTCTTCTCGAGCTTCACCAAAAAAGAACTCCTCTTAGCTCAGCCAATATCTTTACATAGGGGTACCGGTTACCCCTCACGTGATTCTTCCGGAACCTTCCAGAACCAGAGTAACTCAATTTTGCGGTCAACCGCCCCACCTGGACCAACTGATGCGTTTCCAGATGCGGCCGAAGTTCTTCTTTAAGTTAACCGACCAACCATCCTAAATCTATTAGCGGTACCATTACTTGGTTCATATGGGGACCCACCGTCACTCGATTTATAATTATTATCAGAGTTTCTTGGCGGCAATAGACATCATAAAGACGTAGACACACTGGCTCCTGCGTACTGTCAGTTTTTAATTTACAGTAGAACCTCGATTAACCGAGCTTTGATTAACTGAGGTTTCTGTTAACCGAGTCAATAAGGAAGTCTAATTTTTTTTCTTCTTTCCAAAATGAGCTTGGAAAAAATAATACACATTTTAGTTCGTTTTCCGTGTTACAGGCACTTTTTCCCCACAAAAGCACTCAACTTCCAAGAAATATTGCACCCTTTTAAAATCTTTTTAGCTGTGAAACATAAGTTCATATATGTTTATTTTTATCATTTAAAGAACGTTCAATTGTTTTTACCCATAAAAGTTAGTTAAATTCGCAAGCACGGAAGGTTTTATACATCGTTTCTATTAAACGAGATTTTCGATATCCGTGATACTAGCGGTTCCAATTAGCTCGGATAATCGAGGTTCTACTGTACTTCCACTTAAGTGACTGCCTCTGTTTTGTGTCGAAAACCTGGTACACAAACGGCTTTGTTCGGACAACGCGTTTCTACCTACCGCTAGAGATGTAAAAAAACACGGAATTTTGAAGAGGTGGGAATAAACTCGGGAATTTTGGGGAATAAATCCGGAATTTGGGGAACTTTGGAAAGAAACCATTTTAACAATGTTTATATTTATTTTTTCAACAGTGGCTATTTAAGAACTAGCATATTATTTCTAAGAGGTTTTTTTCCTTCACTTTTGGCAATATATATATATTTCAAGAAATAATAGCAATGAGCATTTAAATGATTTTATAGTAGTACTTATGTAATTAATTACCCTGTTAGTCTTATCAAACACATAGCTGGTTGCTTCAATTTTAATTGCTAATATAATAATTATATACATTATTTTTGATCATTATTTATTATGTAAATTGCTTTATGCTAAACTTTTCCCCTTCTTTTTATAATATAAAAATAAATATCTTTATATTTAAAATAACAGTTTATTATTTTTTGTAATGCATATATCATTTAAAGGTGTAATCAAATGACACTGTTGTATTTTGTGTGTGTATATATATATATATATATATATATATATATATATATATATATATATATATATATATATATATATATATATATATATATATGTATGTATATATATATATATATGTATGTATATATATATGTATATATATATATATATATATATATATATATATATATAGAGAGAGAGAGAGAGAGTGAGAGAGAGAGAGAGGTTATCCAAGAAAAATAATGATTTATGGGTTTTGTGACACTACAGATTGTTGCCTAATATTTATGAAATAATAAAAATATTGGATATTTGTCAAATGAAAAATATACTCATACTTTCATGCTAAAAATGATACCTTGCCAATTATAGTTAGTTAATCCCAATTATTCAATTTTTTTCATAGTATATAATAGTTAAATTTTGTGAAAATATCAACTTTTGAGGTCTACAACAAAGACAGAAAAAAGTGGTGGTTCTCATTCTATCATATGAATTGGCGACTTCAAAATACCTCAAAATTCCCATGTTTTGGAAATTTTCAAAATTTACTTCCCAAAAAACCCGGTTTTTTCCCTGGTTTAAACCGGGTTTTTTCCACTGCTCACATCTCTACCTACAGCTAACAATAATTGTCCTCTGCGAAAGGTCACCTTCCGTTCTTCTTTCGTTCGGGTCTTGTAACGGATCGTTACAACATGAGTATAAACTAATGTAAAAATTATTTTATGACATAAGTATAAAGTAATGTACATAAAACATTTTACAATTACATATTCAATGCAAAAATTTTCAAACTGAAATTTTTTATAAAGTTTAAAACAGATTTCAGTGCAGTAAAATAATCATATTAATCGAAAACTATCTTTTGGTAATGAAGCGTACACATACCTTGCTTTTTCAAACCAAAAAAAAAAATCATTTAATATTTTGGGTCGAATACTATGATTTTGAATGTCCCTTGTCCCCTTAATTAATTATAATTTGTTCTGATAATAATCCCTCTGCCCTTAGGATTACAAAGTACATTTTGATCGAAAAATTCTATATTATAACAGCCTGTTTTCTATTCAATATAAATTAAAAAGTTCTGTCTATAAAATAAGACTTTTCCTAACTATTTAATAAGTTTCTAAATGTATAAAAATTATTTAGTTTTGTTACAAGAGAAACACATTTCTAAAAAAGCATAATATATGAATACTAAGTGAAAAAATATAAAAACGCAATTACCTGCAAAATAATATTTGAAATTTGAAACTTTTTCAATCAAATAGAAGCTTATGACTTTTTTATTCTGCAAACTTTATTAATAAAGAGCAATATATTTTATTTTATAGTATGATAAAAGCTATTTTTTTATTTTAAATTTCATAATATTTTTTTAGATATTACTATTTTTGGAGCAGTACTGTTTTACTGCACTATTTTTTAGACTTGTTTTTACCAATATGTTCTATTTATTTACCCCCTCCTTACGGAAAGCACACATAAAAATAAAAATTAAAAGAAAATAAATAAAGACTTCGTTTTAAATATGGTTTTCCTCCTCATTTTTAAAACATGATAATGTTTCAACTTCATCTAAGAATAATGTTGGAAGTTTAGTTTCCAAAAATACACCATAAAAGGGTACTAATGTCATACTTTTTTAACCATATTCTATAAGTGCATTTTGTTTTGGCGAAAGTCTAATTAGCTTGCTGCCTGAAATATCTGCGTTTTTCGAAAATGCAGACATTTTCGAAAGTAAACTTTCACCATCATTCTTAATCTAAGTTGATAACAGCATCTTTTCGTACTATTTCAGTTCGTAGCAGTGTTAAATATTTTAAGTCAAGAGTAAATTGATTTCCTTCTGTTTGGTTTATCAATAAGGTATTAATAATAAAAAGTATGTGGGGAATACATGACTAAACAGGGTTTATTTCCTTTAATGTTTCGCGGAAAGCAAATTTTACAATTGTAGTTTTCTCTTTCTCTCTTTTGGTATCTTTGCTTAACTAATTTATTTT
The DNA here is from genome assembly GCA_032207245.1 of Pardosa pseudoannulata. Taxonomy (NCBI): domain Eukaryota; kingdom Metazoa; phylum Arthropoda; class Arachnida; order Araneae; family Lycosidae; genus Pardosa; species Pardosa pseudoannulata. The sequence goes on along the minus strand of CM063504.1, from coordinate 31,587,568 downwards.
TAGTAATATTCAAAGTAGTGCAAAACCCAAATTCAACAAAGCTTTTTTTGTGTATCTCGAGTATGGAATGGTAAGATGTTGTTTTGGTTTAGAAAGCTACGGTCTACTCTTTTGTAGCACGAGGGCTAATGAGACCGGGACCTACTGCTTAAAGCCGATTCCGAAAGGCTACGAACATCCAAGTCACAGTGGAATTGTGACTTGGATGTTCGTAGCCACGAATTCCGGTTCCGAAAACTTTACTGGTTTTAGGTTGTTCTGTTTTTGGATTAGGGCACTTTTCTCAGTTAGGTCTTGTTGTTTTTATTAAAACACCTTGTGCTTGAAGCTTATGTCCTAAATAAGACATTGCGCCGTAAAACTCCAACCAACCTACCAACCGGTTCCGAAGATCAGTGCCTGAAGTGGTAAGAGATTAGAATATTATATTAAAAACACTTTGTGAAAAGTAGTACAGTAAAAGTTTTGGGTTTTTTATGACCGATCCCTTTAAGATTTTACATTTTTTTTCAGTAATGTTTAAAGTAGTGCAAAACCCAAATTCAACAAAAATATTTTTTTAGGTTTATCTCAAGCAGAAAGCGGTAAGAGATTATAACATAATGTTAAAACCACGTTGTGAAAAAAAAATACTGTAAGTTTTGGCTTTTTTTATTACAGATACCTTTAAGATTTTACATTTTCAGAATAAAACAGATATCTTATTTCTATCTATATAAAATCCTTGATATGTATGTAGGTTTGCTATGAAATTCGAAAGAGCTAGACCAATCTTGAAGAAACTTTGCTAGGGGATTCAGGACAACCCTGACAAAGTTTTAGACATATCAGATTGTTCAGAAGTTGAAGGCGTATGGATAAAATCGCTTTTAATAATCTAAATTGGGTTTGATATTTCTATTTTGGTGCTTCTTAATATGCATTTCTTTTTTTAACGTGCTAAAATGATTAAAATATTCTAAGTAACTTAATTAATCTGACATCTTCATTTTCAACGTGTAATATAATACAATGCTTCAGTATAATACTTTATTTTTACCACATTTAATTTACTTTTTCCAATTTTTATAATTTTAATTTAGCATATTTTATTTATTTTGAATTCAGTTGCGGTATTTTTTCTCCAGTTTTTAGACGCCAATTTATTTTATCGATTACGGTCTTTCTGATTAAAATAGCCTTTAACATTTCTGTCACGTGAGTAATATTTTTATTTGTAAATATATTTATTCTTTTCAAAAGACCTAAAAACAAACATACTTCTACGCAAATATATGTTTCTACCTTAGTAAATCACCAAATAACATCAAATATAATTATTTTATGTATGTTAGTTTGATGATGGAAATTAAATTTCGAAGAATGTGTTATTTGTTCTATGGTAAAGAATTGTTTTATTTTTGAAATTGATTATATTTATTAGAGTAACATAATGTAAAAACTAATTTAAATTTTTAAATAAATATAACCTTTATTTGTTCTTAATTACATAAATACAACCTTATAAATATAAGTATAAAAATATATACATAAATATAATATAAAAAGAATTTACGAAAGTAATTAATGTAAACATGATATGTTTACAAATATAATATAGATATACAATATTAAAACATAAATATAAAAGATATAATGAAATATATAAATATAAATATAACCTTAATTACTCAGACCGAAGGTTGTGCAAGAAATGGCTAGTTTGATATAAAAATTTAGTTTCTGATATACATATTTCAAAGTTATTTTGCAGGTAAAATAAATTCATTTTTTCCATTTTTTATATATTTTCTATGTTACTAAATAATATTCTATTTGAAATGACAAAACAATGTAATTTTTAGGAGTTAGAGTGCTGCTAAAAGACTTGTAAAAAATTCATTCTAAGAGGAACACAAATCTTAGCTTTATGATGAGTCGAAAACATTCTGTTGTATTAAAGACTTAAAGTCTCGAAAGGTACTATGTGCCCTTAAAACCATAGTTTAAAACACAGTAACTTTGTTAGAATGCCGACGACCAGAAGAGAAAATATGTGTAACAAACTCAGTAAGAGAAAAATTCGAATAACTCCCTGATTCGATTGGTTTGCTTAAAGACAAATTTTTTAACAGAAAGAATTGATTTATTTCAATCAAAAATTCCTTTTTCATTCAAAATACTCATTCATATTCCATAAAAGTTAAAATGTTTACATGCACTCGATTAAAAATCAAAGTATTGAAATAAAAAATTTAAACTAAGTATTTTTAATGAAAGGAGAAAAAGCCTGAATACTTCATTAGTATCATGTTGGGAATGTAGAACGCATTTAGTAATCTCCCACATTAAGTTATTTTAAGCTTTACTATACCGATAATGAAAAAATACTCCTATTTATGCTCGGAATTAAAAAGTATCATTAAAAACGTTTCAAAAACAGATACATTTATTTTTCTTATCGAATACTTATCTCTGCATTAATTGAATTCTAGAATAATTCCTCCTTCTTTATATCTCTTGCATTTAATCAAATTAAATAGTTGTTTTAATTTATTTTTTTTCCTTTCCATGCGCTATGAGATATCAGAATTAACAAACTATTTCGAAACCCTTATGCAATCTCCACCCACCTATTCTTAACAATGAACAATGATATTTAACCGCTTCCCTGTCAATGAAATAACTGTGAAATAAGTTTTTAATGAATATTTTCTTTTAAATCCTTTTATAGTTGTTTATTGTTTCCCAATTTCTTCCATGAAGATTTAAAGGGAATGTTGGAATTTGCTCTGCAACATTTCTTAAAGTCAGATATGCGTTCGATAAACTTAATTAGTAACTGTTAGAGACCATGTATCCGTATTTGTTACATTTGGGAAAAATTAAGTTCAAAAATATAATCTTTTATTATGATGAGTTAATATTTATTGGTGTCAAGCCTTACAAGGTTGAACTAAATTAACTCTGCTCTTAATCACGGCTGGCTTCTTGTAGATCCGCAATTGCTTGGTAGCCGCTTCGTGTTGTTGAGACACTGATTTTTCCGTAAAATTTATTGGATAGTAATATTTATTGGTGTCAACCCTTAGTGATTTGAATTAAATTAACTCGAACCTTGGCTGTCTTCTCGTAGGTCAGCAACAGCTTGGTAGCCTGTTAAGGTTGCTATAAAGGCACTGGATTTTCAATAGTATTCATTGGTTGGTAACATTTATTCATGTCAACCCTTACCGGCTTGAACTAAATTAATTTAGACCATGACGGACTTCTAATTGGTCAGCAGCAGTTTGGTAGCCACTTTAGGTTGCTAACATGACACTGATTTTTCAATAATATTTATTGGTTAGTAATATTTATTCGTATCAACCCTTACCGGGTTAAACTAAATTAATTCAGTGCATGACGTGCTTCGCGTTGGTCCGCAGCGACTTGGTAGCTGCTTCCAGTTGTTGTCGTGGCACTGATTTTTCAGTAGTGTTTATTGGTTAGTAATATTTATTCGTATCAACCCTTACAGGGTTAAACTCAATTAATTCAGTCCATGACGTGCTTCTCGTTGGTCAGCAGCAGCTTGTTAGCCGCCTCTAGTTGTTGTCGTGGCACTGATTTTTCAGTAGTATTTATTGGTTAGTAATATTTATTCTTGTCAACCCTTACCGGGTTGAATTAAATTAATTTGGACTACGACAGGTTATCTTTGGTCATCATTAGCAGCTTGGTAATTGCTCTGGTTGCTGTCGTGTTATTGATTTTTCAGTGGGATATAGTCTGCCACATATAGCTAATACTGGGGCAGGACAAACTAATTTCCCTTATTTGTGTAAGATAACTACAACTTAAACTGAGTTTTAAAATACTTTATCTCCGAAAAATTAAAAACTAGTATAAATTTTGCCTCAAAAGACTTACGGTTTTAAGGCTACACTAAGTTATCAAAACTAATTTATTTTGTTTTTAATCAACTTACTTGAAAATTTAATATGGTATTAGTAATATAATTGTGTAAAATTAAGAATAATTTCAAGTTAAAATATAAATAACATTAAGAGTTATTAATTATTTTAAGAGTAATTTTATTGGGAATGTTTCATGTGCATCCCTTTTACCTATAGGGTGCATAATAAAATTCCTGGTCAACCTGGTCGTAAACATGTTTTTCTACTTACAAAAATGTTTCAAGTAAAATAAGCATTACACTTATGGAAATCTCAAATTTAAATATTCAATTTTAAGAAAATTTTAAGAATTCTAAATTTTTAATCTTTTTTTCGTTTATTATCATTATATTTAGTAAAATATTAAACTTGTTCTAAGAACCTTAACACAAAAAGTTTCATTTGTCTATGACAAATATTGTCCGACACAATTAAACTCAAAATTTCAAAAAAATTTCACCTTCATTCAGGGATTACTTAATAGATTAATTAGAGTAATTCAAATTTAAAATCATTAAACAACGTCTCTTTTACGGAAAAATGAGGAAGTCCCTTATTATAAACCAGAGGTGTAACGATTGAAAAGTGTATATAAACTGCATATTTCATTAATATAAAGCTTTAATCCCATCCCTCTTTTGCCAAAAAAGAACACTGCAACCTGATTCCAATTTCGATTTACTGTAATTAATCTAATAACCAATCCCCCAAAAAGGGAGAAAAATCTTTAAATTTTTGTAAAATATCCTTTATAACTATACGTTTCGTTATATAAAGTGCTCATAGGCAATCAAAATGTGATATTCACAGCTACGTGTTACAACAATCCTTAATACAAAATATCAACATCAGACGGCTTTTGATTTTTGAGTTATGTCCATTTCATTAATATCCGGCATATTGTACTCTTTCGTAATATCAAGGGAATGGTGTAATCAAAATGAGAGAAGCGTAATTATAAGTTGCAACAGTCCTAAATACAAATTTTCAAATTTCTACTGCTACTTTCTTTTGAGATACGCAACATACGTACAAACGTAGGTACGTGTAAGCGTCAAGCGCAATCCAGTCAAAATGGGTATTTTCGTTGAAATATGAGAACCAAAAAAATTTTTTTATTACAGTACTACCTTTAATTTGTAAATGAATTAAAGGAAGATAGGAAGAAGAAAATAAAAAAAATTATAATTTTTTCTTACAGTTAGCGTAAAGTATTTAGCCAAATAGTCTCCAAATTAATTTCCATTATAATTGCGTGGTTTTATTTATTTATTTATTGTTTACATAAAAAACAAGGAAAATTAAACAAAAAAAAAGTAATGGAAATTAGTAAAATTTCAGAAGAAAAAAAAAGACTGTTTGGATCTCCTAAATAAATAAAATAGCTTCCTCAAGAGTAAAAAAAATTTTATTTTTCAAGGAAAGCTGCATAGCTACTTTTGGTGGGTTTTTTCTTAAAGAAGTATGAACCAATATCACCAAGAACTCTTTAAAAATAGTATCCAAGAAACCCTTGCGCAAAATTATTTCAAGTAACTTTTAATTTAATTACTTTTCTTTTTTGAAAAAAAAAATCTATATTTATCCCTCGCTTTGTATATGCTTTTAATTTAACATTCTATTGAAAGTTAAGTTCAAAAAATTTTTTAATAAATTTTGGTCAGTGACGTCAGAATGGGGGGGGGTGAAATAAGACGGCATTTTGCTAGGGGTGGGAAAATCCCAATCGTTGAATTAATTTTAGTAGACATATTAAAAAGTAATATTTTTTCATTTTGGAAGTTAGGGCTTAAAATAGTTTTCTTCGGTGAAAAAAAAAATGTGTGTATGAGGCTTCAAAAGTCAGTAGTTTTTAATAATTATATATTTACGATTAACAATAAATTTTCTTGGAGTAGTAATACAATTTTAGGTAACATTTTATTAATATTAGAACTCAAAAAATATTTTTCTAATTAAATTTTATTTTCTAGTTTCTAATAATTTAACAATTTTGTAGAAGAAAAATCTATTTGTAGCCTAATATTTTTCTCACTCCTTAACTTCTATCTTTATAATAATATATTTATTAAGTTTATATATATGAGTTTTTTCGACTTGCGATTTGTGTTCCTCTTAGAATGAATTTTTTACAAGCCTTTTGGTAGCTCTCTAACTCCTAAAAATAGCATTGTTTTGTCGTTTCAAATAGAATATTATTTAGTAACGTAGCCACAAAAAATGGAAAAAATTAATTTATTTTACCTACAAGATAACTTTGAAATATGTATATCAGAAACTAACTTTTTTATATCAAACTAGTCACTTCTTGCACAGCCTTTGGTCTGGGTAATTAAGGTTATATTTATATATTTCGTTATATCTTTTATATTTATACTAAGACAAAGTAGACAGAGTAGTTAGAGTAGTAATACAATTTTTGCTAACATTTTATTAATATTAGAGCTCAAAAAACATTTTTCTAATTAAATTTTATTTTCTAGTTTCTAATAATTTAACAATTTTGTAGAAGAAATCTTTTTCTTGCTAGTAAAATAAATTCATTTTTCAGGCAAAATGAATTTATTTTACCTGCAAGATAACTTTGAAATATGTATATCAGAAACTAACTTTTTATATCAAACTAGTCACTTCTTGCACAGCCTTCGATCTGGGTAATTAAGGTTATATATATATATTTATATATATATATCGTTATATCTTTTACATTTATACTAAGACAGAGTAGTTAGTGTAGTAATGCAACTTTAGCTAACATTTTACTAATATTAGAGCTCAAAAAATATTTTTCTAATTAAATTTTATTTTCTAGTTTCTAATAATTTAACAATTTTGTAAAAGAAAAATCTATTTGTAGCCTAATATTTTTCTCACTCCTTAACTTTTATTTTTATATTAATATATTTATTAGGTTTATATGTTTATGAGTTTTTTCGACTTATCATAAAGTGAAGATTTGTGTTCCTCTTACAATGAATTTTTACAAGTTATTCAGCAGCACTCTAACTTTTAAAAATTACATTGTTTTGTCGTTTCAAATAGAATATTATTTAGTAACGTATACACAAAAGATGGAAAAAATGAATTTATTTTACTTGCAAGATAACTTTGAAATATGTATATCAGAAACTAACTTTTTTATATCATACAACTAGTCATTTCTTGCACAGTCTTCGGTCTAGGTAATTAAGGTTATATATATATTTATATATTTCGTTATATCTTTTATATTTATACTTATACAGAGTAGACAGGGTAGTTAGTGTAGTAATACAATTTTAGCCATCATTTTATTAATATTAGAGCTCAAACAATATTTTTCTAATTACATTTTATTTTCTAGTTTCTAATAATTTAACAATTTTGTAGAAGAAAAATCTATTTGTAGCCTAATATTTTTCTCACTCCTCAACTTCTATCTTTATAATAATATATTTATTAGGAGGAGTTGGCTTGTATTATATTTTCACTTGTATTATATTTTGATAACTCCATTGTACATTTGTCAAATTATAATACAACACACACTTATATTACATTATACTATTTTGTAAATAATTATTCTGTTGTATTTGTAAATAATTAATATATAGTACTAGATATTTATTAATTTTCAGGTGCAAGTGGCTCTGAAGAAAGCTTACATGCGCTTAGTGTCCCGTCGCCGCTGCGGTAGAAGTGGCACATCTCGCCAGACGTCAGCCACTTACGTCACATCTCAGTCTGAAGGCAAGAAGTCTGCAACCACGGCACTTTGAATTGCATGGTTCTGTGTCCAACAACGTTTTAATGGAATGCATTTATCTCTCAAACACATGTGTTTGTTACATGTAATTTGTTTTTACTTTGACCAAGGTATTGTGTAAACTCAGATGTTTTAAAGGTGTTTGTGAATAAAAATGAAATTGTGTTATGGATCTTACGCACATTAAAATAATAAACGCAAGTAAAACACTTTTAGAGTTATACATTTGTCCTTATTGAATTTCTACTTTAGGGTGTAATTTTCTTATGCTGGAATGTATTCAAACCATATTGGACTCCTTTTAGATCAGAGGTTACCAAAGTTTTTCGTACTCTGACCACATTTCCTATATATATTTTTAATAGAGTGGATTGAGAGGCCATACATCGGGAGGTTATATCTATGTATATTTTTCTAGGAAATAAATACAATCTAATATTTATTTTACTATTCAACTTTCTTCACAATTCTCTCTCTCTCTCTCTCAATAATAAATAAAAATAAATAAATAAATACATAAAAACAGAAAGCACTATTTAATACGCAAATGGGACGTCCAACTTTAAAATCTACACCAACTTGAAGAAATTGAATTACGGAATGAAATTCCGCAAATTCAGTAGCTATTGTGTAGAACTGTGATTCTACATATGCTGCTACAATCTAAATGAAAACTTTTCATTAAAAATTATAAATAATTAATAATTAAAATAATCTTTAAAGATTCAATTATTTAATTAAAATTAAAATTTAATGAATTTCAAATCTTGTTCTAGCCTATAAAACCAAATGCTTTGTATTCTGTTTACAAATAATCAAACAATATAGTAAATTAATGTGGTAAACTATGAAGAACGCATTTTGTTAATTAATATGTCTAAAACTATTATCAATGTTTTACACACACACACAGACATATATATCTATATATATATATATATATATATATATATATATATATATATATATATATATATATATATATATATATATATATATATATATATATATATATATATATATATATATATATAGAGAGAGAGAGAGGGGGGGGGAGAAAAGGATATATATATATATATATATATATATATATATATATATATATATATATATACACACACATACACGTGCTAGTAGGCATGCATAGCGTGCAACCAAATTTCTAGAGCAGTCGATGGAATAAATAATACTAGAATAAAATATGTTGCCCAAATCTTAAAAATAAAAAAAGAGATTTTACTGAAAATATTTAGTGAAAAAATCTTTTTCTTTCTTCCCTGCCTTTTCGCGTCTGGAAATAATTGTTGTCATAAATTCTGTGTTAGTTTTTAAGGAATAATTCTCTACATATTTTGTTACTTAAAACCAGAAAAATTTGCAATATATTAAAGCGTTTTAAAAGCAATTCTTATATAATCCTTTCAGAAACACCAATTTAAAAAAAAAAAAACTAAACGGAATTGTAATAAGAGCTAAAATATCAGTTATAATGTATAATTTTTTTTTACCAAATTGTATTGTCTCTCTATCTCTTTAGATAATATTATTAGACATTTTTTAAAAAATTACATTGAAATTTGTAATTATCGGGTATTATTGGTGACTCGACAAATAAGAATGGGGGAAAATGCAGTTTAAGGGTTCATTTTGTTACTTTATTGATATAGGTTATCTATTTTTATAAACGTAAAGTAATTATACGATGTATTACAGTTGTATGGAGCAGGTGTGTAAAGATAACAGTAAAGTTCTATTCATAGGGCTAAGTTGTGGATCTGCTGTGAAACAGTATTGCTAGGGGGCTGCCAAGTACAATCTTACACTTAGACTACCCACAGTCAACCCTGTATGTGTGTGTATATATATATATATATATATATATATATATATATATATATATATATATATATATATATATATGTAAAGTAGAGCGAGACTCATTAAAGATCATAACACAGTTTATTTCTGGTAATAAACATGAAATCCATACAACAGGCAGACAGCTTTTCAGCTTCGTGCACACAGATCATCTGGTCCCGAACATCTGGTTTTTAAGTAGGGATTCCTAAACTAAAAGATTACGAATAATCCCTAAGCATAATTGATCACGTGATACAAAATACCCATGTTTAAAGAGAACTCGCTAACTATTGGCTAAAGTAGTCCAGACAGAGGCTGTACTAAGTCTATAGCGTGTCTGGAGGGAAAATCAGAATTATCGCCAAACCCCGAACTCACTTTATGAACAAAAGTTCTTAAATTAATATTAAAATACTTAAATAAGGGATTTTAATATTACATATATATATATATATATATATATATATATATATATATATATATATATATGCTTATATATATTTTTGCTTTCTTATTGTCGCCAAAGGTTATTACAGTTAAAGGAGAAACAAACACATTTTTTAGAGGGTGTAATTTTAGGTATAGAATAGTCAAAAATTTATTTTAGAATATAATTTTCTTTAAGATGGTTAGTTTAATTAAAATTTTAATATATTTAATATGTGTGTGTAGAGAATAACTGGGTCTAAGTGTCAGTAACTACACTGGGATATCCTCTGATATTGACATCTAAAATAATCTCCTCGGCGCAACAGCCCCTAGGGAACTTGAACCTACGGTACCAATCTCCGTTTCCGAGACCAAGGTCTCTGAAGTGAGAAGCATATGTTCCAGCTAGGTGGTTAATCTTAAGTGGAACCCGCAGTGTTGATTCCCAAGCATGCTTTGTCCTCAGTTTATCTACCCACTGAAGGGATAAAAGGCTGAGTCAACCTTGCCTAGCTCAGGGATCGAACCTCGTACCTGTATCGTGGGAGCGTTGTTGACATGTACGATCACATATTATGTCAGCACAGCACAACAAAGAACGAATTCATAATATTAAATCAAAAGAATATACACACACACACACACACACACATATATATATATATATATATATATATATATATATATATATATATATATATATATATATGTATATATATATATATATATATATATATATACACTATCTACCAATAAGTATTTGAACACCTGTGATAGAAAAGAAAAACTAACTTTATTCAAAATGAATAGTTGGTAGAGCCTCCACGAGAGGCAATTAAAGCTTGAACCCTCCGGGGCATACTTTCCACAAGTGTTTGTATTACAGCTAGTGGTATTATCTTCCACTCGCCTTAGAGTAGACATAGTTCCTTCACCGATTTTGGACGGGTAGGGAACCTCTTAATTTGGCGATCCAACTCGTCCCAGAGGTTCTCGGTAGAGTTCAGGTCTGGGCTCTGGGCAGGCCAGTCCATTCGATGAACTCCATTGGCACCATACAAAGCCTTGGTTAACATGACAACTGGTCGAAACATGACAACTGGCATTGTCGTCCTGAAACTAACAGGGGTCCAACCCGTAAAACTGCCACAACGTAGGAAGCACATTGTCATCCAAAATAGTGCAGTAGGCTTCGGCGTTGAGCTTAACATGAATGGGGACCAAGGGTCCCAGTCCATACCAGGAGAAACAACCACAGATCATAATTCCACCTCCGAACTTGACTGTTGGCACAATGCATTCTGGCATGAGAGGTTCTCTAGGCAGACGCCAGACCCAGCCATCCGAACAGTAAAGGGTGAATCTTGATTCGTTGCTCCAAAAAACCCGTTTCCACTGATCTACAGTCCAATTTCGATGTGGTTTGCACCACATTAACCGAGCAGCGCGGTTGGACTTTGTGATCAGAGGCTTATGGGCAGCAGCACGACCATGAAAGCCAAGCAGATGTGCTTCCTTGCAGATGGTATTCATCGAAACAATACTCCCGTATGCCTGTTGAAACTCCTCGCGGATGAGAGCCATCGGTTGGGTGCTATTCTTCCAAATTTCTCTGGACAGCACTCGTCGGTCTCTATCTCTCAGTCTCGTTGGTCTGCCGAATTGGGGCACATTCCGACAATCACCGCTCACCTTCCACTTATTAATCACATAAACCACTGTCGATTTTGGGTTCTTCAGATCGCTAGATATGTCCTTTAAGGATCGGCCACATTTGTGATACCTGATAATTATACCTTTCTCGAAATCAGAGAGCTCCGAACTGAGTGGCATCTCGCATGCGACTAATGCCGATGCTGTTTCCTATACAATGTATACCGTCGGAGGCCCTGACGTACCTCAGGACCACAGATATCGTCATTTGCATAGGTGTCCAAATACTTATTGGTAGACAGTGTATATATGTGTGTGTATGCATGTATGTATGTACATAAAATAGAAACAGTTTTCTAAGTTTTATAATACGATACCACACCAGTAGGAAAGTTTAAGAAGAATTACACTTTTATTTATACCTTAAAGAATATCATAATTTTTAAATATTACTAGACAAAATCATAGATATCAGAGTATTCCTAAACTTTTCTTTCCTCTGATGACCATGGAAAGAATATGAATTTAAGCAGTCTTTGTCCGAACGAACAGTAACGTAACAGCAAAAGAGACTTTCTAGATGTATAAGGTTTGATTGTAAAAATAGAAATGCATTGTTTTTAAAATATACAGAGCAACAACTGATATATATCATAAGTTACCTTTCATCCCAATATTTGAAGAACACTATAGGTTTAAAAATTTAAAATAAAACAACCTCCATTGTCCTTAAACGAAAATTTCTTAACTTAAAATGAAAACTTAAAAATACTGAGGTTGAGAAAAGGTATGAGAGTTTTTAATACTTTTATTTAATACTATTTTACTTATAAATGGGAGATTTCTTTCTAAAAGCACATAATCAGTTTAGCGAGTGTGAAAACCGCACGCACAATGATTTACCTACTCTATCAAAAGTTCTAGAAACTTTTAATCGTATTTGTGTCCTCCCTGACAGCGTATAAATCGAACAGTCAAAAGATAACAAAGAATGGCGTTTTGAAACGCCACATGCACTCTTGCTTAATGGATCTTTTAGTCGACTTGCTAACTTATTAAAGCGTGGTAAAACTGATGGTGCGTTAGTTATTTGCAAACGACCGTGTAAACATAGTTTAACATTTTGAACGAAGTGCGTAAACCCTCTTTTAGGTAAATATTCATTAGAGGTAACGTTCTTTGCACCTTCACTTTTTTAACGGTGTTAGGTAGGAATGGATTTGCAGTTTAAATTAAGAAAGTGATTTTCAAAAACAGACAAATGTGTTTTTAAAATTTACAATTTTTAAAAAAGATTTCCAACTGGTCTTGCTTATATCTAATAAAGGATTAATTTAGATTTTTCTATAAAATGATGATTTATTATTACATTAAACATAAGGAGAGTAGTAAACAAGTAACTTTGTGGTTAAAGGTTGAGAGTAAAATGTGATTACCTACAGTGACTTAATCTGTCATTAATATTTTTTAACTGTTTAAATGTTTCACATTTATTCTGCAAATACTCTAAAAGCAAAATTATCTACAAAATGAAAATTTTTACAAATATAATGATATTTCATCCAAAACAAGTGCGTTTTTTCTGTTATCAAAATGATTTTTTTAAGTTTATTTTTTAACAATATCAAAAGTTAACTGAATATTTCCTTCGTACCAAAAACTAATATTAATTAGTAATGGATCCAGTAAAAATTTTTATTCTTTGATCACAAAATTTTGGGGTTTTAAAAATATTTTTTAAGTTAAAGTTTTATGTGAAAAGTAAATTAAAATACATATGTTTGAGTGCTTATTTTCTATTTATATTTTCACTAAAAAAAATAAAATAAATATATAAATAAAAATAAATGAATAAATAAATAAACTCGTTAATTGCAAGTCCCCAAAAACCATTCTTAACATAGCAAATCTATTTCACCATTTCATAGTAACAAATTCTATTTAGGAAACAAAAATGAACAGGAAGCTATTAAATGAAGTTCTAATAATAACGTAGGTTTCTAACAAAAAAAAAAAAAAGAAAGAAAAGAAATTAATGTGTTTGATTTGATAATTATCTATTAAGCTGTCACGAGCTAACATTTTTGTGAAAACAGATTTAATCAAGAAACTTTATTCCAATTTTAATCTTTAAAATTTACAATTTTTAAAAAAAATTCCCAACTGGTATTGCTTATATCTAATGAAGGATTAATTTAGATTTTTCCATAAAATGATGATTTATTATTGCATTAAACATAAGGAGAGTAGTAAACAATTAACTTTGTGGTTAAAGGTTGAAAGTAAAATGTGATTACCTACAGTGACTTAATCTGTCATTAATATTTTTCTAACTGTTTAAATGTTTCACATTTATTCTGTAAATACTCTAAAAGGAAAATTATCTACGAAATGGAAATTTTTACAAATATAATAATATTTTTTTCATAAAAAGTGTTTTTTTTTCCATTATCAAAATTACTTTTTTAAGTTTATTTTTTAACAATATCAAAAGTGAACTGTATATTTCCATCATACCAAAAACTAATACTATTAGTAATGGATTCAGTAAAATTTTTAATCCTTTGATCACAAAATTTTGGGTTTTTAAAATATTTTTTAAGTTAAAGTTTTATGTGAAAAGTAAATTAAAATACATATGTTTGAGTGCTTATTTTCTATTTATATTTTCACTAAAAAAAATAAAATAAATATATAAATAAAAATAAATGAATAAATAAATAAACTCGTTAATTGCAAGTCCCCAAAAACCATTCTTAACATAGCAAATCTATTTCACCATTTCATAGTAACAAATTCTATTTAGGAAACAAAAATGAACAGGAAGCTATTAAATGAAGTTCTAATAATAACGTAGGTTTCTAACAAAAAAAAAAAAAGAAAAGAAAAGAAATTAATGTGTTTGATTTGATAATTATCTATTAAGCTGTCACGAGCTAACATTTTTGTGAAAACAGATTTAATCAAGAAACTTTATTCCAATTTTAATCTTTAAAATTTACAATTTTTAAAAAATATTCCCAACTTGTATATTGCTTCTTTCTGATGAAGGATTAATTTAGATTTTTCTAAAAAATGATGATTTATTATTGCATGAGGAGAGTAGAAAACAAATAACTTTGTGGTTAAAGGGGGGGAGTAGTAAAATATGATTACCTACAGTGACTTAATTTGTCATTAATATTTTTTAACTGTTTAAATGTTTCACATTTATCTGCAAATACTCTAAAAGGAAAATTATCTACGAAATGAAAATTTTCACAAATATAATAATATTTTATTCATAACAAGTGTGTTTTTTCTGTTATCAAAATAACTTTTTTAAGTTTATTTTTTACAATATCCAAAGTGAACTATATATTTCCATCAAACCAAAAACTAATACTATTAGTAATGGATTTAGTAAAAAATTTTTATTCTTTAATCACAAAATTTTGGGGTTTTAAAAAAATATTTTTAAGTTAAAGTTTTATTTGAAAAGTAAATTAAAATACATATGTATGTTTGCGTTCTTATTTTCTACGTATATTTTCACAAAAATAAATAAAAAAAATAAATAATATTTGTTAATAGCAAGTTCCCAAAAACCATTCTTAACATAGCAAATCTATTTCACCACTTCATCGTAACAAATTTTATTTAGGGAACCAAAATGAACAGGAAGCTATTAAATAAAGTTCTAATAATAACGCAAGTTTCTAACAAAAAAAAAGAAATTAATGTGTTTGATTTGATAATTATCTATTAAGCTGTCACGAGCTAACATTTTCGTGAAAACAGATTTAATCAAGAAACTTTATTCCAGTTTTAATCTTTAAAATTTACAATTTTTAAAAAATATTCCCAATTGGTATTGCTTATATCTAATGAAGGATTAATTTAGAATTTTCCATAAAATGATGATTTATTATTGTTTTAAACATAAGTTGAGTAGTAAACAAATAACTTTGTGGTTAAAGGGGGAGAGTAAAGTGTAATTGCCTACAGTGACTTAATCTGTCATTAATATTTTTTAACTGTCCAGATGGAATTAACATCTAAAATAGAAAGTGATTATAAAAAAACGAGTTAATTAAATACAATTAAAGTCAATAAAAGTATAAGCATTGACTTCATAAAAATATACAAGATGATCAAATAGACATTTCCTAGATTTAGTTGAAGCTTTTGTCTTTGTTAGTAATAAATTGGAACCATTTTAGAGTAAAAAGTATAAATTGTTCTTTTTCCTCTGCTGAAACTATGTTTTAATTTTTTCATTCTGTCTGAAATTAAAACATTTGTTATCTATATTAAATTATAATTATGTGTGTCATTAATAATACCTTGAGAAATTCAATTAGGGAAAAATAACAGTTCCCCCTGCTTTTCATTTATTTTAATTTCTTGCGGCAAAATAGTTAGCCCTAAGGCACCGGCGAGATTCGAACTCACGATCTCCTGTTTACTAGACAGGCGCTTTAACCAACTAAGCCACGGCGCCACACCAAAATGCTCATATAAGACTGAACTGTTGCCTTTATAGATACTCAAGTTCTCTATTTCTTTCATTCTTTTGTTTAAATTGTTGAGTAAAGATCTTTTTATTTCGACAGAGCAGTGATTGTAGGAACAAGCCAAACAACAGGGTTGTACAATTTCAGTCTCACTTTTCATTTCTACTAATTACTTTCATCTATCTTCCTCTCACAGACTACACTAGAAAAAACTAGAAAGTAAAAAATATACCAGAAAATCATGTAAATAATATTCGCAATAAAGTGGTAATAAGATAATACAAACAGATAAATTCGGTTGACTGGATTTAAATATTGGCCGAATGACTTAGTTAATATTTATAAGAATTTTTTATTTCAAACAAAAATGCTATAAAAAATGTTAATTGTTAGCAAAGCATATGCAAATACAGTAGTAAAATGTAGCAGACAAAGTAATTTTAAAATACCCATTAGAACATTCGCGAACAAAAAAAAAATAAAATTCTTCTGCTTTCTCAAACAAAAATGCTGGAAAATTAAAAAAAAAAAAAGCTCAGTTAATAATTAACATGTAAATAATATTCACAATAAAGTGTTAATATAAGTAATTCAAATCCTTACTTTCGGTTGATTTTATTAATATACAAATCTCAACAAAGCACAATCGCTTTCAGTCTCGAATTTTTCCAAGTCCAAAACGACAACAGGAAAGATTTCTGGTAACCGTTTAGAATCGCCAACGGATTAGTACCTTCAATGTTAAGATCAAAGACTGCATAGCAGCAGACCATCGCCAAGGTCCCAGACCACTGCCAAAGCGACAATTAGTTAGATGGTCTGACACCGAGGGCGCGCAAATCTAGGCAGAAGTAGTCGGTCTTCCGTGTTAGTCTATGCTCTGACGATTATCGCACTGTAGAACAAAGTACTGTAGAAAAAGCTTCTTTTCGTCTCGAGACAGATTTGTCTTTTTATATATAACAGTAGCGCAACCAGAATTTCTGTCTAGTGGAGGCTGGTATCCAAACTGTACCTTTAGGTGAGAATATTCCACCTTAAGAGATTTAGAAGTTTTTGTACCAAAAAAAATTGAAGTTGATATGTGCATTTACAGGATAAATTTTATATTTTTTTATTGTCCACTTTGAAATCCTGAGTCTTGTAGCTCCAACTTTATTTATTTATTTATCTTATTTATTGAATATTTATTTTTTAACATTAGTAAACTTTAATTCCAACAACACTACATATGAGAAATTTAATTAGGGAAAAATAACAGTTCCACCTGCATTTTCATTTATTTTAATTTCTTGAGACAAAAAATAATTATCCCTAAAGCACCGGCAAGATTCGAACTCACGATCTCCTGTTTACTAGAAAGACGCTTTAACCAACTAAGCCACGGCGCCAGGACCTAGGATTTATATAAGACTGAACTGGTGCCTTCAGAGCTACTCAAGTTCCCTAATTCTTTCATTCTTTTGTTTAAATTGTTGAGTAAAGATCTTTTTATTTCGACAGATCAGTAATTTTAGGTGCAAGCCAAACAACAAAGTTGTATAATTTCAGTTTCACATTTCATTTGTATTAATTACTTTCTCATCCATTTTCCTCTCAACAGTATCGCACTGTAGAACAAAGTACTGTAGAAAAAGCTTCTTTTCACCTCCAGACAGATTTGATTTTTTATATATAACAGTAGCACAACCATAATTTCTGTCTCGTGGAGGCTGGTATCCAAACTGTACCTTTAGGTTAGAATATTCCACCTTGAGAGATTTAGAAGTTTTTGTACCAAAAAAAAATTAAAGGGGATATGTGCATTTACAGGATAAATTTTATATTTTTTTTATTGTCCTCTTTGAAATCCTGAGTCTTGTAGGTCCAACTTTATTTATGTATTTATCTTATTTATTTATTTTTTAACATTAGTAAACTTTAATTTCAACAACACTACATATGAGAAATTTAATTAGGGAAAAATAACAGTTCCCCCTGCTTTTCATTTATTTTAATTTCTTGAGACAAAATAATTACCCCTAAGGCACCGGCGAGATTAGAACTCACGATCTCCTGTTTACTAGACAGGCGCTTTAACCAACTAAGCCACGGCGCCACGCCCTAGGACTCATATAAGACTGAACTGGTGCCTTTATAGCTACTCAAGTTTCTTATTTCTTTCATTCTTTTGTTTAAATTGTTGAGTAAGGATCTTTTTATTTCGACAGAACAGGGATTGTAGGAACAAGCCAAACAACAGAGTTGTGCAATTTCAGTCTCACTTTTCATTTCTACTAATTACTTTCATCTATCTTCCTCTCACCCACAGACTACACTAGAAAAAACTAGAAAGTAAAAAATATACCAGAAAATCATGTAAATAATATTCGCAATAAAGTGGTAATAAGATAATTCAAACAGATAAATTCGGTTGACTGGATTTAAATATTGGCCGAATGACTTAGTTAATATTTATAAGAATTTTTTTCAAACAAAAATGCTATAAAAAAGATTAATTATTAGCAAAGCATATGCAAATACAGTAGTAAAATGTAGCAGAAAAAGTAATTTTAAAATATCCGTTAGAACATTCAAGAACAAAAAGAAATGAAATTCTTCTGCTTTTTCAAACAAAAATGCTGGAAAATAAAAGAAGAGATCAGTTAATAGTTAACATGTAAATAATATTCACAATAAAGTGTTAATGTAAGTAATTCAAATCCTTACTTTCGGTTGATTTTATTAATATTCAAATCTCAACAAAGCACAATCGCTTTCAGTCACAAAATTTTCCAAGTCCAAAACGACAACAGGGAAAGATTTCTGGTAACCGTTTAGAATCGCCAACGGATTAGTGCCTTCAATGTTAAGATCGCAGACTACATAGCAGCAGACCATCGCCAAGGTCCCAGACCACTGCCAAAACGCCAATTAGTTCAGATGGTCTGACACCGAGGGCGCGCAAATCTAGGCCGAAGTAGTCGGTCTTCCGTGTTAGTCTATGCTCTCACCATTATCGCATTGTAGAACAAAGTACTGTAGAAAAAGCTTCTTTTCGTCTCGAGACAGATTTGTCTTTTTATATATAACAGTAGCTCAACCAGAATTTCTGTCTAGGGGAGACTGGTATCCAAACTGTACCATTAGGTGAGAATATTCCACCTTGAGAGATTTAGAAGTTTTTGTACCAAAAAAAATTAAAAGGGGATATGTGCATTTACAGGATAAATTTTATATTTTTTATTGTCCTCTTTGAAATCCTGAGTCTTGTCGCTCCAACTTTATTTATTTATTCATCTTATTTATTGATTATTTATTTTTATTTATTAACATTAGTAAACATTAATTCCAACAACACTACATATGAGAAATTTAATTAGGGAAAAATAACAGTTCCACCTGCTTTTCATTTATTTTAATTTTTATCCGACAAAACAATTAGCCCTGAGGCACCGGCGAGATTCGAACTCACGATCTCCTGTTTACTAGACAGGCGCTTTAACCAACTAAGCCACGGCGCCACGCCAAGCGACTCATATAAGACTGAACTGATACTGTTGCGAACACCCCTCGCGCGGAAATAATGAACTATGTTGAAGCCACTATCTAAATTCCAATGTTTTCAGTTTGTATTCAGTTTTGTGGCAACGCTGTAAATTATTATTCTTTTTAGTATGCTGAGTTTTTGGTTCGCTTCGGCGAATATTGCTAGCTTTTAGAAAGTGAATAAATGTGTTATTATAGTTTTAAACTGGAAAGTAAAAAATATACCAGAAAATCATGTAAATAATATTCGCAATAAAGTTGTAATAAGATAATTCAAACCGTTAAATTCGGTTGACTGGATTTAAATATTGGCTGAATGGCTTAGTTAATATTTATAAATTTTTTTTTCAAACAAAAATGCTATAAAAATACGGTTTATTATTAGCAAAACATATGCTAATACAGTAGTAAAATGTGGCAGAAAAAGTAGTTTTAAAATATCCGTTAGAACATTCAAGAACAAAAAGAAATGAAATTCTTCTGCTTTTTCAAACAAAAATGCTGGAAAATAAAAGAAGAGATCAGTTAATAGTTAACATGTAAATAATATTCACAATAAAGTGTTAATGTAAGTAATTCAAATCCTTACTTTCGGTTGATTTTATTAATATTCAAATCTCAACAAAGCACAATCGCTTTCAGTCACAAAATTTTCCAAGTCCAAAACGACAACAGGGAAAGATTTCTGGTAACCGTTTAGAATCGCCAACGGATTAGTGCCTTCAATGTTAAGATCGCAGACTACATAGCAGCAGACCATCGCCAAGGTCCCAGACCACTGCCAAAACGCCAATTAGTTCAGATGGTCTGACACCGAGGGCGCGCAAATCTAGGCCGAAGTAGTCGGTCTTCCGTGTTAGTCTATGCTCTCACCATTATCGCATTGTAGAACAAAGTACTGTAGAAAAAGCTTCTTTTCGTCTCGAGACAGATTTGTCTTTTTATATATAACAGTAGCTCAACCAGAATTTCTGTCTAGGGGAGACTGGTATCCAAACTGTACCATTAGGTGAGAATATTCCACCTTGAGAGATTTAGAAGTTTTTGTACCAAAAAAAATTAAAAGGGGATATGTGCATTTACAGGATAAATTTTATATTTTTTATTGTCCTCTTTGAAATCCTGAGTCTTGTCGCTCCAACTTTATTTATTTATTCATCTTATTTATTGATTATTTATTTTTATTTATTAACATTAGTAAACATTAATTCCAACAACACTACATATGAGAAATTTAATTAGGGAAAAATAACAGTTCCACCTGCTTTTCATTTATTTTAATTTTTATCCGACAAAACAATTAGCCCTGAGGCACCGGCGAGATTCGAACTCACGATCTCCTGTTTACTAGACAGGCGCTTTAACCAACTAAGCCACGGCGCCACGCCAAGCGACTCATATAAGACTGAACTGATACTGTTGCGAACACCCCTCGCGCGGAAATAATGAACTATGTTGAAGCCACTATCTAAATTCCAATGTTTTCAGTTTGTATTCAGTTTTGTGGCAACGCTGTAAATTATTATTCTTTTTAGTATGCTGAGTTTTTGGTTCGCTTCGGCGAATATTGCTAGCTTTTAGAAAGTGAATAAATGTGTTATTATAGTTTTAAAATACCCCTGTGAGATTATTTTGACTTCCTATTTACTTTTTTGACAGCCGTTAAGCATCGGATAGATGCACCAGAGCCCAATTAATATTTAGTTTTATAAATGTGTTACGAGATACTACAAGAGCCTTCAGAGCTACTAAGTTCCCTATTACTTTCAGTCTTTTGTTTAAATTGTTGAGTAAAGATCTTTTTATTTCGACAGAGCAGTGATTGTAGGAACAAGCCAAACAACAGAGTTGTACAATTTCAGTTTCATTTTTCATTTCTACTAATTACTTTCTTATCCATCTTCCTCTCACCATTATCGCACTGTAGAACAAAGTACTGTAGAAAAAGCTTCTTTTCTCCTCGAGACAGACTTGTCTTTTTATCTATAACAGCAGCACAACCAAAATTTCTGCCTCGGGGAGGCTGGTATCCAAACTATACCTTTAGATTAGAATATTCCACCTTGAAAGATTTACAGGTTTTTGTACCAAAAGCTAAAACCTATAATGGGGAAATGTGCATTTACAGGATAAATTTTACTGTCCGCTTCGAAATCCTGAATTGTGTCGCTCCTTGTACTTTGAGTCATACTTTGAGTTTATTTATTTATCTTATTTATTGATATTTTTTAACATTAGTAAACTTTAATTCGAACAACTCTACATACTGTGACGTCCTGAAGTAGGGGTAGGCGAAGCCGTCAATGATACAGGCTGGACAACTGTTTACTCTGGATTAAATACTTTATTCGAGTGAATAATTTATGTACAGCTATGTACAGGTTTCAGTGGATTCTAAATCTTCTGAGATCTCGTGCTGAGATAACGTAACACAATTACAATGTGTGGGTACAGTGAAGCTAGTAATTCTTGAACATTGGAACAGTTCGCTAATTAGTGCCGGTAAGAAACGCTGACACTATAACCTCCGGGCTGACGATCAGTACAGTCGGCTTCCACACTAAGGTTCAAACGCTCAGAGTGCGTATCGCGCTGGAGTTTGTTGAGGAAACTCACTATGCATGACGATCCAAAATGAGAGTAAGGGTCACTCTCAGCGACCTACTTCTATGCACGAAGTAGAAAAAAAATATTAAGATAACGGGAATGAGATCCCAAAGTCGAAAGTCGACTTCTTAGCAAAGCAGAGACGCTGGCGGTCTCTAAAGCAAGCAAGCTCCGGAAATTAGAGAGACGAGTGGACTCCTCTCGAGCTCCACAAAACAGCTCCAAAGCAACTATCAAGAAAAAAGCTCTCTTCTTGGCTCCGCCTGTCTTCTTTTATAGGAGTCCCGGTTCCTTTCATGTGATTCTTCCGGAACCTTCCAGACCCAGGGTGACGCAATCTTGCTGTCACTCCCCCGCCTGGATCAGCTGATCCGTTCCCAGATGTGGCCGAAAGGTCCTCTTTAAGTCAACCGACCAAAACAACTTAAATTTCTTTTGTGATACTGGTAACGGGGGGACAGATGTGCACTATAGCATCGCTCGATTAATAATTATTACCCGAGTCTTTTCACTCAAATAGCCCTCACAAAGGTTCAGACGCGCTGTCTCCAGCGTACCGACAGTTTTTCAATTATGTCCATTTAAGCGTAAGTCGTGGGTTTGTCGACGGGACCTAGTACACAAATGGCTATTGTTAGGATCACACTCTTCTACCAGCCGCTAACCGTAATTGTCCGCGGCGAAAGGTCACCTTCTGTTCTTCTTTCGCTAGGGTCATGTAATGAATCTTTACAATACCGACATGAACGTTACATGATCGCATCACAACAGACTTACTTTCTCCTTCAAGTTATGGAGCAACAGAATTATGTGGCCTACCTGTCCTTCCTCAGATTTCTTTCACTGAGCACGAATAGCAGAGAACGAGACGATAAAACAATTATGAAAGTAATAAAGGATAGATAATGATAAATTCGGGAATTCATGACACGAAATAATAAAAAAGGAAAGAATTTAGGGATAGGAAAACAATATATTTTTTCTTCCAAAGAAGACATACGTTGACGAGGATTCATCAAAGACAAGGTGACTGGGTTTAATGGAGTACCTAGTAAAATATAAATTTTCACGTTAACCTCCGAACTAAAAAGATCAAAACATAATTTGGAGCATCAATGCACAGTAACCAAACAGAAATTTAGTACACGCCCAGTGTCTTCAAAAGAAGCGAGGAGGTAAATTCGTTCTCATAAAAGGTTATTAGTAACCAATGCGTTGTCTAATTAGAAGGTTAATTAGACTGTAACCTTGACTGTGACCGGTGGGAAGTACAGAATTCAAACTTGCATAACAAACAAAAAGTGCGACATTAGGCTCAAAAAGTGTGCAAAAAAGCAGATAAAAAATTAAAATTTTAGAGTAATACAATACAAGAAACTTGGTACGTTAACAAAAATAGAAAAAAAGTGACAGAAGTAAGAATAACATATTTTTATTTTATTTATAAAATTTTAATTTTTTTATTTGGTTTTTTTTTTATTTTTTATAAAAACATGTGACAGGACAAGACAAAAAAGACAAAATAATTGCGAAAGCAAAGTAGCAGAATGACGGAGATCACGGAGACTCATGCGAGAATGAGTAGTTCTGTTAGATTAGAGCGGGCCCAGAACAACCAATGAGAGTTGAGAATGTCGACGAATGAGAATATAGAGTCTGACAGGAGAAAAAGGTGTGAACATTGGATAAGATGGCCGTTTTAACACATATTAAAGTTTTTTCTTGCATTTTAAAAAATTTTAAGAGAAACTCCCATTCTGCCCGCGCTTTATACTCCTTCAATAGCAATTTTTAGGTCTAATCTTCTAACAACTGTTTTACATAACTGGGGGGGGGGCGTCCAGTAACACAAGGGGTATTAATTGAAAAGATTAATTTAATAAATAAAGTCTAACATAGATAATTGGGAATCACAAAAATAAAATGTTGGAGCTATCTATTTAAGTCTTAAATTTATGTCAGATTCAATTAGAAGTTGCACTAATTCTTCGCTATAAAAGAACATAAAAAGAGAAATCAAGAAATCATGAGAATCAAAACTACATAAAAGAAAGTAAATGTAAAAATCCAGCCTCTCGAATACATTTCTTTTACAGAGGAACATTTTAAAGCACGGAGTACAATAAATAAATTTATCGTAAAATTTTCTTCTTTAAAATCATTTTACAATGAAAACGAGTTATTTTTTATCGATATCCCGTAAGATAATAGTTAATAAACACTTAACTTAATGTCGTTCGTTTGACAGAAACATTAAATCCATAAAAATATTTCCACTGAAGTATTTTTTATAACCTCACACTGAAACGAAAAAAAATGTTATCTAACCAAATAAAAAAAGGTATAATAAATAACGACAAAAACCAGATTTTGCATTAAAGAATCTCTTGGCAACAATACATTTTTTTTCCTCAAAACCGATCAATCTCTGAACTAATGGATTTAATCGGAGAAAGTGGTGTTCTAGTAAGAACACAAAAGATCTAGCTTACTTTTTTCTTTTATAACTTAGCTAATATTTTGGATATCCGTGGATGAACAAAATGTGTGATACGGAAAGAATTACTTGTAAATCTGTCAAACTTAACAGTAAACAGCTAGTAAGTTTTCTGAAATTTTTTATAAAGTACATAAAAATAACAGTAGCCACTTTGTGCTGAGCTTTCGGTCTGGGTGTAATAATTAGTGACGTCCCGTGATTTTTTGAAAATGAAAAACATAATTAAGTATGTTGGATAGTTTAGATTATGTTGAATACCAGAAATAGAACAAGTAGTTTTCGTGCAACGAATTACATATATCAACAAAATAATGCTGGTGCTACTCGCTTGGAAGATTACACTTCGAGCCATCGTGACTTGGAAGAAATATATTTTTAACATTTTTTTAATGGAAGTCAACGTTTATTTCAACACTCAATATGCTTCTTGGCACTCTTAAAACATGTGCCGAAATTCTGTTTAGATTAATTCAATAGTTATTCGAATAACATAAAAATCCTTCTCTTTTATATAGTAGTTTAAAGGAATACTTTATTAAAAAAATAAATAAATAAATAAAAACATTTTTTAAATCATATTTGGTTCTGAGAACAAGTTTTATACATATTACTAACCTTACTCATTTATATATATATATATATATATATATATATATATATATATATATATATATATACATATATATATACATATACATATATATATATATATATATATATATACATATATATATACATATACATATATATATACATATATATATATATGTGTGTGTGTGTAATGAGACGGACTTCTCGATGGGGGGTTGCAGACATGGCCATAAGAATTATACCGTTTCAGCTAAAGACCTTTATTAAAATAACGTTGAAGGACGGGTTCCCACTTCATCATAGGGACAGGACAAACTGAAGGGTCAGCTATCATGAAGTTCTATGTACAAGACATGTAACACCTGGGTCAACATCTGTGAGAAAATATCTAAAAAAATCTGTCTCCGCTAGAGTGTATCTTCTTTTTATTTGGAAATTTCCTAAATTGTCTACTAGGGCCATGTAGGTTTATAATTGGCCAGGCACTTCTCTGAGGGCGTAACCTGTAGCCCCAGTGATCAATTTAGGTTAGGGGTTAAAAAGGGGAATGGAAAATGACGAGGGAATTTTTACCCTTGATTCAAGTTTTGAAAACCCCTGAGAATTTTCCTTACATATATATATATATATATATATATATATATATATATATATATATATATATATATATATATATATATATATATATAGCTAACCTGGACAAACTTAATAATATTCTTCCTCAACAAATATAAAATAAAATTATTTATATACTTTCTTCTACACTGTTTCAAATGCTCGGACATTCTCCATGTTTTCGGCAAGTCGTCAAGGAAACATGGCTGCCATCCCAGACTCAAAAGCATTGTCCTACATTTCATACTTTGGATTGACTAAGATAGTGACAGTATTTAATGGACTGCTGAAAAAAATTAAACTATTTTTAAAACAATCAAATTTAGAAAATCTTTGATTCAAATTTTCAGTTAGGACATCCTATTTAGTTATCCTATTTATTAAGATAGGAGAGGATTATCCTATTTATTGGGAATCACAAAAATAAAATGTTGGAGAATTAATTGCGTCTTAAATTTATGTCAGATCCAATTAGAAGTCACACTAATTCTCCGCTATGAAAAGACATAAAAAGAGAAATCAAGAAATCATGAGAATCAAAACTACGTAAAAAAAGTAAATGTAAAAAAACCAGCCTTTCGATTACTTCTTCTACAGAAGAACATTTTAAAGCACGGAATACAATAAACAAATTTATCGTAAAGTTTTCATCTTTAAATCATTTTACAATGAAAACGAGTCATTTTTATCGATATCCCGTAAGATCATAGTTAATAAACACTTAACTTAATGCCATTCGTTTGACGGAAACATTAAATCCATAAAAATATTTTCACTGAAGTATTTTTTATAACCTCACACTGAAACGAAAAAATGTTACCTAACCAAATAAAAAAAAAGATATAATAAATAACGACAAAAACCAGATTTTGCATTAAAGAGTCTCTTGGCAACAACACTTTTTTTTTCCTCAAAACCGATCAATCTCGGAACTAATGGATTTAATCGGAGAAAGTGGTGTTCTAGTAAGAACACAAAAGATCTAGCTTACTTTTTTCTTTTATAACTTAGCTAATATTTTGGATATCCGTGGATGAACAAAACTCCTGATACGGAAAGAATTACTTGTAAATCTGTCAAACTTAACAGTAAACAGCTAGTAAGTTTTCTGAAATTTTTTATAAAGTACATAAAAATAACAGTAGCCGCTTTGTGTCCAGCCTTTGGTCTGGGTGTAATAATTAGTGACGTCACTTGATCTTTTGAAAATGAAAGCCATAATTATGTTGGATAGTTTAGATCAAGTCAGTCCAACTGGCGACCCGCGGGCCACATACGGCCCGTCAACACATATTGTGCAGCCCGCGAACTTCTTATTCAGCATATTTCTTTTTTCGAAATTTTATGGTATTAAGAAGCATTCGAGACTACCATTATTGGTCAAGCCGAGGTCCCCGAAGTTTCCTCTTAATCTTTTTCACTCTTTTCATTTTATTGGGAGAAAAAAGGTACCAGACAAGGTAACTTATCACACTTCGACAGCTGCAGTTTTTTGACGTCAGAGTTTGAGGAAGTGCTGGATTTTTCTGAATTTTGCCCTGAGTTGCAGACTATTATTGATGAATTCAACACGATTTTCAGTGCATTAAGAATGACTTGGATCTGTTTAGTAACCCATTCACAGCAACAATTGAAGAACAACCGGCCAACCTACAATTAGAGCTCTGTGATCTCCAGGCTCACCCGTTCTTCCAAACAAGAACCGAAAGGGCCCCGAGTTCTTCAAGTTGCTTCCAACTGAACGGTTTCCAAATTTGAGTGACTTAGGACTGAAAATAACTTCTATGTTTGGGAGCACATATTTATGCGAAAGTGCTTTTTCGGCGATGAAGTTTACCAAGAATCGTCACAGGAGCTCTATGTCCGACTGTTCATTGTTAGACCTTCTTCGGCTGGCAACGACAAACATCGATGTTAATATTTCTGCCCTTGTAAAGAAGGCTGATCGGCCTCAGTTTTCCCATTAAAATGCAAGAAAATTTGTTTTTTAATCATTCTCTTCCTTTATTTTATAATCAATAATTCTGCTATTAATTGTTATTGTATAAGAGGTAAGAAGTTATTGTTCAACTTTTTCAAACTAAAGCCCGCTAGGTGATCAGTGACCGAAATTCTGGCCCGTGGGCTCTTTGCAGTTGGACAGCCCTGGCTTATATTATGTTGAATACCAGCAATAGAACAATTAGTTTTCGTGAAACGAATTGCATATATAAAAAAAAAAAAAAAAAAAAAAACGCTTATGCTACCCGCTTGGAAGATTACACTTCAAGTTCAAGGTCAAGGTGATTGGGTTTAACGAAGTGCCTAGCGAAGTGTAAGGTCTTCACTTTAACCTCCGAACGTAAGCAGATCAAAACATAATTTTGACTTCTAAGCAAAAAGGATCCAAACAAAAATTTGAAACACTCCAGCTCACAAGGGAGCGAGGAGGTGAGGACGCTCTCATAAAAAATTATGAGTATACAACGCGTGTCTAATTAGGGGATAATTAGACTGGAACCTTGACAATGACCATTCAGTATGGTTAACAGCAATACACAGATTCAACAACATGAAACTCATAAAATATATAAAATAGGTAATACAATACTAAAAAATAGGGACATTAAAAAGTTGCAACTTGACATGGCAAATAAAAATAAACAAAAAGTGACAGCACTAACAAAAAGATATATTTCGAACCACCGATGTACACTCAAATATTCAATGACGTAGAATAACAACAGTTCGAATCATGACTTGAAAGAAATATATTTTTGATATTTTTTTATTGGAAGTAGATGTTTTTTCAACACACAGTATGCTTCTTGGCACTCTTGAAACATGGGCCAAAATTCTGTGTATATTAGTTCAATAGTTATTCAGTTAACCCGGATAATATAAACATCCTTCCTCTTTATACAATAGTATAAAGGAATGCTTTATAAAAAAAAAACATTTTTTTAAATCATATTTGGTTTTGAGAACGAATTTTATATATGTATATATATATATATATATATATATATATATATATATATATATATATTACTAGCCTTACTCATTTATATTTTTCTGCTAACCTGGACAAACTTAATAATAGAGCAATTTGTCGCAACGTTACGAACTATTATAATGCCCTTCAAATTCATTTTCAGCTTTACAACAGCCAATAGACAATCAATAAACTGCCTTTCCGTTTGAAACTAAAGCCAGAATTGTCATAAATTGAGATTTGCCCTACTGCATAAAATCGCCTTATATTCTTCCTCAATAAATATAAAATAAAGTTATTTATATACTTTCCTCTTCTGTGTGTTTATTTTTCTCTCGTTGTCATTTTTGTGCTTACTGACAGAAGCCTCTGGATTGAAGGGCTCGGCCCATATGGTCCAGTTGCACATCACCTTTAAAGCCTTTATATGCTTTCTGCCACAATGTTTCAAATGCTCGAACATTCTCCTTGCTTTCGCCAAGTCGTCAAGTAAACATGGCTGCCATCCCAAACTCTACAGTATTATCCTACATTTGATACTTTGGATTGACTAAAATAGTACCAGTATTTAATGGACTGCTGAAAAAAATAAAACTATGTTTAAAACAATCAAATTTAGAAAAAATTCGATTCAAATTTTCAGGCAAGATATTCTATTTAGTTATCCTATTTATTTAATCAAATTTATTAAGATAGGATAGGATTATCTTATTTATTTAAGTACAGATAATTCCATTTCATATTTATAATGATCTGTATAGTAATTCTATTGAATACTTAGGATTGCCCGAGATAATACCAATATTTAATGGGCTAAGTAAGTGAAACTATGTTTAAGATAAACCATAAGCTACACGTGCTCCTAAGGTGGTGCTAAATGGGTAACAGGTTTGCAACCTTGCAACCTTGTTAAGGGGTTAGGATAATGTCTGTATTGGAGTCTGATGCATTGGAGAAAAAAAATATTTAAGATAATCAAATTCAGAAAATATTCGATTGAAATTTTCACTTAGGATTCCCTATTTTAGGCACAAATAATTCCATTTGTTACTTACGATAACCTCTATAGTAATTCCGTTTAATACTTAGGATTTACAAAGATAATACCAATAATTAATGGACTGGTAAGTAAAGTGAAAGTATGTTTAACATGGGAAAATCTTCCAGTGCAATTTTCAATTAGGAAATCCGATTTAGGCACAAATATACCGAAATCAAAAACGAAAATAAATATACAAATTAATATTCCTTATATCAATTTTTAGTTAATATCAAAGTCAATTTAAATTTTTTAAAGATAATTTACAAATTACATTACATTAACGGACATTAAAAGACAATTAAATGACCGCCAGTTAAAGAGTACTACTTTTGAAGTTACGTTTCTTTAGTGTTATCCCTTTTTCGTACCCGGCTGTTTGTGGCTCGGTGGCGCAACGGTAGCGCGTCTGACTCCAGATCAGAAGGTTGCGTGTTCAAATCACGTCCGGGTCAAATATGTTACTGTTTTCTTTTGCTCGAGTAGAAAATGTAATTACAAACACAGTAACACCTTGCTAAAAAGATTAAGCACTAGGAAAAAATAATGGTATTTCAGATAAGTGTTCTCTTAACAGATGTAATTGAAAAAACTTCACTTTGAACACATACTACCAAAGAAAAAAATTTATTTTATTATATTTTAGGTTTATAAACCTTTACAGAAGGAATTAATTTAAATATACTTTGATTTTAAGAATTTCGTTATTTTGTTTTATTTTATTTGTTTATTTATTTAGTTACGGGGAAATGGCAAAGTACCTAATCTACAACAGTCTGTATACTTATCATACAATACAAATGTGCGAGTTATTCTTTCGTTCAGTTTCTAATCTTCGGTTTTTTTTTTTTTTTTTTTTTTTTTTTTAATATTTTATTCTATTTTCATGGGATTACTTTAAAAATAATATATTGTTTTATTTATAAATTGTCAAATCATAATTGTTTCATTTATTTTTAAATTATTTAATTTAATTATTTTTGTCTAAATTAGAGGTTTTTAACCTTTTATAGACCATTGCCTCCTTTACACGAGAAGAAAAAAATCTAACCACCCGCTCTTCTATTACAGTTAATTATATCAATATATTATAATAATTCATGTATTAAAATATTTCATGTATACCTATTTCATTTGTCTGTTTAAGAATCGTAAAGTCGACATCAATTAAAATGACCATCAAATGTAGCAAAAATAGTTTATTAAAAATTTAAACGTAAATAGAAAAGAATAAGAAAGAGAAAATATTAATGAGATTGTACATTTAATTCACACACTAAATATATTTGTATGGAATTGTCTACATATATGCTTGCATGTAAACTATATGCATAATGGTATAAGTAAACAGTTAAAAACAGTTTCACATTTATTCTGCAAATACTCTAGGAAAATTATCTACGAAATGAAAATTTTCACAAATATAATAATATTTTATCCATAACAAGTGTTTTTTTTTTTCGTTATAAAAGTGACTTTTTAAGTTTATTTTTAAGAATATCAAAAGTGAGCTGTATATTTCCATCATACCAAAAACTAATTTTTACTGAAATTTTTAAATTAATTAATTAATATTAATTAAAAAAATTTACTGAATCCATTACTAATAGAATTAATTAGTAATGGATTCAGTAAAAAATTTTATTCTTAGACACAAAATTTTGGGTTTTTAAAAAAATATTTTTTTAAGTTAAAGTTTTACGTGAAAAGTAAATTAAAATACATATATTTGAGTGCTTATTTTCTATTTATATTTTCACTAAAAAAATAAAATAAATAAATAAATAAAAATAAATAATTAATTAATTAAACAAATAAACTCGTTAATAGCAAGTCCCCAAAAACCATTCTTAACATAGCAAATCTATTTCATCATTTGGTCGCAACAAATTCTATTTAGGGAACAAAAATGAACAGGAAGCTATTAAATGAAGTTCTAATAATAACGTAGGTTTCTAACAAAAAAGAAATTAATGTGTTTGATTTGATAATTATCTATTAAGCTGTCACGAGTTAACATTTTCGTGAAAACAGATTTAATCAAGAAATTTTATTCCAATTTTAATCGTTAATAAGATTTGAATTCGTATTAATATTAGAAACATGAACTGTGAACAAAATAAGAACGGAAAGCCAATGTTGATAACATAGAAATGTAAAAATTAACTATGTTTATTTTACGCTTTACTTATAACTGGCTTAAGTTTTGTTTATATTTTATATATTAAAAACTTAAGTTCTTGTTAAATATTTATTTAAAACTAAACAAAGAATGAATAATAGGATTAAAATAAGGCTTACTAAATTAAGTTTTCCGTTCAGAAACATAGAAATAAATTCAAACAGCTTTTTCAGATACATATTTAAAATTTGATGCAACATCTTCAAGCTATTTTGTAGAATATTTTTCCTTTAAACATTTCATTTCTTGAAATCATTGGTTAAAAATTCTTTTTTTATAGCTGTATAAATTAGAAAGTGTTTCTCAAGACAGCTTTTGGACTTAATCAGCAATTAACTTTAAGGGAAATGTGAAAGTTCATCCTATTTGAAATTTGAATCTTCATATTGTGCCTTTACAAATAAAATACAAATTAGATTATATTGCTTCTATCATCTAACTCGCCACGAAATGTAGCCTAGTGTCACCACTAGCTGTAACACAACCAGTTAATTACGTTCGGAGCAGTGTCAGGGTCCGACTAAGATACTTTTGTGCCCATGGCACAATCCAATTTTTGTGCCCTCCACTCCAGGCAAATTTATAGTTATTATCATAATTACAATCATATAAAAATTATAACATTGAATTAGCAAACATATTTAATAAATTAGCCTTAAAGTAATATTCAAAATCAAAAACATCAAATTTTCATTTTACATAATCATTATTATCTCTGTTTAGCCATGATAGAATTAAGGACTTTTAAAGACCTAGAGTGACCTACTTTTTTATTTTTACCTTGTCACACTCACAAGCTCTGTAGTGCAGAAAATTAATAATAATAGAATTAAAAATAATTTAAATTGATGAGAAGATTTAATGGTTTATAGTGGTACGTTGCTAATAACCTGTCTCATAAATATGCAATAACCCATAGGATAAAAAGAGCACTAGGTTCGTTGAGGGAATTAATTATCAGGTAAATAACAGTAAAATTAAAGTAAATAGGAAACAATAGAGTTCATAATAAACACAATTACCTCGTACAATAATTTATTAAAACTTAACGATGGTTGTGTAAGGTTGCAATTTTTCCTTACTTAATATGTGTTCCAAGCACTCGACTAAATTTTCGTGCCCCCTAAAATTTTCGGGCCCAAGTGCTCGTGCGATAATCAGGCCCTGAACAGTGTTCGTTAATGATGACTGGCGTACGTAAATATCCTGCAAGTGTCTTGCAAGTATACCTCTGGGGGTGACAGGCCAAACCAGGAGGGGGATCCGTCCTTCTAAATTAGGAGGATTCACTTGAGCTAAGACGTTGTTTACCCCTAGCGGTACTCGTCAAACGAAAGGTGCACTCCTTCGCCTTAATTCGTATTGCCTCTGGCCAACGTGCTTGGGTAGTCCAAGTGGCATTGGCAACGACAACTACGTTTGGCATGTATGCACGTCAATCCAAATTTTCATTTTGGTGTGGCCAACGTAAATAAAAATTACCATTCGATATAAAAACTCAATTTTAGTAATATGTAATACAAATTTCACTCAGTAGTATGTTTTCTATGCAATACCAGTAAGCCTACAGTAATTTTTTAAAAGGTAAAATTCTTTGGTATAGAAGTTATTCCCCGTACAATGTATTGATTTTTACAAAATGAGTTGATTTTCTTCAATACGTTAGGTATTCAATATTCTTTATGACTGCACAACGGCCGAACGGGCAAAGCACTGCTCTTCGGTAACGGAGTTCATGGGTTTGAATCCCGCTGCTGGCATGGATGTTCGTAACCATTCAAAATGGGCTCTAAGCAGTATATCCCTGTCTCTTTAACCCTCGTGTAGCAGAATTGCAGACAGTAGAGCTCCAAACAAAACCGATACCCTGAGCTTTATTGATGTTGTACCCGTAAATTTTACTCTGTGTGATACCTTGTTTAGAAAGCCTCATACTTAAATTTGCTGAATTTTAAAATATTTTTTTCTTTAATTTTTCGTTAGTAATTTTTTTTTTTTTTTTTTTTTTTTTTTTTTTTTGCAATTTTTAAATTTTTTATACCAATACTTTCCTCAACAATAAATTGTCAATATTTTATCTAATAAAAATAAAATCTTTTTCGCCTTTGATTTTTTTGCAAAATTTATTATACGATCATTTAAATTGCTTCTCGTGTGTATACATTATGCCATGGCTTGATTCTGATTACGCACTGCATGGAGAGCTTTTAAAACCGAATCCAACAGTTAACTGGTTAAAACTTCCTTCTTTGAGAACAGTTAAAAGATAGTTTGTAAAATATTTTTATCCGTGGAATGATTTTTATATTTTAGTGAAGGTAGATGGCAACATAAACAATCCCCTCAAATAAGGCAATTTGTCGCAACGTCACGAACTACTATAATGCCCTTCCCATTCATTTTCTTGTTTACAGCAGCCAATAGACAAACAATAAACTGCCCTTCCGTTTGAAACTAAAGCCATAATTGTCATAATTTGAGAATTTGCCCTACTGCGTGAAATCGCCTTATATTCAAGTACCTACTATTATTTACGAACTAGCATATAGCCCGTTATATAGCGGAATCAATAATTTTTTTTTTATTTTCTGCAATTGTAAAACACCTTTTAAGGCAGGTAAAAAAATGGTTTGTTTTTTGGCTGAGAATTATCTTGTATACGATCAATAATTTGTTTATCTTTACTGACCGCATGTTAGCTGCCAACTTTAATTTATTTTGTCATATTACGTGATAGGATGGAGAGCAGAGGTTTTAATATTGGCAGTGATTATTTGGCGATATATATGAATGATGTCCAAAATTTAGCAGATCGATTGCCCACCATGTGGTTATGTATAAAAAACAAACACACAAGCAAGCAAACTTCTTAATTTTCAAAAATATATATAACTTAAACAGTAGATATTTATTAGTCCGTGAAATAGACTCCTAGACTTTTATGAAAAGAATTTGTTGTTAATACCGATGATAAAATTTTCATTGCAATAAAAAATAATCTATGATTAAATTTAAAATAAGCACATATGTACCTAATCTATTATTTAATACAAATATAAAAGAAAATTATTGACATAATATCTAAGTTCAGTGATAAAACGTATGAAAATAATACCGACGATATTTAAAAAATTTAAGATAAGAAATGATTAAAGGAGATGATTAAGGGAATGAAGCCATAATGTTAGAAAAATATTACTTTTACCTATTTATTGTGTAATAAATTGATAAATTTAATGTTCTGCTCTTAACTAGGGACAACAGAGGTTGAAATAGTGGCTTTAAACCCTCGAAAAGGAGGGAAGGGGTGGATTTCGAACGTTTTCGAACTCGCTTTGGATTTTGCTAACCCTAACTCATCAAAAATACAATAAGGCAATTTGTCCCAACTTCACGAACTACTATAATGCCCTTCCCATTCATTTTCACTTGTACAACAACCAATAGATAAACAATAAACTGCCCTTCCGTTTGAAACTAAAGCCAGAATTGTCATAATTTGAGAATTTGCCCTACTGCGTGAAATATCCTTATATGGATGCCTCAATCCATTCCAGGTACAACCGCTTCATAAATTCGCGGACAGACGAACAGATAACTTAGGCTATTATTATAAAGGAGATACACGCCTTCAACCAAGGTATTCAATGTTCGCAAATGAAAGCTGCGTTTATTTCAAAATTTAAAACAATTTTTAAAATATGTTACATTAGCAGTTTTAAGAATTTCACAAATAAAACAACTCAACTTCCTAAAACTAATAATGCATTTTATTTTAATTTCCTATCATTACACTGCCTATACACACCAGTTTTAGAGCTTTTTGGTGAATTTTACTTGATGATTTGTATAATTTTAAATATTTTTATTCCTTTATCTTTGATTTCAATTTTTTAAATGAAAATCTATTTTGTCGTTGTTTTAAAAGAGTGATTGTTTTGAAAATTAAAAGTATTTTACATTTCATTTTTTTCAAGCATTTAGGACCAGAAATACGCAAGTCGATTACGAAAGGCTGGTTTGGCTTGGAACGCTGCGGTCTACTATTTTGCTACACGAGGACTACGACCGAAACCTACTGCTTAGAGCCGATTTCAAACAGCTACGAACATCCATACCATCAGCGGGATTCGAACCCGCGAACTCCGGTTCCGAATAGCAGCGCTACATTTGGCCATAGTTTAGCTTACGAAAGGCGAAATCACATTTTATTTTAATTTTCTTCCTTGGGTTAGCACTATACTTAGTGATTTATCTTTCCACTTGGCTAAAGGAAGAGTAACTACCTTTCTTGTGGGATTATTTAAATAGAATCAAGTTACCCATACAAATAAAAGTATCAAGGTCTGATCTCACCAAAGATAATTAGAATATTACCCGATCTGTATAGTAAATACTCTTTGACTGACTTACTTGTATGAGTAACTTGATTCTCCTTAAATAAAAACGCAAGAGAAGTAGTTATTTTCTCTTTAGCCAAGTGGAAAAATTAATCACCAAGTATAGTGTTAAGCTGGGAAAGAAAGTTAAAATAAAATACGTTTTATAAAATTCATCCTTTATAATCGACTTTCGTTATATTAGTGTTAACTGCGTGACAGAAATAAAATGTAAAATATAATTAGATGTGGTAACAGAAAGATCATTTTTGGAAAATTAAAAATATTTTACATTTTATTTTTGTCACGCAGTTAGGACCAATATAACGAAAGTCGATTATAAAGGATGAATAACGTATTTTATTTTAATTTTCTTCCTCAAGTTAGCACTATACTTGGTGATTTATCTTTCCATTTGGCTAAAGGAAAAGTAACTACCTTTCTTGTGGGATTTTTTAAATAGAATCAAGTTATCCATACAAATAACAGTATCAAGGCCTGATCTCACCAAAGATAATTAGAATATTACCCGATCTATACAGTAAATACTTTTTGACTGACTAAAAGAAATGGCGAAATTCAAATTAAAGATAAAGGAATTTGAAAATCAACAAATCATCAAGTAAATCTCATCAAAAAGCCTTAAAACTTGAGTTATTGTAAAGCACTTTTTAAACATTATCTCGTTAATGGAGTCATTTAAAAGATTTTAATTATTTTAGAATGTAATGTAAAGAAAAACCTATTAAGTGTCTCCAAAATAGTCACCAAACGCAATTTAGATTTTTTTTTAACCGTGCTATCTTCCCACCCTCTTGACCTCTGAACAATTTTGCTGAATAGATAGGGACTTTTTCAGCAGGAATTTCAATTAAACTCAGGACGAATCTTTTACATGAGATAGCAAACAAATCTATTACTACAAAAATTTTCCTTTTTTTTTTTGTTTAAATAGAATATAATAGAATAAACTATGATGTTTAAGCCGAACGATGACCGAATGGGTAGGGTGTTGCTCTTCAGTACAAAAGTTCGTGGATTCGAATCCCACTGTTGACATGGATATACATAGTAGTTTGGAATCGGCTTTTAGCAGTAGATCCCGGTCTCGTTAACAAAAGATTTTACTGTAGCAATCAAAAATAACCAACGAACTTATGATGTTTAAAAGTACTGTCCAACCACTATGCGGAAAAGGTTATAATTTTCAAAATCATTTGAAGTTCATATTTGTACTTAAGCGTCCATAATAACTTAAATTTATGACATTCATCAATCAGCAGAAATAATTGGGGCGTTAATGGGTTAGGAACTAATGGGTGATTGCCGATAATGCATTTGGCTACTTATGTTATACTAGCTTTTAATCGATTTAGTGAGACCGGTAAGTCTACATTATCAAATTGATTTCAATTACAAACAATGTGGAAATGCTGTTAGATACGAATGATATCCAGAATTAGAAAATCATAAAATCTCATACATATGATTTACTGATATATTCAATTTGTCTTTTACTTTTTTAATCATTATGGTTTTACTGTTGTGGATTGGTACAAACTACTTTTCTAACCATTCATCCAAATGAAAACAATTTTTTAAACTTAGCCCTCGTGTATCAAAACAATAGAAAGTAGTGCTCCCAACCAACCAACCATTTTGTAAAGCTTTATAAAAGTTCCACAGGCCCACCATTGAAACAAGAAAAAATCTTAAGAATTATGATTTGACATGTCATGACTAAAATATTTTCTGCTGTCCTAAAAAAAGGCATAATCAGACTACCTTACTGAAACTTCCTTTTGTGATGGATTACATGTCTTACCGATGCTGCTTATTGAGCTTTCACTTTTAGCAATTTATTTCAGAGTGCTTTTGAAAAATTATAAATTCGTTCAAAAAATAAGAACTCCAAAAAAAGTTAAGGTTCCTTTTTTAAGGAACGCCTATAATTAATTTTTTCAGGAGTGTAATGTCTTGTAGTTTATTTAAGAAATACTTAAAGAACAACTTGTTAATACCCAATCATCAGAATACTTTTCAGCCGTATTTCATTTCAATGCACTGACGTTAAAACTTTTAGTTGAGACAAAAAAAAAAAAAACATTAATTAAAAGAAAAATGCAATAATTCTTAGATGTTCCATTGTGAAAAATTAAAAAGTTGACGTATGACCGTGAAAAAATTGTTACTAATCTACGACTCCAAAGATTGTCTGGATCAAATCTCGAGTTCCTGATATAAATGGTATTAAAATAATAATTTCCAAAAAACTGTTTTTTGTACACTTAAGATCCTAATAATACTTAAAATTGTTAATTGCAAATATTAAAATTTATTATTCAAACTAATATATACTAAATGTTCTATTTTAAATCTAGGAATAACACGTTTTCATCCTATTTATATCTGTATGTGTAATGAACTGCGCAGTCAGATCGGGAGTAGGCAATGAGTTCTAAGCTGGTAGAACTAATTAAGGATGACCGAGAGATCTCAGAAACCATATTTATTTGATATAAGTACATATTAGCTCTTTTTGTTCAGTCATGGTGGGTAGATTGGCGCCAGCTACTGTATTTTGGACTAAGCAATAATATCCTGAAATCAACGACACATCTAAAGAATGTGCAAATCTGTAAAATTCGCATCTTGCAACATGCGTTCGTCTTTTATTTCTACTTTTCTGAAATACACCAGGGCTACAGAAAAACTTAACTGACCCAGCCTCTCGGTTAAGACGCGACTTCAACTATGAGTGGCCATTTCAGAACTAGGGCTAAGAGATGGAAATACATGAACACGCACTGTTTTCGCCTGTTCCCATATTCTAAAACGCCTAGGAAAGACATAGGATCTTTAGACCCGAGTTTTAGCAATAAATCCTCTTCGTAACCTTTTTTTTTTTTTCTCACATTACCGGAAAGAACTAACGTTATATTCGGTTACGGATCGTCTTAGGGACATTCCATTAGTTTTCTAAGCATGCATTTAGGTTGCGAAGAGGGTCCTATAGCTAGTTTTCATCGTTGTATGTGTGTCTGTATATATATATATATATATATATATATATATATATATATATATATATATATATATATATATATATATATATATGTGTGTGCATATATTAACGCGACTTCGGGGAGGGACGAAAGGGGTTCAGACGACCCCGCACCCTCAGAAATTTTGGTTTTTCTCCCTTTTTCATCTTTAAGTGTGGAAATGTTATCTAGAATTACACACAAAATAATGCAAAAGAGAAAATTTAATCAAAATGCCAAAATCAAATTTTTTTTCCCCAAACGTCAATACCATGTTTTTTTTTTTTTTTTTTTTTTTTTTTGTGTAGTAGTAGTATAATTTTCATTTACTGCTATTTATAGTTTTATAGAGTGTCAAATTTTTCCTGCATGCCAAAATTGATATCTCTATTGCATGTATTGAAAATTATCTTTTTTAAAAATACTTAAAGACAATGCAACTAATAAGAAACAGCTAGAATGAAAATTAAGTAATCTGAGATGTGTATAAATTAATATTTTGATAAAACTGGGGATACTTATTTAATGGGGAATTGTCTCAGCAACAAATTATTTTAAAGAAACCAAGTATGAACATCATATGATACCCCCAAATGAAAACTGAGCCAAAATATGCATAGTACATAAATAAGACACATATTTCAAATAGAATTCTTGAAATTGACCACTCAATAAAAATTTTTAAAAAGCAAGAAAAACAATTCAAATTTTTTTTTATCCATATTTTTATTGTACAAATGAGTCAAAATTTATATACAAAAAATATGTACAACATTTACAAGATGAGGAGCAGACACAACATATATGAAGAATATCTGTGGATTATTTACATTAATAATGAAACAATTATGCATGTGGTAACAATTAAAATGAAAGCAACATATTTGAAAGTAAAATAAATTCATACTTAAATACTCTCATACATACTATTAATAAATTAATATATGAAATTACAGGAAAGTTGTTACAGTACCAAAATATAAACTCGAATTTGCAAGAATGTAGAAAGGATGGGAAGTTCTAACTTTTAATGCAGCAAAACTACAATTAAATATTAACGATTCCTAATATATAGGCTAGTCGTTCTATTGCTAACAATATTTTAACCTTAAAAACCAATTTAGATCTGGCAGTAAATATCACAAAGATACCAATGTATTAAATAAATTGTATTTGAAAACTTAAACAGTAATTTCCGTATTAACATTAAATTCAAAGAAAACTGATAAAGATCAGTTTGAGTACCTATAAAACTAAATTATTTTAAAAGAAAAGAAAAACTTTAAACTAGTGATTAACTATTAAAACACCTTGGCAAAATTGTATGTTCTATACATCACTGAATGATAGTTTAACATTAAAGGTTTCTAAACCTTGAAAACAAACTAAAATAAAAATTAAGAATAAAAAAAGTAAGGGGATACTATTGTTCAAAAATATATGTCTGTAAGAGAAACAAATACAAATAAGTGTGTGCACATTTTTTTAAATGATAAAGGATTTTAAAAAATACTTCTGGTTATGAAAAAATGCCCACTTCTATTATTATATATAATACAGTCCAAATATACCAACATAAATAACTTAAGTGTTTCTATTAAATACCAGCTTTTTTCCCCCTAAATTAGTCAGTTCTATATTAAATACTCCCTTAAACTACAAATTATAATTATTGGTATTTTCCAGACATAAAAATTTCCAATCAAATCCTCTATCAGTTGCAAACTACACACAGAGTTTTTATGCTTGTTTCTCTTACAAGTATATACATATATAATTTCTGTATCAATAATTTCCTTTAATTTTCCTTTGAAGATAGATATGTTTTTTATGTTTAGCCTGTAACATTAAACTATGTCAATCAATAATGCATTCAATAGAGCCTACTAGTTTGCGAAGATACTTTGTTTGCTTATTGAGAGCTAAAAAATTTTACACATTAAATATCATTTCACATACAATTGAAAGGGAAAAAATGATTGGATCTATTTAGAGGGATCAAGTTGTAATCGAATTTTGAATGAAATTAAAAAAAATTTTTTGAGTTAAAATATATAATCTATTTATCAGAAACCCTAAAATTAAGGTATAGGGGTGGGGGGAACGTAGCACAAAAATTTCATACTGGCATTTAAAAAAAAAAAAAAAAAAAAAAACAGGATTTAAAGAAATTATTTGTTAAATGAAATTGAAATAGGATCAGAAGAAAATACAGAAAGCTAAACTTAAAGGGTAAATTTATGGATTAAACAGCCATTTTCTTTTTTAAAAGGGGGGGGGGAAGGTCTTTAAAAACATTGATTAAAATATACTAAATGTGAAGACTAGCAGTTTTGTTATTTTACATATCTCATCAGAATATATAAGAAAAAAGAAATTCTCATATTTAGAAAAGGATGTTTTTCAGAGTGAATAAAATGAAGAATTGAGCAAAATTTCTTGCTATAAGAGCTTTTAAAGATAAAACAGAGAAATGTGTATTGTAAGGGATGAAAAACAAATACAACAGTCTGGTGTATGCAAATATGTATGACAAAAATTATAAAAACAGTAATTGTTATACTTTTCAGGACAACAATCAAACATAACAAAATTTTGAAAATAAACCAGTTTTTGGGGGTAAGTTAAATAAAAAAAAATTAGCACATTAGAAAAAAAAAGTAATATTTTTAAAACTTTGTTTCAAATATAGATTAACATATTAACAACTCATAATGGATACTCAGAAGCTTAAGTTGGTTTTTCAATAAAATTTACCCAAAAAAATTACATATTTCCCAAGTATAGCCCATAGTTAAATTTAATCAAAAGTAAAATTTTCTGGTAATATTAAACTCTCCCAATACTTATAAATACTACCAAAAGGGAAGCGAAAAAAAGTTAAATGTCAAGTTCTGCTTTAAAAGTTAGAAGACAATATAAATATTTTATGGATTATGAATTATTTTAATACTTGTCAAAATGTAGAATGTTATGCCAACTTAAAAGTCATACTTAGAACAGCATACAATGCAATCATAACAAAAATAGGAACAATTAATCAATACCTTAAAAACTACATGTTACAAAGTGCCTAGTATAAAAAAAAAGTCATCATCAAAAATTAGAATCATCTTTAGTAGGCATCTATATAGATGGTTCTAAAAAACAGACTTTGAATGGGGGGGAAGCAAAATATTGTATAAAATAAACTTCTTTTTGAAAGGCAGAAGATTATGCAAAGAATAAATATGTGCATAAAACTAAAAGTTTCATACACATATTTATTTTATTTGATGGAAAGAAGAATTCAGATTCTATATTTAAAAAACAAAAATTTGTGACTGTAAAAAGTTGATCCACAACTTCTTCTCAAACCAGGAAACAAGATGTTCTATAACTTAATGACTTA
The DNA here is from genome assembly GCA_032207245.1 of Pardosa pseudoannulata. Classification (NCBI taxonomy): domain Eukaryota; kingdom Metazoa; phylum Arthropoda; class Arachnida; order Araneae; family Lycosidae; genus Pardosa; species Pardosa pseudoannulata. The sequence goes on along the minus strand of CM063504.1, from coordinate 31,544,618 downwards.
AATGACAATGATAATTATTAATGTCATGAAAAAACATACAAAATGAGTAGTATAATTTTTAAAACTTTCAACAATAAATTTAGAAATGCCAAATAGTTTTTAACCCACAGATGTTTCTGAATGAAGATCATGATTAATGAAACAAAAGGGAGTGATATTGTCCTCTTCACAGTACAGTTCCGACAACAACAATTTTCAGATAGAATTTGTTTGAAACTATACACTATTCTCTTCTTGACTTATGGCTCTTCTTTTTCTTGTGTTTCTTATGCTTCTTATGCTTTTTATGTTTAGACTTCTTGTGCTTCTGTTTATGATCACTATCAGAGGCTTTATTTCGTGAACTTTTTGGATCATCTGAATCGGAAGAGTCACTGGCAGTATTTGCTGATGAACTTTCACTGCTACTCACAGCAACCTTTTCAATCTTTTGAGACTCTTTCCCAGAATCAAGCCTCTCCATGCGTGACTTCTTTCTGGGGATATCAGGGGAGGCACTTTTTCTTTTTAATTTTTCACGCTCTTTTTCTTCAACATCACTAAAAGCATCATAATCTGGCTCAAATTTTAAATCATCATGAAAGTCTTTTTTAGGTTGCCTTTTTACATGATCACACTCAGATATATGTTTTTCAGGTGCTTTAATTGGAGAGTGTTTTCTCTTTGGCTTGTTTTCATTTGAATCACTTTGAGAAATTTCTTTACTGCTTTTCTGATGATGTTCTTCTGGCTGGTCACGGTGACGTGTATGCTGTTTTCTTCTATAAGAATTATGACTTGCAATTGAATCATAGCTCCCGGACCTTGACTTTTGAATATTCTCATTCCTTCGTGATCTATCAAATACTTGAGCACTTTCCTTAGTATGATGCCTAACACTTCGAGACTGAAAGTTCCCTTCATTATATGGTTTCTTTCTATCTTGCCTATTATAGTCTCTTGAACTATCTCTATTATTATAGTCTCTTGAACTATGAGCATATTTTTCACCAGCAAATCTATATCTCCTCTCTTCACGCAATCTCTCATCATTATATCGTATTTCTCTATCTCTTTCAACTCTCCTACTACTATACTCTCTATCTCTCCTATCTCGAGAAGATGGCCGTTTATTACTTGAACTCGACTCTCTAACAGGACTTCGTCTTCGTTCAGAACGTTCAACAATTTTATCTCTTGTCTCTTTCACCCTATCAGATGATTTAGAAGAGGTAGTATTTATTACTCTGTGAGAAATTTGTTCTTCCAACTTATAATTTGATTTATCCAGTTTTATTCTCTTTGACTGCTGACTTTGATTGGAATCCTTCGAGCTCTTTTCATCTTTCCTTGAATGAACAGAACGCTTTTCTTTTGTAGTTGAAATTGTGACTTGCAAGGCTGGTGAAGCTAACCTTTCTGAATTAACAACACTTTTTAATTCTGGCTCCTTGTGTTGGGAAGCAACATCTGGGCTTGACACAGCACTTGAATCTTTTGAATCACTCTTCTCTTTAGAAGCAATCTGAGGTTTTAAGGGTTTTGAAAGAATTGCTAATTCTGCTCTCTGTATAATATCTGAGGGTAAAGCTTCCTTTTCTTCTTTTAGAACAACAACAGCACTTCTTCTCTGGGGACGTGATTCAATATCATCCTCAAATTCTTCTCTTTCCCATTTAGATAAAGCAGGAACATCAACATGAAGTCCAACTTCCTCTGCACTCTCTTCAACTTCTTCTTCAGAATTCAAATTATCAACATTTTCTACAACAGTCTCTTCATTCTCAAGTACCCTTTCTTCATTTTCATTCCCAGAATTTTCTACATCATTTGAATCTAACTCTGGTAAAGTATCAACTGCCAAAATAGCAGTTTCTCCTTCATCAGCAAATATATCTAATGTATCAGCAAAAGAATCATTTTTGGCAGCAGTTTCATCTTCCAACTTATTTTCAGAAATATTTTCATCCACTTCTGTCTGATCTACGACTTCAGCCTCAGGCACTTGTGTTTTGTCAACAGTTTCAATTGGTTCTTCTGGTGCTTCTTCAATAGGTTTCATTTTAATTTTCTTCTTCTTAGTTTTCACTTTCAAATACACATCAGTGTCTGTGCTTTGAAAAGCATCTGGTTTATCTTTTTTCATAGATTTTTTCTTTTTCAAAACCTGCTCTCCACTTTTGTGCTTTTTATGCTTGTGTTTCTTCTCTTTCACTTTATCAGAACTTTTCACAGCTTTAGCAGAATTTTCTGCACTTGACTTACTTTCAGATGTCTTTTCAGTTTGAACATCAACTTTAATGAGATTTTTTGATGTTTCAGGCTGTTTTTCAACCCCAATTAAAACTGGAATTTTATTGTCTTGTTTTTTACTTTCTTTATTCTTATGATGGTGGTGATGTTTTTTATGTTTAACAACACTTTTTTCTTCTTTTTTCTTCACAGAAGGTTCCTCAATCGTTTCTTTTAAATGAACTATTCTTAGTTCTTGCTCAGACACTTGTGGTAGTTCTCTAATTATTTCTTTACGAGGTTCTCTTGCCTGGCGATACCTGGGCTTATAATCACGAGATCTATCACCAATATAACCTGGAATTCTATGAGCTATAACTTCAGGGTGTTGCCTTGGATAATCTTGTCTTTTATCATATCGAGGTGCTCTCTGTTCTCGCTCATACCTAGGATGTTGATACAGATCATACACATTATACATTTCAGAATATGGAGGCTGTCTCTCTACTGCATAATGGTCTATAGGCCTGGAATGTAATGACTGATTAGTAGGATGAATTGATGATAAATGGTGAGATGGATATTCTGGGCGTACTACAGGTATAGGAACTGTAGGTGGTGGCCCGTACTGATATGATGTACCATATTGAGGAGGTGTATAACTATGCCTTCCACTATAAGGTACATTTCTATGAGCTGGATGTCTGTAATTCTTAGGGGTATAAGAGCGTGAGCGACTTCTAGGCCGAGGAGATCTAATTCTATCTCTTGAAGTTAGTCTTCGCCTAAACCTTGGCTCAGTTCTGGACCTTGATCGAGATCTTGAAGACTCAGTCCTAGTTCGGGAACGAGATCTACTATATGACCTAGGCTTTGACCAGGAGCGAGACCGAGAATGTGAATATGATCGAGATCGGGATCGACTGGACAGTGGAGTTCTTGATCTTGAACGAGATGATCGGGTGGAGCGAGAAGGAGATCGACTCCAAGATTTAGATGAAGAGTAAGTTCGGGATCGTGAGGAAGTTCTAGATCGTTCTCTATCTGAGCTACGACTTCTACTACGAGATCCCCGATCTCTTGAGTATTCCCTGTGTCTTTTTTCAAGTTCTCTTTGAAAAGCTTCAAGTTTATCATCAATGCTCCTAAAAATTAATAAAACTAATAAATAAAGACATAAATCTATTAAATATATTTGAAGTGCTGTATAATGTGAATTTAAACTTTAAATAATTAAACATTAATCCATGTTACTTCCTCGTAACAATTAATTTTTAAACAGAGTATAAGGTTTTTAAGGACAAGATAACTGAAATAACTTAAAAAGGACCAATATTGAGTTGGGTATATAATTTAAGGAATAAAAATATTTTAAAAAATATATACATATTCTCTTTCAAATGAATGCCCAAAAGAGTTATATATGTCACATAAAATAGAAGTTATTACACATGATAAAACATACTATATTCAAAATAATATTAATCTCTAAATTGCTACACAATTCTAACTAAAAATGTTCAAAAATCTTTAATAAAACATGTTTACAAATAAGTTATATGGTGTTCATAAAATTCTATACTTATTAAAATTAAAAATCAACCATTTTACATTGCGTTTTATTTTTTTAATCTATATAAATTGTTTCTTGTTTATATTGCTAAAAGAATTTCTATGGCTTTTGAAATGTATAATTTATGTAAAACACAGGCAGGAGGAAATTTGGTGGAAATTGCTGCCAATATGAAAAACAGGAGTAACTACCAAATAATTAATAAATTCAGAAGAAAATAGATTGTCTACCTGATTTAGTAGTTATAATCACTTAGCAGTTTTACTTATATGGGATGCAACACATTTTCAAAACTCTTGTTTCCAATTATTATGCCAAATTTATTCTTGTTTACACAATGATTAATAGGTGGAATTACTGATCCATAAAATACATAAAAGAGCAAAAAGTAAAGGGATGTGACAAAAAAAAAAAAAAAAAAAAAAAAAAAAAGAAACTGTATAGACTAGTTCAGAAAATATAGAAGATTGTAGAAGTTTTTCATAAATATATGGTTTTTATAGTCAAATCCTAAATTTATGTGTTACTTTAACACTAAACATACCAACACATACATACCTATTTCTACCATAGCCGGTCAAATGACCGGACTTTATTTTTTCTGATTATAAATGTATGAAATATGAAAATTGGAAGGAAATAGACAAATAAACTTTATTGTAATTAAACAAAATTGTATATTGTCAATTTTTCTGTATTGCAAACACAAAGAATAAGAATTTTTAATTCATTTCCCATCACATTTTTTACATAAACCTTATGGGTCATTTGACCCGTTATATGGTATGTTTAGTGTTAAGTATTAAATATGTAACTTATATCATTTAAACTATTTATCTGCAAATTTACATATTGCCATTTATTACAGTCATTTGCTTCCTGATATCACATATGTATTAATTTTAGGACTCATGACTTTTTATATATATTTTATCCATAAATGTAATTTTATCACAACTTTAGTAACAAGAAAATTCTTTTTAATATTTTGTACAGCTACATTGTTAAGTATATCTTTAAAAAATGAACAAGAAAAATATACATATATAGTTTAGCAAGCTTATAATGAAAAAAATTAAAATCACATACCTAGTATCAATCTGCTTTACATCTTTATGAGAGTCTTCTGTTTCATATAGTTGATTATTAAATGATGGTGGATCACTAGAGACTGTAGGAGGTATGACTGGACCAATACCAGGAGGAGGTGGCTGAGCAGCAATATGAGTATCTACTGGAGATGCACCTAAAACAATTTCAAAACATTAGAAAATCTTTCTTTTCAGGAGATGCAATACATTAAAAAAAATTTAGATTGCAACACATATAAAATAATAATACCTGGAGGAGGAGGTTGAGGCACAAAAACTTGTGCAGCAGGAATAATAGGAGCAACAGGCATAGTTGCCACAGGATAAACTGGAACAGCCGCAGGTAAAGAAACAGGGTGAGAGGCAATTCGGTATCTTTCGGCATGTCGACGAGTTGATTCTTCAGAGCGAGCATGATGGTTATCGTATTCAATTTCATACTGGCTATCTTGCCGTTCATCAGTCCGATGGTACTCACTGGAAAAGGATAAATGTTTGTTTACATATTATATCTATAGGGCAACTACAAAAAGACAAGACAAAATTTTAGATTTAAAATACTGAACACATTTAGTACAGATGCACCCAGTTAACTCTTAAAGAGAATTTAACATACAGTACAAAACAAATTTATACAATTTTTTAGTGCTTTTAAATAAAATTTCAGATACTTGCTATAAGCACTCTTTTCATTTTTTTATGTTTTTAATTCTTCACCAATCTTTGTTAAATATAAGAAACCCAAAACATTTTATATTAAAAAGAAAGGAAAAAATATTTTAGTCAAAAATAAAACATAAAATGAATATACATAGAAGGTACAAATGTTAGGTACAAGAATTAAATAATTCTACAATATTATATACCCCTCTGACTACTCTCTATTCATTTACCATATTTTACAGAATTTACAATATATTTTTTCTTCAAAGAATTGCCTATAAAATTCAGGTGCATCCTGAAATTGATAAAAAATGTCCAGTGTCTGATTTAAAGTTCCCACCAGTCTTAAAAATGGCCGTATATTCAATGCCGCAGTAAACCTATCTCTATCTAAATATATAAAGCTTGCAGTTATTTCAGGACTTACTTCACAAATGCAACCTCTTGATGACTCAACAAATAAACCATTTAAAGTGTAAATGACTGAGGAATGGGTATGCAGTAAATTGGAGTTTTAAAATGCCTACAATCAAACAAGTTTGCCAGTGGATAAAACAGACAAGGTCTAAAATGAGAGAAGGCATTGTTGTTAAATCTTTCAAGAGTGGCAGAAATAATGCTTTCAATGGCTGTGAAGAACATCTTTTATAAAAAGAGGACAATGATGATGACAATGACGAAGAAGAAGAAGAATGTTTAGATAACAATTTTTAAGTCTTTATGGGTCGTTCAGTTTTATAAACTAAAAGTCAGACTTAGTGACTCTGCAATTTAATAGTAAAAATGGTTAAAAAAGTTTTTTTTAACTGTTAAAAATTAATGGGCATCTTATAGTTCATAAAATAAGCCAATTCAATGATTTCAAAATAAATTATGAATACTTAAATAGAAAAAAAAAAATTCTGCTCTTTATTACCTAAATGACAACATAGACCAAATTTATCCACATTGAATATAAGATCAGAGAAAATGAATTGTTTACAAACAGTTTAAGAAATCCTGGAATCTCATAAATAATTTTTATTATTTCCATTTTTTCCCTCTCCCAAATATTTTATAATCCCCAATATTATAATGTGCAATCTCAATCTAGTTAAGTTTATTGTTTTTGTAAAAATAAAAAGGAAGCTTACTCAGTGTGGTATCTGGATTGAGGTGATCTATCATAGCGGGAGTGGTGTCCTGATCTCTGTATACTTCTCTCATATCTTCTGTCATAGCGACTATGATAATCATCCCTATCCCGACTGTAAGAATCAAGTCTGTCTTCTAAAATAACAGAAATTTAAGTAAATTATAAATCATATGTTATGCAAAATACATATATTTTTAATAGTTTTTCTCATAAGTTTGACACTATAATTAAGTTCGAATTTTAAAAAAACAAATGATTAAAAAAAATTTATTTTCCTTCTAAATTGTGGCTATCAACTTATCAACTTCATTTCTATTACAGAATTAAACAAAAAAAAACATATAGTAATGAAATATAACACCTGTTTAACCTATATAGCACACATGAAATTCCAATATTTGCATTTATATAAAGCTGTTAAAAAATAGGGATAGTACTAAAATCTCAAAAAAAATAAATAAATAAATAAAATAAAATAAATCCATAGATTTGTAATGGAAAGTAAATATAGATTAAGCTTTTAGATTAACAATTAACTAAATCTTACCTCTGTGAGATCTTTGATTAGGAAACTGCTGGCGGACAGGTGCAGGGCGCTAAAACAAAAGTAATAAGCTTTTTTAAAGTCTATGTAAATAAAGACTATTTTTCACATAATAGAAACCTCTATGCTTTAAAATAAAAAAAGGTTAATTGCTGGTTTTTATTGGTTTCTGGAGTGCTACGGTCTACTTTTTGCAACACGAGGACTAATGAGACCGGGACCTACTGCTTAAAGCCGATTCCGAACGGCTACGAACATCCATGCTATAGTGGGATTCGAACCCACGAATTCCGGTTCCGAAGGCCAGCACCCTAACCATTCGGCCATCGCTCGGAAAAAAAAAAAAAAAAAAAAAAACTACAATTATGTGACATATATATATATGTGTGTGTGTGTGTGTGTGTGTGTGTAGCAGCTTTTCTTGATTTCTTAAAAGATTTTCTACATAGTGCCTTAAAACTTTATTAAAAAATAGTTATACAATCAAGCCCTCATGTAATATCAATCACTAATAAATGGCTCAATAACAAAAGCTTAAAACAAAAAAAGTAAAAATGCAATATTTTTAAATGTTCAATTACTTTAAATTTAAAGTGATAAAATTGTCAGACATTAAAAACTATCTTGAAACAATTCAACTTTTGCTTGTTAATGTTTTCATATTTATTTACTATCAATTTAATATACAAATTTTAACTAAATTTTAAAAATATATGAAGTAAATGCTTTTGCTCTGTTATCAATTTTAAAAAACAAGCAATTAAAATATCCTGGATTTAATTTTGTTTAACTGAAATATATAATAGTTAAATGTATATTCTGTAATCTGAATTTATAACTTGCTTATAATATTTACAAATGTAAGTTGAATGTATTATTTGCCTACAATATCAATATACATATAGACATGTATTTACATAACTGTACATATCTGTGAACTTAAATTAGCGCAGATAATCACAAATTATTAAGAACAATGGCACTTTTCCATTTTGCCAGAACAAATCTTGACAAGCAAACTTCAGGTCACCAATACTATTATTATATATTAGGAAAGATTGGTTTGGAGCACTACAGTCTACTTTTTTGCAAAACGAGGACTAATGAAACCAGGACTTATTGCTTAAAGCTGATTCCAAATGGATACAAAAACAACCATGTCACAGTGAGGTTCGAATCCACAAAATCTGGTACCAATGATCAGCACCCTAGCCATTGGGCCCTAAACTACCTCAGTCGAGAAATAGAAGGTACATTTTAGGAAAGAGACATGGCTGATCAGAAATGGCAGCAACTTATTTTGAAAATGTGGTGGCAAAAGGTTACCAGCTGGAATATTGCATTGTATCCTTTTTGCTTGCACCAGAGGAAAAAAAAGTAAAATGCATTAGGTTTGTCTGAGCAGAGTACTTTTTATCCAAAATTGTCTTAAAACACAGAATATCTATCTCACTTACAAGAATAAAGTTAATTTATAATTTACTAATATTATAAACCAACAAATGTTTATTTTGAAGCTTTTATTTCCTTATAAAGCCATATGCTCTAAAGGTTTAAATATATATATATATATATATTGAAAAGGTCTAGTGAATACAGTAAAGAAATGCTACAATTTTGTAATCTGAATTTTTATAAACAATAAAGAATCTCAAAATTAGGTTACAAAAAAAAATGTCTCCCAATTTAAAAGAATGAAAACATACTTCAAAATAATTATATTAATAGGAAAGAGAGGGAATTGGTGCATATATGAAAAAAAAATTTTCTTACAATACTTTATGGAGAAAGAAATAGCCAATTGTAATTATTAGTTAATTGCACTGTAAGTATTTTAATCTAACAGTATTTGCTGAAATTACATCACACCAATTTAAATTAAAAGTTTATATATATACAAAGTTCTTAGTTAAAAGTTAAAACCAGTCACTTTTTCCAAATATTTCATTCGAGAAACAAAAAACAGGATAATAAATAATATTAACCCCTTGACATACAACTAAAATTTGTCATTGTACAGCAAGGTTTTAAGTATTAAGGAAGTGTTAATTTCAAATGTATTTACTAACCCCTGACTGCTTCATTTTTCGCACATTAGTAACAGTTTCAATTATGCTAATGGGTTTTGGTTCTGAAGACCCAACAACATCCTCTTTGTAACTTTCACGGATATCATCTCTATTATATGGTCTAGAGTATCTGGAGCTAGAACGATACTCATATCCATCTGATTGATACTGTTCTTGACCAATTGCTTGAATGGGTAAACTGGGAACTGCATCAACTGGAGGTTCATCTGCTAAAGGTGTGCCTGGCTGAACATCTTCAGAACTATTAAAGATGGAAAAATTTTTTTCAATGTTTTGGCTGTTTATTAAATTATTACAAAACGAATTAAATTTACAATGTAAAAATTATGACTTACTCATCATCTAGACTAGGCTTAGGAGAAACAACTGATTCAGAAGTATTTTCTATGTTAGCTACTGTTTCAATTTGATCTTCAGAAGCAGGAAGAGTCTCTGATTTTTCATTTATTATAGATTTTTCTTCAACTACAGACTTATGATTAGGACTAGAACAATTTTCAACTTGTTGGTGAACAGTTGAGTCTGGAGATGGTTGGGGCGATACATTTTCAACTACAGATGTAGGTGACTTTGCAAAGATTATTTTTTTAACTCTGGTATAACCTGTTTGATTTTTAAAATGCATCACAGCTCTGCGTAAGTAACGATTGGGAATCAGTGTGTCAGGTGAAATATTTATATCATGGCACTCAGGACATTCATGGTTATCAGATTCCAGAAGAACTTGACGAATACCTGAAAGATATTTTACATGTAATATAGATCATGCAAAATTGTTAAAAAATTACAATAAAGCAAAATACTTCTAACAATACTATAAATTATTTTAATAAATTAATATAATATTTTTAGAGAGTTCTTAAGAATGAGTGAAATATGAAACGATATTGAATACCATTAAATTTTTAAAAATTGTATGAATATGATTTAGTTTTAAAATTTTAAGTGGCTAACATAGCAAAGCCAATTTTTTAAGACCATAATGTAAATTAGAAACGGCATTTTTTAAATAATTCTAGATTATATTAAAGCAAAAAGGTAAAAATCAAATACCTTAAATTAGCTTGTAACAATAAATACTGTAAACTGACTGATTTTCATACAATTACATGTAAGTATATCCCAAAATTAACAGAATCTTAAAAAAGAAAAAATTTCTACACTAAAAAAGATAGCAAAATCCCCCTTTCCCTTTACGTTATCTATACTTCAAATACCTTTTCAATGTTTTTCTGATTTTAACCTTTAAAAAAATTACTTAAAAAAATAAATAAATAGAAGATGAAAAATCATAACTATACAACAATAATCCCCATCACCATCCCTAGAAAAATTCTACTTACATTCATCACAAAAACTGTTTCCACAGCAATGGATCAAAACAGCATCTTGTAATAAATCTTTGCAAACTCTACACAACAATTCTTCAGGTATTTGAGCTTCAGGTTCTACTATTGGATCTTCTTGAGGTAGAAAAGGAGGTTTTTCTTTCTTCACCTCTTTATATGCTTCACTGGATTAAAAAAATAAAAAGACAATCACACGTTAATTTTTTCTTTTTTTTTTTTTTAAAGTGGAATATACAAGTGTCAGAAATAAATAAATCAAATAATGATGTCACAGCCTTCTAGCTGCTCTAGAAGAGCAACTTCTGACAGTGGAAGATAATGAATAATTGAGAAACAAACGATAGTACTATAAAAACTTACTGATCTATTAAGGGAACAGCATAGTCTCCAGAGCTCGTTAGAAGAGCCCCTTTATGCTCAGGGCCATCTACAGGAACCATAAAACTACGAGGGATACCTGTACTACGTTTGACATCGGGCTAAAATAAAATAAAATGCAACTGAAATTTAAAATCATTTTCCTGAAGAATTCTTAAATAATAAAAATCATAAAATAAAAATAAATGTCTTACATTGTTTGTTGGGCAATTTTTTATCCAATGCCCTTGGTTGCCACATCTATAACAAGTATAAGAAGGGGGTAGAGGTCCTGTCATACTTCGGCTTTTCTGATATCTATTTTAAGGTACACAAATGGGCTTATTTAGATGAATTTAACAAGGTTTTAAAATTTTCAAAATAAACTAAAAATTTTACAAAATAAGTCTAATAATTTATTTTTACAATGCATTTTTTACATGTGTGTATGTGTTATACATATTATTCCTTTTTATTTAAAAAAATAATTCTTAATACTAATTAAATAGCAAATCCAATACCTCAAACTCACATACACATAAAAATTAAAAACAGCAGTACACTTTTATAAATATTAATTTTTAAAGCCTACTTAAGATTATTTTACAATGTGTGTTTAAGTAAGTACCATTTTGAAATATGTAAACCGATGGTTTATGATTGCCGTTCTGAGTATCCTGACCAGGTGCAGTTAATATCCTCATCTAATGGCTATCCATCAGAAACAAATGCTTGCATTTAAAGTTTATTGAAGTGTACTTGAATAGCTCTAGACAACTGTATATCCCAGCAAATGCAAAAGAAGTACTCACTCGTTTAAGTCGAAGAGATATAAAACCAAATGAAAATTATCAGGAAATTGAAATGGATGTATGGAGAAAATGTAAAGATATTGAAAGATAATTGAAAATAGTAAGTTAAAAATGTGCTAATGATAAAATATGGGTTACTTATGTTTCACTAAAATCAAAATAAATTTGACCTATCAACCCCCTCCTCTGAAAACAAAAATGAAGTTAAAAAAAGGAAATTTAGTTTGGAAAACATACACACTGTACTTTGGGGGAAGGTTGTGTTTTACAACATGATTTGGAGTTGGAAGATATACATTGGTAGTAATTGCTATGACAACTTCAAAATGGATGTGGTTAAGAAAAAGATATGATACTGGTCCAGCAAATCATATCATCAATACAGATAAAGATTACTTATAAATGTAGATAGTGTGTCCAGGCTTTCATGGAAGTATAAAACCTTACAGTTGCTCTTGTTCATTTTTATATCAAAACAGTACTTACATTATTCACATATCTCCAATATATATATATATATATATATATATATATATATATATATATATATATATATATATATAAAATAATCTTAAATAGATAATACTATGTATACAATAATAACAATAACTTTATAGTTAACTTTGATGTAAAAAGAACCCTAATGTTTCTTACTCTCCATTTTCCTTTAAATCTTTTCTTTTCATCAAGTACATTATTGTACCATTTATGAACTTAAATCTTCATTTACAAAAATGAAATAATCACATCAAGTTTTTCAGTTTAATGTATAAATATAAATATGCTAAAGATAAGGATAAAATACAAGTATGGAAACTAAATGAAACAAAATTAGAAGCCTTTAATGAAAAATAACACAAAATCCAGAAAATAATTTTTAAATATCCATAAATTATGGAAGCAAATTTTGTTATTAAAGCAATAACAAATTCATTAAAACAAAGGAAATTCTAATTTATACTGAAAACCTTTTCGTAAAATTTGAAATTCTCAGTAATTTATTAACATTTCCCCTAAATATATTATAAATGGCCTCCAAGTTTCTACAAATATTTCTTCACTATCATTCTACTATAGTAATTTAACTTACAATTAAATTACTGCAGAAGGACAGTAACTCGCATTGCTTATAACCAAGACAATGCTTTAAATATCTTAGTTTTAAATGTTAAAAAGTACTGTAACATGATTTTTATTCAATCAAAATCAAAAATGAATCATGTTGCTAAAAAAAGCAATATATCAGTACTGATATATATTATTTTCTACTGGAAATAAAATGCAATCGAGAAAAACTTTCATAAGAGATTATACGAGTCTCCTCTAAGATTTTTCAAGTAACAATTATACTTCAATATAGTACTATTCAAAAACAAAATTTAGTTATCCTGAGAACTCTGTTCAAAATCTAAATAAATATTAATCACTTAAATGAAAAACTTTTATACAATACACATATAATTTACCAGAGAATAATTATATATATATATATATATATATATATTAATTTCTAGCACAGTTTTAATTTTTATTTACTGTAATTTTGGGTGGATAAGCTGCCCTGACATATATGCCCTACACATAATTGAATAAAAGAAACTAAAACTTCATTCAATCACTATCACAGTCTTTAATTTCCATTTAGGTAATTACTTTTGCATGAAGTCAAATTCTAGCTGTTGGCACTAATAATCCCTTTTCTCTCAGCTCTATTATTCAATATTCCTAAACTGTCTTCCAAAATGGGCTAAACAATGATGCCAAGCTAATAGATCTTTTGGAATTTTCTCGACTTTTTAACCAAGCCATGGCCAAATGGTTTAAACACTGCCTTTCAGTTCTAGAGTTCATAGGTTTAAATCTGACTATTTGCATGGATATTTATATTTGTAACCAGTCTGATTGGCTTTATGGCAGAAATCCATGTTATAAAAGAATTACCTTGAAATCCAAACCAAATTAATTATTATTCAGGAAGATCTGGCAAATTAAAAAAAAAGCTATTACTAACAACGTATAGCAAGCTACATTATGCTGGAATTGTACTGAATACTATACAGTATCAAAATAGAAAGAAATAAATCATATAAAGGTATATGAAAATGTTCAGTTAAAAAAATATATAGACTACTATGAAAATATTAAACTACTTCTAACATATATGTCGCAGCTTATCTACCCAACATTAGGGTACTCTACAGAAAAATTAAGATGTTCTAGAATTATATTCTAAATGAGTATTTTTAAATAGAACTTTCTTAAAACTGATTTACTAATTTCGATCTTTTGATTAATTTCAGATGAGCTCTGAGGACAAGCCCTTCCTTGGTAAAATTCAGTAAGTTCCAGTTTACACATTGCACATATTAAATAATTTCAATATTTTAATGAATCTTACTTTGAAGGATCATATTCAACACTAGATTGTGTTATCATAGCCTTCACTTTGTCTTCTTCAGTTGTATTAGCATTCACAAGATCAGCACTCTGCAAAGTAAATTAATTTTCATATAAAAAATGTGTGAGTAAACAAACTTGTATAGTATTGCAATTAATCTACCTCTGACCAAAAATACACTTTCAACCAAATATTTTAATAAGAAAAAAGTTTAGAATTACTATTGTATGTACTAGAAAACTACAAACATTTTTAATTAGACAAGCATTGAGTTTTACTGGTAACAAATAACATCATTTACATAAAACAGGAATTAATTATTGAAACTAAACTAAATAAACATTTCCAAAGCACAAAATTATATATTGTTAAAGGCTACATTTTAAACCTATTTTTATAACTTGCTAACCAGAAAATAAGCATTGTATACTTACTTTCACAATTCTGTCATATCTAATTTGTCCTAAATCATCCTAAAAAAGAGAGAAAGAAAACAGTTATTTACCTTGATAATGAATATTGAAGAAAGCAATTTAAATCACTTAAGAGCTTAAAACAAATGATTCTACATAAGTATCCAATATGAACTTACAGAAAAAAATAGAAGTATACAAAAAATATACAAAATTTATTTTAATTATTTCATTTTGTTTTCCATTCCTAAAAACATTACTAATAAAAATTCTCAATAAAAAAGAAGATACCACATAGAGTAAAAAAATTTCCAGAAGTCATTACGGAAATTGCAAAATAAAATTTACCCTTCCTGTCACTGGTGTCTTTAATAGAGAATGTAAGACACTAATCAGATGTTTGTTTAATAATTGGATTTTGAAAGGTCATATTATGAACAGCATGAAAACCTTAAATTCTTAGCTTTGTTATGGAAGTCATTTCCTTTCAGTATTGGAGTCTATGGGTTTAAATCAGACTGCTGGCATAGATATTTATATTTGTACCCACTCTCAATTGGCTTTATGCAATAAGCCATGTATTATAAAAAAATTACCTTAAGAACGGTGAGAAAAATTCAATTTATGACAAAATATTTTTAAAGGAAACTACAAATTTGAAAGTACTAAGGTTTACTTGGAATTTCCAGTGTCTTGCCAAATTAGCAGGCAATAACCCTTTGGAAGAGTTGTCATTTCTTTGTCTTCCCTACACCCTACCAGTGTGATAGATAGCTTGCGATCTGCCTATCCTAAAAACTTTCTTGCATTAATGTTTGGCCTAAAAACTTCCCTTGCATTAATGTTTGGGCCAAATTATCAGTCCCATTTTTATCATCGTACTGATATTTCAAAATATCTTACATCAAAAGTAATTGACAGGACAGTGAATTCTACGTTAATGCCTTGGTTTTAATACAGATATTTTTCTAAATTTCAGGTAGCACTGTTTTCTTAAATATTTTTAGTTATACATATTGGTAAAGATGAAAATGTACCACAATAGGAATAATATTGTGGGAGAGTAAATATATGATAAAATAAATATATCTCCTGCAGAACATTTTTTATTATCCGAAAACCTGTTGCAGAACATTGAAAAGTATTCTGCTGTGAGGCCAGTGGTATGTAATGTATTATGCATACAAATGTAGATAAAGTTGATAAGCAAAAAATTTAGATTAAATTATCAAATGAAAGTATTACCAACTTAGGACACAAATAAAATGATGAAATATAAAAAATACTTACATCATCAATAGGCAAAGGAAGATCTGGTTTGTCCCTAAAAACAAAAGCATAAAATGTTTAACCAAATCAACTAAACATAAATTAAGAAGTGCAAATTTTTAATTAAATTGACATAAGTTTTAATCAACATGTCTTAAAGCATTTTTATTTTAAGAACAGAACTAATAGAAAGCTATGCATTAGTTGAAGATTAATTTCATTTACAATAGCACAAACATGTAAGATGTATAATCATTGTTTATTTTTAGACTTAATACTTTTAACAGCCAAACAGAAAATTTTCTGTGATTCATCTGTATTTTAAAATGTATCTTTTTTTTAGATCTTAAAATCTATAGATTTATTAATAGTAAATTTACAAAGTATTAATTTTTAAAGAATAAAGTCATTTGAAAGATTAATGAATTTTCTAAATTATAAATATAATGTTCAACACTAACTTTTAAAAGACTTTCAATTAGCTAAACAATTAAAATACAATTAATAACACTATTAACTTCAAAATACCTTTATAATTAACAGTTACTATTGAATCAATTTCAACATGGTTCCATGAAAACACATTATATACATATATATAAACATTAAATGTCTAAAGACAAATTCTTTTAGAATAAATGTTTTATATTGATTCTAATATAATATACAATACAATGCATTATTAAAATCATTACTTCCCTAATCAATATATATTTTTTTTCATATGCTTTATCACATTAACTAATAAAATTTTATACATACCAATTTTTTTTACTTCCAGCAGCAACAGGAACTCTTGCTACAATGACTGAAGTATTTTTTGGTATTAACATGTCATCATTGTCATACACTAATTAAAAAAGAAAAAATGCAATCAATGCACAATGTTACAATAATAAAAGATATCACTCAGCAAAGTACAAATAGAATTTACTTACATATTTCAATTCTATTCTGAATATACAATGCAATACTTACCACAATACTGAAATGTCACTACAATTTCAACTGTTTTTTTTAAGCTTAATAGATCGTTTAAAAAACTTTTTTTTAACCTGATGTACATCATGTAAAGGAGAATATATTCCTCCAAAATATAATATAATTTTAAAATGCTTTTTAATTTTTAATACTTATTGTAATAACATACACTAACACGATATTTTACCAAAAATCAATTATAAATATGTGAAAATCAAAGAGAAAATAAAATCTGAAGACCTCAAAAAAATTTATTTAGTTTTGCTACGAATAAAAAAAATCAAACCATTAAAAAACAATTTAATACTAAACCCCAATTAAATAAGAAATGAAGTATACAGAATTAAGTTAACATAGCATGAAACTATATTTTATCAAATTCTTCTGCAACCATCAACTCTTAAAAATAAAAAAAAAGTCTCATTTAAGAAGATATATTTTTAAATTTTGTTCTAATACTGAACATAAAAGATTCTTATAGACTTTTAAAACATTCAGGAATCTCAATAGCAATTTATATTATATTAACTTTATAGAATACAGACTGATATTCAAGAGATTAAACAAAAATAGAATAAAAACATTACGTAAACTAAAAAAAATAAATGGCTGTTAACTAATCTTGACAAATAATTTTACATAGTTAGCATGTATTAAAATCTCACATAATGAAATTAAAAAAAAGTCCTATTTCGCTTAGGAATATATATATATATATATATAACCAAGATATCTGAAGGCAACTTGTTCAATTAACTATTAGCTTCCTTTTAATATATTTACACAATTTACTCAACAGAATAATGTTTTAATATTAATATATCTCATCCTGATGGTAGCTAACAAAAACCTTAATTTAAAAACTCATTAACAGCATAATACCTATTTGAGAATGGCCTTTACTATGCAGTTTGTGTAATGTCATAGCATAACACAAAAACTTAACAGTGATATTAAAATTTTTCAAACTTTCACATCACACACAGAACCATACTGGGAACACTATATTATCAACTGATTTTACAGAACCTTAGTGGGGAAAACTTAAGAATTTAATAAGTCATAAAATTTTGATAAGTGAATATATAATAAACACAGTAGAATATTATAATCATGACTTGGTTTAAAAACTTTAATTTAAAAAAAAAACTAGAACCAAACTACATTACATTTACTTCTGCTACACCCAAAAGAAAAAAAAATTTAAACTGTAATAGCATGTTTCTGTATACCTAACAGCTTTTTCAGACATGAACTAATACTTTACTACACTCCATTTCTTCATTTGCCTGTAAATCCTTGTTAATATTGCTGTAGTACTAAAATTCAATTTTTCTTTGTAATTATATTATTTATAACACTACTTTCTTTAACTGTTCTATATTTTCTTCTATGAAGTAGATAAGTCCAAATCTATCTATCTATCTATCTATCTATCTATATATATATATATATATATATATATATATATATATATATATATATATATATATATATATATATATATATATATATGCATGCAGTGTGTATATATATATATATATAAAGCATTTATGTCTTTTAAATAAATTGATTTTTAAAATTAATGACTGTTGATTAAGAGGTCAACAAACTATATAAAGTGCACTATAACATAACTATATAGAGAAAATTTTAGATATTTTTAACAATAGTTCTTTTATACCTGAAATTAAAAATTTTGACATTTCATTCCTCCACAAAATTTATGGTATTTAAGAAAAAATAGCCTTAAAAAAGAATACTTAAGACCAAATTTCATGTGCTAAATTAATAAGAATTATTAATGGCAGATTAATAAATGGTGTATAAATTTCAAGCTTTATCTTTCTACTGACCTACATTAAAAACTGGTTTTCCTTCTCAACTCACAATTGTATAATTTTAAAAAATTTTCAAAACGCTACTTCAAATGGGTAAAAAAAAACTGTATACTACACAGGTTAATTAACAATCAAAGCAGTTCTGTGTAATACTAAAAATAGAAATTGTACAAATGTTAAATAAATAATACTGGATAGAAATAAATCTTAAAAATAATTGCTCAAAATATAAAATGAAGAAAATTCATTTTCATGGGCATTATACCAACTGTATAGTATAATCAAACTGGTGAGTTTTAAAACTAACATGTAAAGTGCTTAATTGTATACATTTTTAACTAATTTAAAACAGCTTTCCCCTTTAATAATTTACTTATTTACTGACAGTCATTGCTAAAATATTAGCAAGCAAAAATTAAAATTTGATTTTAACATTGGAAAAAATTTAAATGTTATATTATGTTTCACTCATATTGCTAATTAAACCAGCCAACTAAAAGCATTTTTTCGGAAGGAGGAGGTAGAAAAAGTTTAACACTCACAATCAAAGAGTTCATGACAAAATAGTTATAAAAGTTATATTTTAAAGAAATTAATATACTTTTAAACTTCACACACAAAAAAAAAATAACTAACAAATATCATCACTTGGGTTTTCTTTTTAAATAATTTATATAATAGGCCTTTTCAAAGAAATTTTTAACACTCCATTATAACAAAACAGATGATTTGACCACAGACAATCTTCTATTTTAAATTAATGTCAATTATTGGCTTGAAAAAAACTGATTGTGCAATGAGAAAGTTAAAGACACAAGCAATGGTAATATCTGAAATTTATTAGTTAATGAATATAAAAGTTCATTTGTCCAAATCTTTTGTAAGACAGATTTATAAAATATACAACATTTAACATATTTTACAATAAATTATTGTATACAGTAGTTTGAAACAAATATGCTCAACAATCATTCTCAGAATAACTGTTAACATATGTAAAGTGAACATAAATAATAAATATAAACATGGAGTTCATGAACTGCATCTATCAGATTGTCTTATCCAATGAACATTTTAAAATGATAAATTAGCTTGTAAATATATATATATATATATATATATATATATATATATATATATATATATTAAAAAAATTATATATATACATAATTATTAACATTGTGAAAGATTACTTGAGTAATTTAATTCTAAGCAATACATACATTAAAAAGTATAAAATTCACAATGTCCAAAACTATTATACTTTTATCCATACATGACAGATCAAGAACTCCTACATAGAATGCAATCACAATGGCAGTAAACATTACACAATAAGTACCAATGATATATTCCAACATAAAATGCTGGCCTTATAAAAAAAAAAAATAAATAAAATAATAAAATATCCTGAGAAAACCATGAAATTGCTCTTAGCATTTCATGCTAAAAACAATTTCAAATAATTGAATATATTATTAAGCTCTGTTTCTCTATCACAGTTAAATGTTAGGTGTTGCGGAAAAGGATGATGGCATATGCTCTAAAAAGACCGAAAACTATCTTTTTCTAATTTAAACAAGGACTATCTTAAAACCCAAACAGCAAAATACTTGAGTTATTAACTCACATACTTTCTTTAAATACAAAAGATAAAAAGAGACTGCAGGTTAAAATAATTAAACTGTGCATTCTACTGGGAAGAAATTTAAAATAAACTTTGAAAATAATTAAGTATGGCATTTAAACACAAATTTATTTTTCTAAGTTAATCAATAAAATATTTAAAAAAAAATGTGTTTGAAATAATCAACATTGTTAACAAAAGAAAAATACTATCTGCAATGAGTATTTTTACAAATTTTTTAAATTGTACATAAGAAAAATTTTAATTAAAAGGTTAAATATATAATGCAAGATGTACAATATATAACGATCAGAAATTAACTTTAACCCTAAGCTACCTGCAACAGTGATAAAATTAAGGAAAAAACACTAATTTTAACATAATACAGTGGTTTATTTCAACCTATAATCATGTTGTTACGGTCATGATATATTTTTAACAAATTTTGGTTTTAATTTCAAGCCTAATACACAATTTACTAAAATCTATTTAGAAATAAAACATTGTTCTGTTATTATTAATTTTTAATATATTCATTGAAATAATTTAGGATTTATAATCTAATATTTTTTTATTATAGCTTTCAAATGACCACATATTAAGATGACCCTTTTAAAAACAATATAATTTCTGAGTTCCTCCAATAGTGTTTGCCTGTGAAATAGGGTCGTATTTTGCTAGTATGAGTTGTGTTTATTCCAAAGAAAAATTTCAAATATGTCTATTTTATGTATTACCTTTGTAAATATTTAAATCAAGGGTTAAAATTTAATAATTCTTTGTATTGTTAACAAGGAAATTCAGGAATAATGGTAAAAATATTTGAATTACTTTTTGGGGAGGGGGAAATTACATAAAAATACAGAGGATAAACTTTCCCAATATAAATCTCATCTATATTAATTTTTAAGATAAAATGCCAACTATCAGAAATAAAATAAGATTTTTTTATATTAAACACTTTAATTTTTATATCAATTTTTAAAAAATTGTTGGTATAAATCTTTTTAAAAGATTATATTATTAAAGTTTCTTTAAAATACATTTTCAACTCCTTTAGGATAAAATTAACTTATCTCTCAGTTTTTTGAAGGTGTTGACTAATTTTAATAAGCTTTATTATTATGTATTTAATATCAGTATTACAGTAGTGAGTATTTTTATAGTGAAGTATTTATATATATATATATATATATATATATATATATATATATATATATATATAGAGAGAGAGAGAGAGAGAGAGAGAGAGAGAGACATAAAAAGACAGCAGCAATCATTTTGACTGCAAACAAATGTCTAAGTTTCATATTTTCCATCAATTCCCATTTATCCATTAACTTACATTTAGTTGTTCTTAATAAATTATATTAATTATTCATAAAGAACATACAGATAAATAATTTTTACTCATTGTTATCGAAGCTATAAACTTGTTATCCAGAAAGACTTAACCACTGAACATTTGTGTCATCATTTTAACCACTCAACAAATATATCAGCATATGTTGTGCTTTACATTCTACTTTTATTTATTTTCACCTGGATTAGGAATTAACAAAAAAGGGTTGGTTTAAGAAAGACATGAAAACCTAAATTTTTACCATGAAATTACTAACTTTGAAAAATCTTGAAATATTTATTGTTTGATTTAAATTTAACAAAGATTTGAAAGCCCTTAAATAAATTTACAGTAGTATCAGAAATTTGGAACATGCTTATTGAAAAAATGTTTCTTTCTTATAAAGATAGTAAAACAAAACAATGAGTAACTATTTCACAGCACTTTACAAATTTACACCACGTATGCCACAAACGTATAAAATTGGCAGATTTAACAAGATAAATTTGGGATTTAACATTGGCTAGTAACCTATATTAGATCAAAATATCTGTTGCATGGTTTACGATAATTTGGAAAAATGGAATTAGACCCATTGATTACACCACTGAGAAATAAACAGTATGCTGCTTGGAAGTCTTTTTTTAATTAGAAGAAACAATACAGTTGCCAATAATTTCTCAATATCTCTCACAGAGCAAAAACAAAATCAAAGCAAGTGATGCAACAATAGAGCAATGAACATTTGCAAAAAGTTTGTTTGTAGCTCCTGAAGAAATAAGCATTAAACTTAGTATTTATATAGACTAATTTGAGTAAGTATTGTAATAGTTTTAATACATATATATATATATATATATATATATATATATATAAAGGAATTATCACAAGTGATATATAAATTTATGGAAGTCTAAGCAATGTTCTTTGTATGGTCTATTTTATATTTTAATTACTATATTTTATATAAGCAGATATGTATTATATTCATAAACATGAAAAATATTCAAAAATACCTGAACCTACAGGGAATTTTTGTGGTGAAAATATTAATTTTAACTAAATATATTTTTAAATTTATTTCAGAAAACAAATCTCATAAAAATTGTGGTTTGGTTGCCATTTAATGAGAGGAGACCAAATGATTACTCTCCACCTTAGGAAATATATAAAAATGCTGACTTGCTAGCATTCAAAATGATGTATCCCCTTTAGAGGAAAGTTTTATATAAATTTAACTGATAGACAATACGAGCAGAACAGACACTATTACATGAATTTAAAAAATGAACTGTAAATAACCTAAAGAACTTTAAAAAAAGAGGGACTTTTTTTAGAAAATTAAAAAGTTTACTGGATTGAAATATATTTAAAAAGAGAACATCTAATTGTGATGAATTTTGTTGTATTTGCCTCGATAGTTTTCTGCCAAGTACACTGGAAAATTAGCATGTGTACTAACAAGCAAAAGGATATAAATCCACATTGGAGTTAAGGGATAACAGCCCAGTTACATATTTAACACTAATCAATGAGAATGTTAATTCAGTTTAGGGTAAGAGTGTTGGACAGATAAAAACAGAAATATTTTAGGTACTTCATCTTATAAATCAGCTATGAACCAAAGGAAAAACGGTTTAAATATTTTTAAAAAAAAAATAGTTTTTTCAAACTTTTTTTGCTAAAGTGTAACAATATTCTGTTGTATAAGCTGCTGCTTTAATATTAAAACTAAACATTATAAAATTTAGAAACTAAATATAAATCAAGTCTATTTCAACTGTATTAAAATTATTTACTAACACTTACAGTAAAGAAAATAATGGAATAAAAATGATTCAGGAAAACATTTAAATTAAGAATTTAAGAAAAATTAAATTTCCCAAAAAGCTATATTGTATACATAAGTTACTCAAATTCTGTCAAATATTATGTAAGTAAAATGGCAATAATTTTCTCCACAACTGTTAAATTTTAAAATAGATGTGCAGCGTGAGAAAAATGTCCTACATTAGGTCTTTTTTCAGGTAATAAAAGGGAGGGATCACAGGTACATTTATAGGGGTTTTAAATATTACTACATAACTTTCTATTTTATAACCAACAATAGCATGACTAGTTTACAATTAGTAGGTCTGATGTGGAAAATATGACACCAAACAGTGACCTCTCTTTGATATAAACTTAACTCCTAAAACTTAAATGCCTCAAACATAAGTAATAATATTATTGCTTTATATATTAATGTTAAACAATATGTAATTCTAGTTTAAAAGAATTCAAAAACAAAAAATAGATTAACATTAATAAAAATGTCACATTTCTTTTTCCATATTTAAAAAAAAAAAAAATTATGTTTGGGAGACGGGGAGGGAAGTCATGCCTACACAAAAAGTTGAATGGATATCACCTATAAATAAAACTTTTCTTAAATGAAATAGTAAATTTATTCAAAACAGAAAAGTGATGCCTTCTTTATAAATAGTTGTCCTTTAAAATATTTAGAAAGTTATTTAAATCTTGATAAGTACTTGACATTAAATATTTGATCTATAATACCATCTAAATTATACATAATTTTACTATTTCCTACTGTCACAATTTGTGCATATTAGAAAAATTACACATATAACCAAAAGAAATAATTTCATATACCATTACACAATATAATATAATATAAAATATGACAAATCTGTATACATATGTAATACATATACAGTAGTTGAATAAAAGCAAAAATATGTTGACTTGATTTTCATAAGATACCTCCTATTAAGATACTGATTTGAAGATCAAGTTGACTGAAAATAAGATATCACAGAATATTATCAGAAGTAAAAATACCTTCTTTAGTCTGAGCGTTCGTAATCTGAAGATCAAAGTCAGATGATTTCCCTATTTTTTTTTGGTGCATTATTGACTTTTTCAAGTCCGCAACAGATATACTTAAACCATCAAAAGTGACAGTATCATGATCAAGATTACTTTTAAACTTGTAGTGAACAGACATTGTGATGATTTGCTTATAAAATTAAGTTCTACTTCAAATCAAGATTTCACATTCCTGATGATACGATGAAAATGGAAAAGTTCTTGGATGTTTCTTTCATTTCACACAGCCTCTCATCTATCACATCCCTTGAAACTCAACTTCCGTATAAGCAGTGACAGAATTCAAAAATCCTAGAATATAATAATAACGGAGTTAGATATTTCAACATTAAATATAATGTACCTATATGTATTTTAATTTACTTGCTAACAAAAATTAATTTATACATAAGAACTCTTTTTGAAACAAATCATATGAATACAAGGGCTGGATAGTTTATCAATATACTCTCAAATATTGACATACTTCAATTGTCATAACAATATTTAAAATTCTGCCCTATTGATATATTACCTCCCCCTCACACAGCAATATTGTTTTTTACTCTACATGCAATATGGTAGATTGACGAAAACCATCCTGAATATTCTACATATATAAAGCTACATTTGCCCAAGTTACTGCATTTCTCTGATATGCATGTTTGATAAAAACACACGCCAGAAAATTTACCTTTGAAGAATATCAGATCTATGTCAAGATCATTGGTAGTATATATACCTCAATACATTCTTATGGTGCAGTTAGGTAAAAATCAGAAGTTAATTAGTATCCTGTTTCTGCATGTGCTACTGGCTTGTACCTATGGGGATATACCAGATATTGATATTTACTGCTTTATCTCAATAGCCAGTGATAAGTCTTTGAAAAAATAGTCATTTGCTTATTCCTAGTGTAAAGTAATATAGTGATATATCAGTATTAATTTGGGGATATATTACGATATATTTCTAATATTGTCCTGCCCTAATGAACACTACAAAAATTGTTTACCCTTTAAAATACTTAAAACTTATTTTATTATACAACTTTAATAAGATTATTCTATATTTTAATTAGATTGTCCCTAAATCAAGTTTAATAATTACAAAAAAAATTTAATATTAAAAATAAAATTTCATCTACATGCTTTAATTTTTTTACAATCATACAAGACTTATAAGTTCTATTTACTTTTTTCTGTTTAAAAAAATTCCAAAGATCAGATTTATGAAACACCATGGATCCAAATTATAAAATCAGTTAACAATACAGTCATAAACAGACTAATATATTTCTAGCATTATCTGAAATATAAAATATAGTTTCAAATAACACTTCTACTTAAACATACAAAATTTTTTAAATATCTAATCTAACTTAAAGCAATTGACACTAGTCACAACTGGTTCACTAAAACTTCACCGAAACAAAATCTTATTGACACACTGTAAACTTGTTTACATCAATCAAACTAAATTTAAAAAGCTATATTGTAAAACTGAAAAGTATGCTCCTGCATTATCTGTAAGATAATGCAGTTCAGAAGAGTCAATATTTCTTGATACTGTTTCTAAACCAGGGATTGAAAACAAATCAGTTTTATTGAAATTTTGAAAACACAGGTCTTAGCAAAATGGATTTAGTATATCTAACAATCAGTAAAAGGGTACTAACAGTATTTTAAAGACATACCAGATATAAAATTTTTAAATTTATTATCTTTATTTAATATTTCAGTCATATGCATAAATTTATTTAAAGCAATCTGTCCAGTGAGATTTAATTCTGCTTGAGAATTTTTAATTAGTATTCTTAAAATTCTTTTATATTTTGCAGATTTGATGGAAGGAATGATTTTCAAGTGATATTATAAATTCTAAAAAAAAAATTGTTCTACATAGTAAAACATTTCAATTCTAAATTGAGATTAGAATGATTATGAATGAATACTTAAAGCTACATGATCATGACGACAGAGAAATTTCAACAAAAACATTAGAAGCAAGACATACATTTTACAGTTAAACATGCCTTGGGGTGGTATGAAAGTACACACTATCAAACTTCCACAAAAATAATCTTTTTAAATTATGTAAATTCAAAATAAAAAAATTAACGAAGGAGCTTTTCTTAACTAGAACAATGACTAATTATTGTTGCGTGATTATTTTCGACATTCAAACACTAACTATACTTAAAATTTTCGTCAAAACGGTCAGTATGAGAAAAGATTCATTAAAAAATGAAAAGATAGTGAAAGAGAGCAAAGTCGAAATAAAGATAAATTATATTATCATGAAATATACAAGAAAATTGATAGTAATGGTTATCATTAATGAGAGTTTATAAGATATCATCACTGCAATTACACTAAACTGTCCATAAATGTCAATCTGCAGATTTAATATTACAAATAAAGGCTGTAACACATGGCAGACACAAAAACTGAAAAAAAGGACAAGAGATCTGAAAGGCATAAGGTTATGAGAAGCATAAATGGTAGGCATTTTTAAAAATTGAAGAATTTAAACTTTATAAAACACGAATTAATAGCTAAAAATTTGAAAGTTATTTCTTTACAGGAAAAAGAAAATAATAAAAACTAGAGATAAAATAAGCATTTTTAGCAAATATAAACAAAATGCTTGATTACTGAGATTGCCGTTGAGTGACATAGTACAAGAGTAAAATGCAATTTCTCTAAAAATGCTAAACACAGAATATATATAAGTTTTATGTAACAAATATAAATACTTTACCTCGTTTAAAAAAACAACTCGCGTTTTGAAGTATAACGAAGCTCAAATATTTCGATTAAACATCTTTCAAAATTGCAGCTGATGGGGAAAATGTCGATGTCACGCGAGGTTCTTGCTTGAGAGTTTCATATGGCATAACAAAATACACGACACATCACACAGAAATTTTTGAATTCTCACAAACTGCGTTTACAAAAGGCGATGAAATTTTCTCGTGGACATTCATTTCCTTGATGTACAAACTCTCTTATTCAGGACTACGGGGTTCTCCTATGTAGGCTACTGACAATAGATAAATTTCATTGGATGATAGGTTATTTGACTCCGCCTCTAAACACGCATTATTGGTGACGTTGGGGGAAAAGTAATAACGTCATAGTTCGTATAATAACGTCATATTTTCTAAGAAAAGGACAAATAAATAACGATACAATTTTATTATCGATGACTTCAATAAAATTATTTAACTACACAGTTGATATTGAATAAATAAATGATCCTGTGTAAATTACTAACAACTACTTATTTTAAACTATTTATCAATAATTTTATTAAAGTAAACATATTTTTAACTTGTTTGTTTGCTTTTCAAAATTATTGAATAAAACACTATCTGACTTAATTTGAGAGGTACACTCAAAAGCACAAAAACGCAAATGGCAAAAACGAATAAAATCAGAGAATGTAAGTGACAATTTCTACCCATGTCAATAACTACTATGGGTTGTTTTTGTCTTTCGGATACTGAACCCTTCAGATACTTTAAAATATTTAAACATGTTCTGTTCAGATCCTCCTCCAGAGATTATTCACGTGTATTTTTGATAAGGTTTTACTCGTCGGTTGTTGTGAGCACCATAATGAATTAAAACATACAGTATGTTATGATAAATTTCTTAAATTAATTAACATATGTTTATAAATTAGAATGTGTTTACTGAAATAAATAAATAGAATAATGAACTTTATTACAACCAAATAAAATTTTTTAATCTAAAGAAACCTCCAATGTTTTCCATTTAAAATATCAAGAAACACGGTCTCAAAGCAGAAACGAGTTCCTCTGGTGACCGGGCCAAAATAAGGACTTTAATCCCTACTACAAAATATAGTGGAAAAAATACATAAATACTAAATATATCCAACTAATGCTTATATTTTGCTTAATTTGAGCCTATTGCGAAAATTCCTCACTGTTTATTTCAATAAACCGAACAAAAGCGCCTTTAAATACAAAACAAAACACTCATTTTAAATTTGTATTCATCTTAACAAAATTTCCAACCTTTTTTGTTCAAAATATGCTTTGAAATTGGGTATAAACTTAATACAAAACGAAGCACAAATTGTAAACATAATTTGGCGATAATTTGGCTATCACTTGTACAAAAATAGAGCTCAAAAGCATGTCGACCGATCCCCGGAACTGGGGTTCTACAGTTTATACTTATGTATTGTATAAAAGGGAAAGGTATTTACGACAATACTTTCCTAGATTTAGTATTCGCGAATACATCAATGACTTCATATTTTAATCTGTTTGTAGTGTCTTTTTTAAGGTAAAGTATAGGTACATACCCTCGTCATTCCTGTCCTAACGAAGAGCATAGATATCGTTTTATAATTTTTAGCTTGTTGAAAAGACCTTTAAAAGATACTTACATCACATTTTCAATACAGTTACTAAATTAAATAAATATTCTCCAGTTATGGTTCATAAATTCCTTCTAAAAAAGTTTTATCAGCATTCTAAATTTTTAAGATTAGTAACATCCATTCTGATATGCCTAAATGTAAATTTTCACACCTACTTTTTAAATAATTCTAATTTATTGTCTTTAACCATGCCTATTAACAAGAATTAGGGAATTTTGGAAATCATGTTTAAACTTTTCGTTATTTCTATACAGGAACGAAATGTGTCTGTCCTCATTCTCTTTCCATCACAGAGCATTTTTAGCCAGCCTTTTGTTCAAACTGTTGTGCCCTTCAACTGACGCCTCCGTGGCAAATGCCACCTTTGCCACGTCCCAATTACGAGCCTGGTATCTCTGGCCAAGTACAAAAAGCCCCCCAAATTTTACTTGTAATTTTGTTTTAAATTTGAATTTTGTTAGGCCATTTTTTATCCAGTGTTTAAGAGCTAATCTTATTCCATTAATCTAAAATTGGGCTTGGTGACTGTACTTGAAAACTACTTGATTTATACTTCTTTTAATAAGGGCTAAAATTAAAATCTTTTAAGTGACTTAATTCATGTGATAGTATCTAAAATAAGCTTTAAAATTGTACAAGTTTTAGGTCTTTTTGACCAGATTTACTTGATGAGTTTCATTTTAAATATTTTTATTTCTTTCTCTTTAACTTTGATTTCGCTATCTTTTTCAAATTAAAGTATGTTCCGTTGTTGTCACGGAGCTACAATATGAAAAATTAAAAGTATTTTACACTATATTTTTGTCACAACTCGAGTTGTGACAAAAATATAGTGTAAAATACTTTCATGAAAATCGGTTAGAGCTAATTATCGATTATTTACTACACAAACGTAGCAAAACTCTTAATTATCTTCGGTGAAATTCGTCCTTGACACTTTTATTTGTATATGTACCTCGATTCTCTTTAAATAAAAGAGAAAGAAATTAAATTACTTTTCCTTCAGATTTGTGAAAAGATGTATCATTATTTATAGTGTATATCACCAAATATAGTGTTAATTTTTTGAAAGAAATTAAACTGTTTTATTCGTTTTTTGAAACTGAGTTGTTTTATTTTTGAAATTTTAAAACGGTCCGTGTAATATAGTAAAAATAATTTAAATTTTTAAATAAATACAATCTTTCATTCGGGAGCCTTAAATACCTAGACCGAACACGTGTTTGAGTGAGTGACTTGTATTTAAAAGAGTATCCTGATTCGATGTTAACAAATGACAGGCTGTCTGATATTCAGTCAATAAATCTGGAATGTCTATGTACGAAAAGGCTGTGAGAGAAAATCAAAATTAAAATTTCCATCAGTGGTTTTGTCTTAAGTGAATACAATGAGATCTCATATTTATAATTCTGAATTATTCGTATACAGCAATTTTACTTACACTGATAACACGTGATTTGTACTGGATTGCATCCATTACCGCAGTACCAGTATAAGGCGATTTCACGCCGCAGGGAACATCTCAATTTATGACAATTCTAGATTTAGTTTCGAACGGAAGGGCAGTTTATTGTTTGTCTATTGGCTGTTGTAAACATGAAATGAATGGCATTATAGTAGTTCGTGACGTTGCGACAAATTGCTCTATTCAAATTCAATTTCTTTAAGAGAACAGAAGACCTTCAAAATGAAAGATTTAGACCAAAATTTCGAAATGACTTTTTTTCTGAAAAATCATGTTTGGTATACGCTTTATTATCAAAAGAATTTTTTTTAATAGTATGATTATTTCACTGCACTAAAGTCTGTTTTTTTTTTTTTTTTTAACATACACTGCTATTTTAAACTTTTAAAATAATACTTTCCAGTATGACGATTTTCGTTGCATTTGCATTACTTGTAAGTACATGTATTTCTTATTCAAAATTTTGGAGATTTTCTGTTATTTTGTTTGATATAAAATTGGGTGGGCTTTTGAAAATCATGAAATATTTTCTAGTTAGAGAAGGTTTAGAGTCATAAAACTGTGAAAACAGTTACTAAAACATTTTATAGTTTTAAACAGTTGTCTTGTATATTTAACGTAGGTGAACCTCCTTTAAAAGGCTAGTTCATTATGAGTGAGTACGGGCTGTGGCAACCCCAAAGTGCTTGAGTTATCCAGTATATGGGGGTATATCCAGATTAGGTATGAAAAAACAACCCCACCCCTTAAAAACCTCCCTGTCTTGAAATCCAGAGAACAAGAAGCCGGATTGATATCAAGGACACGATTTAGGAAACGTTTTAAGGATTTACACTTAGGAATGTTCTTTCATTTTACAAAAACAAGAGTTTGGCGGACAAATGAATTTGTATCATATACCTATTGAACTAGGAGTAGACCTAGGTTGAGATGGATCGACTGTGTGGAGGGAGATTTCAAGATGTTGAAAGTAACCAACTGGAGAACTATTACTAAACTAGCATATATCCCGTCATATGACGGGATCAGTAAAATTTTTAATTTTCCAGAGTTGTAAAGTACCCTATGAGGCAAGTAAAAAAATGGTTTGTTTTTTGGCTGAGAATTATTTTGCAACAAAATATTACCTTAAGAAAATTATTTACGTAATATCTAAGTTTAGTGATAAAATGTATGGAAATAATGCAGAAGATATTTAAATAATCTAAAATAAATGATTAAATGAGATGGTTAAAGGAATGATGTCATCGAGGGCAGAACCATCGAACCGAGAAATACAACGATCAAATGGGCAGACACTCTATCCCATGTGCCAGCCTACACGTGGTGAAGGAAATGATTAGAATATATAAGGGTCAAGTAAAAACAGTCCAGAAATTTAAATATTGCGCTCCACCCTCGCCATCCTATCAATAATGAATTTAGTATAGAATAAGGCTTGAAATGATAGCATTAAACGCTCGAAAAGGAGGGGATGAGGTGGATTTCGAACTCGCTTTGAATTTTGCTAACCCTAACTAATAAAAAATCCAATATGGATGCCTGTATCCATTCCAGGTACAACCGCTTCATAAATTCATGGACAGACAACTTAGGCTATTATTATATAGGGGATGGAAACTGGAATGGAGAAAAGTCTTTGGAAGGTCTTGGCCCACCAACAGCTGTAGTGTCGAAAGAAGCAGTAGAAAATCGATACCTAGTTTTGTTTCTATATAAATTTGAAAGATAAAATAAAAAATGAAAGCAATTTTTTAATATGTAATATTGTTAGTAATTTTAATCACAAATTAATTTTTAATAGATTTTTGTGTCTCATGTGTTTTATGTAACAACATTATATATTTTCATCATAAAAGTTCCATTAAAAATTTAAAATTCTAAAAATTCAAATTCAACGTCCCTTATCTCCTTAAGATTGTGTTAAAAAAATATAAACTTAATTAAAGTTATATCTGTTAAAAAATAAAAGTTTTAAATATCTTAAAAAAAACGAAATACATAAATTTCGATTAATTGGGTATTTATCATATCAACACTTTTCTGGCACAGATAACCAAGATGCCACCCCGAATTTTGTTGCCCAAGACAAATGTCCATTCCTAGAGCAATCTTGGCGCAAAGGTGTTATCGAAGTCAGCAGCTGTCATATAACTCGTTTTCGTTCAGGTTATCTTCTTGATGAACAGAATATGATATATGACGTCCCCCTGCGTCAGCCCCCTTTTTCTCCTTTTTAAATATGTATGTATTGGGGAGCTCTTTTTGTTGGCGATATCTATCACTCAAACAAATATATTGGGATTAACATCACACACCTCAGAAGAACCGGTTAAAATAGGGTTTAGAGGTACAGTAAAGGGGTAATAAATCCGAGAGACACAGCTGTTCAGCACACCTGCACGATACTTTATTTCTGTGACATGCTAATACGTGAGATTTCTTGAAAATACTAAACATGTCTGTCTTTCTGGCTGCTGACTTACACTCACAAGCTCTGTGGCGCAGAAAATAAATACTAATGGAATTAAAAATAATTTAAATTGATGAGATGATTTAATGATTTATAGTAGTACGTTTCTAATAATCTGTCTCATAAATATGCAGTAACCCATAGGATAAAAAGAGCACCAGGTTCGTTGAGGGAATTAATTATTAGGTAAATAAAAGTAAAATTATAGTAAATAGGAAACAATATAATTCATGTCCAACAAAATTACCTCGTACAATAATTTATTAAAACTTAACGATGGTAGCGTAAGTTTGCAATTTTTCCCCACTGAATATGTGCTTCAGGCACTCGACTAAATTTTCGAGCCCAGGGTACGTGCCCCGAGTACCCGTGCGATAATCAGGCCCTGTTTTTAATGTAAAGAATCTCATAGAACCACAAAAAAATAAATAAATAAATAAATTAAAAATAAAAAAATATTAACTTTTAAAATGTTCTTTTCTACTGAATCTCATTTCATGTTCTGGAATTTCACATAAGATGCAATACGTTCGGGAGACACTGATTTTTAATAGCTACGTTTGACTTTTTAAACACGTGCTGACGTTCTTAGTAAAGGCTTAATAAGCACGAGGCTCAATCGTATTTACACACATCGACACTCGTGGTCGTGGATGCATAAGCACGGAAACGCTCCTCTACACTTGTCGTCTTTATCAATCACCGATTCGACATAATTTGGATACGTTTCAGCAATAATTATGAATATCACGTTTTACTGTTAAATAAAAATAAAAATTAAATACCTAATTTTCGGTCCCCCAAAATCACGTGCCTAGGTTGCCTAGGTCTTAGTCAGCCCCTGGACCCAACTTTGTCTTGATCAGAACCTAATTTCAAAAGGTACTCAGGGCCCGACTAAGATACCTTTATGCCCAGGGCACAATCTAATTTTTGTGCCCTCCGCCCCCATGCAAATTTAGTATAGACAAGTTATCATAATTACAGTCCTATAAAAAATTATAACATTGAATTAGCAAACAGATTTAAGAAATTAGCATTAAAGTACTATTGAAAATCAAAAGCACCAAATTTTCATTTTACGTAACCACTATTATCTCTGTTTAGCCATGCAAAAAATTAAAGACTTTTAAAGACCTAGAGTGACCCACTTTTTTATTTTTACCTTGTCACACTCACAAGCTCTGTGGTGCAGAAAATAAATAATAATAGAATTAAAAATAATTTAAATTGAAGGGATGATTTAATGTTTTATAGTGGTACATTGCTGTCTTATAAATATGCAATAACCCATAGGATAAAAAGAGTACCAGGTTCGTTGAGGGAATTAATTATCAGGTAAATAACAGTAAAATTAAAGTAAATAGGAAACAATAGAGTTCAGGACAAACAAAATTACCTCGTACACTAATTTATTAAAACTTAACGATGGTAACGTAAGTTTGCAATTTTCCCCACTGAATATGTGCTTCAAGCACTCGATTAAATTTTCGTGCCCAGGGCACGTGTCTCAAGTACCCGTGCGATAATCAGGCCCTGTTTTTAATGTAAAGAATCGCATAGAACAACAACAAAAAAATATTAAATTTAAAATGTTCTTTGATACTGAATCTCATTTCATGTTCTGGAATTTCATATAAGATGCAATACGTTGAAGAGACACTGATTTTTAATAGCTACGTTTGACTTTTTAAACACGTGCTGACGTGCATAGTAAAGGCTTGATAAGCACGAGGCTCAATCATATTTACACACTTCGACACTCGCAGTCGTGGATGCATAAGCACCAAAACGCTCTTTCAAATTTGTCGACTTTATCAATCACTGATTCGGCATAATTTAGATACATTTCAGCAATAATTATGAATAGCACGTTGTTCTGTTAAATAAAAATTAAAATTAAAAACCTAATTTTCGGTTCCCAAAAATTACAGGCCCTAGGCACGTGACTTAGTCCGCCCTTGGGGGTTCCTGAATAAACACTAGGCCCTAGTCTCAACTTTGTCTTGATCAAAACCTAATTTCAAAAGGTATTCAGGGCCCGACTAAGCTACTTTTGTGCCAAGGGTACAATCCAATTTTTGTGCCACCAACCCCCATGCA
Organism: Pardosa pseudoannulata; assembly: GCA_032207245.1. NCBI lineage: Eukaryota > Metazoa > Arthropoda > Arachnida > Araneae > Lycosidae > Pardosa > Pardosa pseudoannulata. The sequence goes on along the minus strand of CM063504.1, from coordinate 31,509,591 downwards.
AATTTATAGCGACAATTTATCATAATTACAGTCATATAAAAGTTATAACATTGAATTGGCAAACAGATTTGAGAAATTAGCATTAAAGTAATTTTCAAAATCAAAATCAACACTAACTTTTTATTTTACGTAATCATTATTATCTCTGTTTAGCCATGCTAAAAATTAGGGACTTTTAAATACCTAGAGTGACCCACTTTATTTATTTTTACCTTGTCACACTCACAAGCTCTGTGGTGCAGAAAATAAATAATAATAGAATTAAAAATAATTTAAATTGATGAGATTATTTAATGGTTTATAATGGTACGTTGCTAATAATCTGTCTTATAAATGTGCAATAACCCATAGGATAAAAAGATCACCAGGTTCGTTGAGGGAATTAATTATCAGGTAAATAATAGTAAAATTAAAGTAAATAGGAAACAGTAGAGTTCATGACAAACACAATTACCTCGTACAATAATTTATTAAAACTTAACGATGGTAGCGTATGTTAGCATTTTTTTCCACTTAATATGTGTTTCAAGCACTCGACTAAATTTTCGTGCCTCCTAAAATTTTCGTGCCCAGGGCACGTGCCCCAAGTGCCCGTGCGATAATCAGGCACTGAAGCTACTATATCTCCTGAAGTTACTAATTTCCAAAAACGTTTTCCAATATCCACTGTCCCCTTAAACGAGAAAAGTGAGAACGAAATGTTATTTTTAAAAGTTCTATTTCCCTAAGGCAAACGGTGAAATATACTACAGGAAGAAAGAAAGAAAAAGAAAAAAAGGGCAAAGAAATGCCTCTCATTTTTCAGGTAAGATCCGTTTCAGAGTCACCGAGCACTTTTAAGAATGGGATTACTAGGACAACTTTTCCGCTCGTTCTGTGTCAATTCGTTCCAGTGTTTATGTTGACCTAGGCTGAGTCATGCTCCTATGCATCGATACATGTGTAAATGTTTACAGTTCAACTGGCTGAATGCAGCCATTGTTCGCACTCTGTTTCATATTTCACAAAAAAAGAGAATATCAGATATGTAAGACTAAAAGAAAAATATGTAACGCTGAAAAATTTTTTCCCTCCACTCTGTTCCTTATTTTCTGTCCGTTAAGATTTATATAAAGCTTTAACCCATATTGGACCGCTGTCCTATAAACAGGACAACAAATAAAATTCCATTTAATAATAAAGTTATAAATATTTTCTGAGTGGATTTTATTTTAACACCTTTAAAATAGACACACTTTAGCATAGTAACAAAATAAACTGAGAAATCAAATTATATTGTATTGTAAAATTTATTTTCAGCAACCTCTTAAAAATTGTCATTTTTTAATCTTTAATTTTATATTTATTATTATTATTATTATTTAAACATTGTGGAGGTTACTTTTAGTTTAAAAACAGAGCTAATAATGTAGCTGAAAGTTTTTGTTGAAAAATATATTTTACATGTTTATTTTGTAAGTATAAAAATGGGTCCTAAAATTAAGACGAAGGTCTAATCCTGATTATTTTTCTATGAATTCGATATTGCATTGATAGCGCACATTATTTTCTTATCTTTCAATGAAAACCAGTTCAAACACCTTTTCACACACCTGGACACAACAAGGGGTAAATAGATGTCTATTCTATTCAGAAAACTGGAGATGTTTTGCAAGATAAACTTACTCTCTTACTACCAGTTCAATAACTGCAAGAGAAAACCTAGAACAGTATGCTTAAAATGTAATGTTGGACTTTGTTTTGACTGTTTCTCCAAATTTCATCTATGAATCAGCCTAATGCAATATAAGTGTTATGTGTTAAGTTTTAGTAGTGTAATGGACCGTAGTCCTATTTATAGGACAGCCAATTACATGAACAATTAAAAATATTTTTTCAAAATTTTGGTTTTATATACTTAGTTACACCATATTAATGATATGGATTAAGTTTTAATAACTTACAGAAATATTTAGTTGGTGTGGTACAATATGAGTTAATGCAATTAAAGAATCTATTTCAGAGACTTTACCTTTTTTAATAATTTTTCATTTGACTTTAAAAACCCATTAATTACTTGCGTGCACGTCTTTTGTGTCTAGCTAAATGTTATCTTATATTTGAGGCTATATATCCATTGTTCTTTTTAAATGATTTGATGGTGTTATGCTACCAGTTGCAATGAGTTATTTCCAAATTTATTTAATATATGACAGTTGAAGCTTAAATGAGGATATCTAGCACTAAGGGGTCTCGCACTTTTTTAAATACTGGAAAAGTTAGCCTTATTTCGAATGTTCTATAGCCGAACGATGGCCGACTGGTAGAGCGCTGCTCTTCGGAACCGGAGTTCGTGGGTTCGAATCCCTCTGATGGCATGGATGTTTGTAGCCGTTCGGAATCGGCTTTAAACTGTAGGTCCCGGTCTCATTAACCCTCGTGTGCAAAACAGTAGACCGTAGCGCTCCAAGCCAAACCAAACCAAACCGAATGTTCTACAAATTTAAATATTTTTTTAATGTTGTGGCGTAAAAACATTTATAGATTTAATGAAAACACATTTTTAAAATACCAAAATTTCACTAATTATTTTTACCAAAATTTCACTTAATTCCTTTTTTTTTAATAATTTGATGGTCTTATGCTACAAGTTGCAAATGTCTTATTTCCAAATTTATTTAATATTTGACAGTTCCAGCCTAAATGAGGATATCTAGCACTAAGGGGTTCTGGTACTTTTTAAAATACTGGAAAAGTTAGCCTTATTCCGAATGTTCTATAAATTTAAATAATTTTTTAATGTTGTGGCTTATAAACATTTTTAGATTTAGTGAAAACACATTTTTAAAATACCAAAATTTCACTAATTTTTTTATTACAGTTATATAATTTCGCATAATACGCACACTTTGAGTTTTTGCCCTAAAGTTTTGAAAAGAAAAGGTGAAAATTATTATAATTATAATTTTTTTTATTACAGTTATATAATTTCGCACAATACGCACACTTTGAGTTTTTGCCCTAAATATTTGAAAAGAAAAAGAGAAAAACTGAAAATTACACACGAATAAATATGTTATGCAATTTTTATTAAGATACAGAAAGCTGTTTTGTAGCATTAATTTCCTATTAAATAAGTTTTTAATTATTTGATCAGTTAGAAAATCATTATATCAACGACGAAATTAAATTTTCTGGTACACATTTTTAAAAATTTAGAAACCTTTAAAAATTGCTTCAAAAGTTTTTAAATTTAGTTCAACGTATGCGTACTTACTTAATGATGTATCACTGTGCACACTGTAAGATAAAACGTTTTCGACATTTTCTAGCGTTATTTATGAATCATGATATAATTTTTAAAAATCCGATTACAATATTAGTATAAATATTTAATGTTGTGGCTTATAAACATTTATAGATTTAATGAAAGCACATTTTTAAAATACCAAAATTTCACTAATTTTTTTTATTACAGTTATATAATTTAGCACAATACTCACACTTTGAGTTTTTGCTCTAAATTTTTGAAAAGAAAAAGTGAAAATTATACACGAATAAATATGTTATGCAAATTTTTATTAAGACACAGAAAGTTGATTTTGTAGAATTAATTTCCTATTAAATCAGTTTTTAATTATTTAATCAGTTATAAAATCATTATGTCAACGACGAAATTAAATTTTCTGGTATATCTTTATTTTTAAAAATGTAGAAACCTTAAAAAATTTCTAAAAAGTTTTTAAATTTAGTTCAAAATATACGTACTTACTTAACGTTGTATCACTGTGCACACTCTAAGATAAAACTTTATCGACATTTTCTAGCGTTATTTATGAATCATGATATAATTTTTTAAAATACGATTACAATATTAGTATAAATAATTTCTAACATTATACGTATATTCTGTTGTAAATTTCTTTACACATTTTCCATTACACATCGCATTTTTGCTTTGAGGAATTAAAACAAGAACTCTTCTTATATCTAGGTCATTTTTTTCCCTTCAGAGTAACCTGTGAACTAGTGCCGGTTTTATTTTTTCATTATTATTTGCTTAAAGTATCTGAAATCACGGTCAAATTCCACATTAAAAAACTGACTCCAATTGCAACTTAACCGGAAACCACTTTTCGAAACAAGAAAAAAATAATTTAATTTAAAGAAATTCCAGTAGCTTTTGAATAATTAGATTAGTGAAACCAGTAGCTTTCTTATATTCTATCAACCTTTTTAATATTCCTATGAATGTTATGACTGCTATCAGGTAGAGATTAAGGTCACATTTCTGGATTTTTTTTTACTGACGCGGTGCATTACAGAATGTGAAAATGGATTGGTTTATTTTGGCATGCAACTTGAATATAAATTTTGAATCAGATTTGAAACAACCTTAACAAAGGTAATCAAGTTTACATTTAAGAAAAATGCATGGATCTTACCCTATACTGAAATTACAAGTAAAAAAAACAATGATTCAGAATGGTATGTTCTACATCAGGAGAAAATAAGTCGAACCAGGGAAAAATAGACAAGTGCTCCTCTTCGGTGCTGACGAACGATGGCCGATTGGTTAGGGTGCTGGCCTTCGGCACCGGAGTTCGTGGGTTCGAATCCCACTGTGGTATGGATGTTCGTATCCGTTCGGAATCGGCTTTAAGCTGTAGGTCCCGGTCTCATTAACCCTCGTGTTGCAAAAAGTAGACCGTAGCACTCCATACCAAACAAGCCTCTTCGGTACTGGAATTCGAATCCCACTGCTGGCAAAAATGTTTGTAGCCGTTCGGAATCGGCTTCAAAGTGGGTTTGTACCAGCAATATTGGATTCTTCCAGCTCAATGTTAATATATGGGGAAAACGAAATTCCCTCTAGCAAGCTTGTATCTTACGAAACCTTTAAAAACATATACAACTAAATAGAATAAAAACTTCGTTAGGATGCTACTTTTTTTTATTTACGCTTTCTAAATATTCTTATTTGTGTTTGGAAAAGAGTGTACCAACAATAATTAAAATAATTGAATTCAAATAATTTAAAATTAAATATATTTTTTTCTTCGTGTTTTTTAAAAAGGGATGAACCACATATCTTTAATGGTGTAAACAAGATTAAGTTATTTTTTAAAAAGCGTATTTTTGTTTTGATTTAAAAACACCAAATTTTATGAAATTTGGGCATAAAATACAAGGCTAAAATCCTCTTTTCCGAGTCAATAACAACAATTTCATTATAATATTCAAGTTTCAAAACTTGGTGATTCGGAGCTTCTTGAAGTCTGTTTTATATTTAAACACCTTTATTTCAAAAATATTTCTTAATAATTTTCCTTTCTATATTTTAGACTTAATAATTAAAGTTTGGGTTTCCAGTTATAAAGAAAGCGCTAAATGTGCACTAATGTTTGTACTGCTACAATTTTTGAACACTAGCAGCATGCAGGTTCGACTGTATATCCAGAATGTCATTTAGACGTCCATGGAATGCAAAAAGGTACCTGTATTTTCATACATAAAACGTTTATCCTTTCTGTTCATTTCTAAAATTACATTGACTGGTTTTTGGTTTTGGTTTCGAGAGCTACGGTCTACTGTTTTGCACACGAGGGCTAATGAGACCGCGACCTACTGCTTAAAGCCGATTCCGTAACGGCTACGAACGTTCATGCCGTAGTGGGATTCGAACACACGAACTCCGGTACTAACTTTCCGCGCCCTAACCAATCGGCCAGCGTTGGGCCTAAATTTACATTGAATCATGGCAGTGTGCGTTTTCCCTATTATTGATGAGCAGTTAGGGGCTCCTTTGACAGAGGGCCTTATTCAGGTCCTAAAGATAAATTGTTATAAAGTGAAATGAGTAAAAATTAAGTTTTAGTAAATTTTGATAAGGAGTACTTTTGAAGATGCAATTCATAAAAAGTAGGTAAAGTGTTAGAAATCCGTGAGGGCTAAGCGATGTTCGTATAATCTGAAAGAATACAAAATATTTATTGGTATCCTGAAAGGAAAAAAATGATTAGTACACAACATGCATTACACTATCTTACTATATATATATATATATATATATATATATATATATATATATATATATATATATATATATATATATATATATATATATATATATATATATAGTCAAAGAAATAAGTGAAACTAAAATCAGAAATATATATTAAAAACAAAAAGGTCCAGATTGCAGATAACAATGAAAAAAAAGTAAGGAATGGATTCTATGTTTGCTAATAACGTTGGAAAATTGGAACTCATATATATATATATATACATATATATATACGTATATATATATATATATATACATATATATATATATATATACATATATATATATATATATATATATATATATATATATATAAACACACACACACACACATATATATATGTGTGTGTGTGTGTGCGTGCGTGTAATATATATATATATATATATATATATATATATATATATATATATATATGTAAAAATTATTTCCTCTAGTCACAATAATTATGTAGCCCCTATTCTTTTTACTTCCCTGACTGGGCATGGAGAAGCATAAACCAATTAGCAGTAATCACGGTGCAGTAGGGCCATTGAAAGAGACCAGCACAAGTTTAATTAAAACTTTATTTTAGAGATGCTAAAACGGACATCTTTTACTGGTCAACGACAAAGAGAAGACACAAAAATCACTCTGCTCGAACAGAGGTGCATTTAAGAGCGAAGACAGAAAGAATATACCAAGGCAGAAGAAACTTACTCAGCTAAGTGCGAAGTGTTAAGATCAGGGAAAAACGCGGAGCCATTTGCCGGCGATAGCTGAAAAGCGTGTTGAATAGACAGAAAATTTACAACTATAGGATAGAAAGCTTTGGGAATTGTATCGAAAGAATTTTAAGTCAAAGACGCTCCTTTGATTAAGACATTTAGAGGCTGGGAAAAGGATTTTAAAGAATTAGAATGGGACAGAGGAGGTTTGTAAGAAAATATTAAAGTTAAATAATTTTGCTATATTACATATATATATACATATATGTATATATATGTATGATACATATTACAATATAAAACATTATTTTTCCTAAACACAGCATAAAAATGCTACAGTAGTGGTGGTGGAGATTGGACTGAGCAAATTATATATATTACCTACTTTTATATAAAATTAAAAGTTTATGTAAAGTTTAATATTATGTACATCTAAAAGTTCATGTACAATCTTGTGTAATGCTGTCAGTAACTGTTGGAGCAAAAATATTAAAATTAAAAAAGGAGAGAGTATATTTAATTTAAATTTTTATATAAAAAGTAAATTTTGATTAAGTATGCATTTAAAAAGTTTATATTTAAAAATTACTCTAATTTAAAAGTTAAAAGGCAATCCAGTTAACTCCTGAATTAGATGGGGAGAGGGGGTACAGTCTATGGATTTTGCTGGATTAAACTATGGGTTTTGCTGGAAAGGGACACACAAAAGGCATTTATGCGGGAAAAATACTAAGAACAGATACATTGGAGGAAACATTTCTTTACAATGACCATTGTCCAAATTTTGAAAGGTCTGACTGCTTTACATGTCAGACCTGGGATATAGCAAACCCTTTGTAAGTGAGGTCACTCTTGACAACTTGGATTCTGAATGGGGATTAATGGCTCATGATTGATAACCGTAAAAGTAAAACAGGTATATTTCAAGTTATTCAGGCAAGTTATTCCACAAAATATTTATGCATATTTTTCTACTAGCATATAGCCCGTCATATGACGAGATCAATAAAATTTTTAATTTTCCAGAATTGTAAAGAACCCTATAAGGCAGATAAAAAATGGCTTGTATTTTAGCCAAGAATTATCTGGTACATGCTCGATAATTTGTTTAATTTCATACTCCTGTAAAGTCTTTCGATACTGTGAATGCAGTTTAGAATCCCGTTGAATTCATTTAGAAAGATAATACAAAGTTTTCTTAGCTACGTCGAAATTATTGTTAAGTTCTTCCAATTTTTTTTTTATTTTTTATTTATTTATTTATTTATTTATTTTTTTTCTACAGTAATTAATAGAAGCAATGGAACGAAACTATCATTTCCACAACATTCTGGAGGTAGTTAGAATTTATTATTATTACCAGTGATAAAATTTTCATTGCAACAAAAAATGACGATGATTAAATTTAAAATTATCCCATATGTACCTAATCTATTATTTAAGCCCAATAGAAAAAAATTATTTAAGTAATAGCTAAATTCAGTGATAAAACGTATGAAAATAGTACAGACGATACTTAAATAATTTAAAAGAAGAAATGATAAAATGAGATGGTTAAATGAATGACGCAATCACGCTAGAAAAAATGTTATTTTTACCTATTTATTATGTGACAAATTGATAAATTTAATCGCCTGCTCTTAACCGGGGAAAATAGGGCTTGAAATAATGGCATTAAATTCTGTAGAAAAGCGGGGAAGAGGTGGATTTAGAACGTTGCTAACCCCAACTCATCAAGAATCCAATATGGATGCCTCTATTCAATCCTGGTACAACCGCTTTATATATCCAAGGACAGACGGCAGATAACTTAGGCTATTATTATATGAGGGATACTTTGATATGTGAAGTTCAGATTGCAATTAAAACAGGACTATCATAAATAGATATTATCATACTATTAAATACAACATTTCGACCTTCTACGTCTAACAGCCAAATATAAAATAAAATTATTTACGTCATATCTAAGTTCAGTGATAAAACGTATGAAATTAATGCAGGCGATACTTAAATAATTTAATATAAGAAATGATTAAATGAGAGGGTTAAAGGAATGACGTCATAATGCTAGAAATAAAATGTTACTTTCATCTACTTTTAATGTGACAAATTGATAAATTTAAATGCTTGCTCTTAACTAGGGTTTGAAATAATGGCATTAAAGGCTCGAAAAGGGAGAGATTTCGAACGTTGCTAACCTTAACTCATCAAGAATCCAATACGGACTTCTATCCATTCCAGGTACAACCGCTTCATAAATTCGAGCCGAACAATGGCCAAATGGTTAGGGTGCTGGGTTTCGGAACCGGAGTTCGTGGTTTCGAATCAAACTATGGCATGGATGTTCGTAGCCGTTCGGAATCGGCTTTAAGCAGTAGGTCCCGGTCGCATTAGCCCCCGCGTTGCAAAAAGTAGACCGTAGCACTCCAAAACGAAGCCAAACCAAGTTATAAATTCGAGGACAGACGGGCAAATAACTTGGTCTTTTATTATAAAGGGGATGCTGGCTTTCAGAGTATGTAAATTTATCAAATTTTACATTTAGTGGTAATTATTTAATAATTTTTTTAATTTAGTCATAATTCAGGAAATAAAGATCTGAACACGGGTTGGACGATAATTTTTGTCTTAAACATAACATAAAACGTCGGTTATGCATATTCTAATTGATATCGTAGTTAATTTTAAATGTCAACTTTTAAACACCGATAAAGTATTTAATTTTTGGTAGATTTAAATTTTTCAGATGAGGTGCATTAACTTGCTGGACTATCTTTAACATTAAACATACCAACACTTAATACATACCTATTTCTACCATAGCTTGTCAAATGACCGGACTTTATTTTTTCTGATTATAAATGTATGAAATATGAAAATTGGAAGGAAATAAACAAATAAACTTTATTATGATGAAACAAAATTGTATATTGTCAATTTTTATGTATTGCAAACACAAAGAATAAGAATTCTTAATTCATTTCCCATCGCATTTTTTTTACATAAACCTTATGAGTCATTTGACTCGTTATATGGTGTGACGCCTTCAATATTCTCAAATGAGAGGTAACGTGAATAATGGATCACAGTCAAAGGTAAAATTGAAAATTAACTTTTATTCTAGATTAAATACTGCTATTTACAAAGGAATGTTAATTCCTGAATTATGTAGAACCGCAAAGGATGGTTGCCGGTATAACTTCCTCCCGACGATCACAGTCGAAAGAAAACCAAGAGATTAAATAATCTCTTACAAATGGGGAGGCTTTTCAGGGTGCAATCAAACTCAATTTATCCTCCGTTCGGTATCCAAGTATATTTTGCCAGGGTCTGCAGCTCCCTATATGAGCGGACTTTGCGAATCTCCCGAACTAGCAAGCTGGCTCAGGTAACAAACGAGAAAGCCTCCACGAAATCAACACACCTACGTAAAAAATGACTAAAAAAGCCCTTAGTCGCAAAATTGTAGGCTTTTTATACCTGGGGGGTCAGTTACGGTTCCGCCAATTGTTTTTTGGGTCGGTTAAGATCCCAGTTACTTCAGAACTCCAGCTAAAGTTACATTTATATTTTTTAGCTGAATTCTCATTCGCTGGCAGTCCCTTCACGGAATTTCCGAACAATCATTAACGAGATCCACCAGGGGCGTATTCGTCTATTCAGTTCGACTGTCAAGATCCCAGACTCTGCGATGCCACGCTATTATCCAGGTAAACAGGTGTACTACGATCAGCTGTTTTGGCGCATGCTCGGACAAAGGGGAGTCTTCACAATGGTATGTTTAGTGTTAATAGACCTGTAAATGTAAAAGGTTGATAAAGAAATTGGTCCTCGATTGCTCAGTTTTCACAAATGAAATACACAGAAACGCAACATCGATTGTTAATCACGTTACTAATTATTTATTTATTCTGAGAGTCATAATTTTTATACTGCATGCAAAATCTCATATGCTTACATGCAGAGAAAATTCAGGGACGTAACTAGGGATTGGCAAAGGTGGCATTTGCCACGGACGCATCAGTCATAGGGGAGCAGTACCGTAAGGAAAACGATGTCCGAAATAAGACGATTCGCCTCAAATAGAAATAAGGAAAATTTGAAAAATATTTTTTTATTATAGAATCAAATTTTATTTTTTAAAATCCAATGTGTTTAAAAAAATTACTGTTTTATGAATTTTCTTATTTTTTTAAAATGCTCCTAGAGACTAAACTTGTTATAGATTCTTACAAAATGTTTACCAAAGACTCTTAATATGTCTTTATATAAATCCGGGTAATCGTTTTAAATTTTGAAGTTATTAAAGTTATTAAAAATAAATTTAAATTTAGAAAATTATCAAATTTTTATGGTTTGGTTTGGTTTGGGAGCGCTACGGTCTACTTTTTGCAACACGAGGGCTAATGAGATCGGGACCTACTGCTTAAAGCCAATTCCGAACGGCTACGAACACCCATGCCATAGTGGGATTCGAACCCACGAACTCCGGTTCCGAAGGCCAGCTCCCTAACCATTCGGCCATCGTTCGGCCAAATTTTTGTGAAAATTTAAAGTACAAATTGAAAAAATATTCACCTCAAATAAACTATTTAGTTTATCAGCAAAATATTGTGTTCCTAGAGTGTTCGAAAATATTTTTAAGTATCTCCTATATAATAACAGCCTAAGTTATCTGTCCGTCTGTCCTCGAATTTATGAAGCTGTTGTACCTGGAATGGGTAGAGGCATCCATATTGGATTTTTGTTAAGGTTAACAACGTTCGAAATTCCCCCCTTCCCCCTCTTTTCCAGCATTTAATGCCATTATTTGAAGCTCTATTTTCCCCGGTTAGGAGCAGGCGATTAAATTTATCAATTTGTCATTGAATAAATAGGTAAAAATAACATTTTTTTTTCTAGCATTACGACGTCAATCCTTTAACCATCTGATTTAATAATTTCTTATTTTAAATTATTTAAATATCGTCTGCATTATTTTCATACGTTTTATCACTGAACTTAGATTTTACGTAAATAACTTGCTGTTGTATTTGGCTTAAACAATAGAATAGATACATATGTGATAATTTTAAATTTAATCACCGATTATTTTTTGTTGCAATGTTAAATTTTATCACCGGTATTAGCAACAAATTGTATGTACCTCCAGGATGTAGTGGAAATCATAGTTTCATTCCTTTACTTCCATTAATTGCTTTGAATTATCTTTCTAAATGAATTCAACATGATTCTAAACTGCATTCACAGTATCGAAATACTTTAGAGGAGTATGAATATAAACAAACTATTGAGTGTGTACAAGATAATTCTCAGGCCAAAAACAAACCATTTTTTATCTGCCTTATAGGGTACTTTACAGTTTTGGAAAATTAAAAATTTCACTGGTCCCGTCATATGATGGGCTATATGCTAGTTAATAAAATAAATGTAGAAGAAAAAAATTAAAAATTAATATACTAGGAACATTTTAAGAATTAAAAAAATATTTTGAGTTCATTCTAAATATATGATATAGAAAAAAAAAAACATTTATATATTTTCTCACTATATTGAGTGGTAGGGCCGCAGATCAGTTTTTTTACCACGGGCGCTAAAGCACCTAGTTAAGGCCCTGAGAAAATTACACCTAAATTTCTCATAGAAGGCACCTTAGACGTCAATATAAATTATAAATTTTAAATATTTATTTGGTTCATATACAATGAAGAGCCAAAACTTTGGGATCACTGATTTGGGCTCTCCAGTGTTATAAATTGCTTCTCAATGGTTTTCAAACACTATTTTGCTAATATATGAACAACCTCTCCTTTTTTGGAGCTAGTTTCAGAGAGAGACTGATATACATATTAATATAAAGATATTTATTTTTAAATTTTCAGAGCATACACTTGGAATTTTTTTTAATAAATTGTTCTGTAATATTGGCTACAAAATTATATACTAGAAGCAAGAGATTATTTCGAGCATGCTCAGGTGTTTTAGTTGGGAATTACTGGTAGTTATTTTTAAGAAATTTAAATATATATATATATATATATATATATATATATATATATACATATATATATATATATATATATATATATATATATATATATATATATATATATATACATATATATATATATATTTCAGTGGCGTGCGGTAGGTTTTCATGCAGGGTGTGCAGAGAACATGGATTTTCCAATAAATCTTTAATTATTGAGACATCTGAGTTCTCCATTCTAAAACGGGTTATTTATTATGAATATAAATTATAGGTTACAACAAATAAAATTTTTACCTACGAGTAGTCGAGTTATAACTATAAAAACAGCTAAACTTATGAGAATTCTACTAGCACTGAAGCAAATATCATTTCTTTTGTTGTATGGTGTCATATCGGCGTCGAAAGAACAACGCTTCGGGATTCCATGAAAATCTTACATGTTCAGCAAACGTAGCGCCACATGGAGCCCGCAGCTGCGGTGCCTCATCCGGATGCTCATTGGTGCCGACAAATCGAAGGTCTATTCCACTTGCAGGGGTTTTCACTGCACGCTGGCACAATAGAACGAAATGTTTCTTGTTCGGTCAGTGGATTAAATTATATTTATTAATTGTTTTTAAAATTTGGACAATCTTTAAAATCTTGACAATTTTTAAAAACAAAACCAGGGATATGGTATCACAGATATAACTTATATACTGTCTGTAAGACACAATGAATGGTATAATTTGGACTGCTCTGTTAAAATTCGTTTCTTTTTTGTCTGACAAAACAACATTGTTTTTCAGCGAATTATTTCTATAAAAATAATACATAACCGAAATTACTTTACCACATTAAAATATTTCCCTTTATATTAATGAAATACTTCTTTTATATTTCCATGTAAACAAAATCTTACTTTATATAAATTTAAACATTAACCGTCTGCAAAATCGTATGGCCAGTTAATCATTTAAAAAACCAAAAGCGCTTCAGCACGTAAGTTCCCGCTTTAATACACCGTACCTTCGGATGATTCTGAATGCGAAGTGCAGGAAAAAATAGCTGCACTTGCCTTAGTCTATAGTATGATGTGCTTTTCCAGTAGCCCATACATATAAAGCGTGATTTCCTATTAGTGTGCAATGCGTACACATTTAAACTTCCTATGTCCGTTTGCTTTTGAACGCGCTACGCGGTGCAGCACCTAGTACCGCATTCACTGTGGAAATACAAGCAAGGAAATCAACATAATATTTGAATATATTATAAATAATATTTATTATATACCATATAAAGATAGGTAGACACATGTGCAGAAAATTATTGTCTCTCATAATTTTGCCAGGGTGTGCAGTGCACACCCTGCACATATGGACCGCACGCCACTGCTTATAGAGTACTTTACAGTTCTGGAAAATTAAAAATTTCACTGGTCCCGTCATATGATGGTCTATATAAAAAAAATAAAAATTAATATACTAGGAACATTTTAAGAATTAAAAAAATATTTTGAGTTCATTCTAAATATATGATATAGAAAAAAACATTTATATTTTCTCACTATATTGGGTGGTACGGGAGCAGATCAGTTTTTTGCCACGAGCGCTAAAGGACCTAGTTACGGCCCTGAGAAAATTACACATAAATTTTTCATAGAAGGCACCTTAGACGTCAATGTAAATTATAAATTTTAAGTACTTATTTTGGTTATTATATATTTGGTTATCACTCATTTGGGCTCTCCATTGTTATAAATTGCTTTTCAATGGTTTTCAAACATTATTTTGCTAATATATGAACAACCTCTCCTTTTTTTGTAGCTAGTTTCAAAGAGAGACTGATATACATATTAATATAAAGAGATTTATTTTTAAATTTTCAGACCATACACTTGGAATTTTTTAATAAATTGCTCTGTAATATTGGCCACAGAATTATATACTAGAAGCAAGAGATTATTTCTCGCATGCTCAGATATTTTATTTGGGAATTACTGGTAATTATTTTGAGGGTACATTTCAGGATTAGCCAGAAAACCAGTAAATCAACTAACCTGTACAAACGTTCTATTGGTTTTCATTTGCTATCCCGCTTACTTCTTTTGGACAAGCCTAAGGCGACAGGAGACTAATTTATGTTGTTTTAAGTTAATCTGCCGAAAATTTGATATGTTGTTCACAAGACAAGAGTGTTGTCTAAATAGAGTTCAAGTACTGCACAGCTGATAGTACAGTTGCTGATGATCAGCAGCGTTAAAACCTGTTATATTAGAGTTTTTCGTTATATAGATATTCCGTTATAAACGAAATATTTTCGCCACTACTTCCTTTACTCCTTACCAGGAAATAATTAAATACTAAACATTCAAAATTATTCTCTGAAAATAAAAATTTTTAACATAACCTATAACAACCTATTAAAAATAGTTTTATTTACTAATCTATCTGGAAAAGAACTAGAGAACTGTAAGAAGTGGCTTAGTTTGGAGTGCTACGGTCTACTTTTTGCAACATGAGGGCTAATGAGACCGGGACCTACAGCTTAAAACCGATTCCGAATGGCTACGAACATCCATGCCACAAAGGGATTCAAACCCACGAACTCCGGTACCGAAGGCCAGCACCCTAACCAATCTGCCATCGTTCGGATCTGTAAGAAATGGAGAAGGTGACCAAGATAAGAGCGATGTCTAGTAGGTATTTAAATTTTGTTAAGGTGCTGCGGAAAACTAAGTACACTAACGTGAAAACTGACGCCAGAGTATGTACAGTATTTAATTTATTTATTTAAATATAGCGCAAGTTAACCGAGAGTCAGCTGTTTGCACGCGCTTATCTGAAGATATTTTTATTTCTTCGTAACACAGTTCTTTTAGATTGCTAATCTTAAAAAAATACTCTTAAAAAAAGTTACAAACTTGTAAGCAGGAACTTGCAAGACAGAAAAACAGATCTTTTCCAAATTTGAAAGATAATATTTCGAGAGGTGGGGAATTGAACGATAAGTTATGGAAGTTTGATAAGAAGATTGTAACTTGTTCATATTGTATTACGGATTGAAGGATGAGCTAATAATTCTGGGAACAAATATCGATAGAACTTGCTATTATTATTATGGAATGAGCTGCTTTAATTCTCTTCGGCAAGCTGTTAAAATATTCCTTAAATATAAACTTGCGTTAGGGACAGGGCACGACTAAGATACTTTTGTGCTCAGGGCACAATCCAATTTTTGTGCCCTCCACCCCATGCAAATTTATAATGGCAATTTATCATCATAATTACAGTCATATAAAAATTATAACATTGAATTAACAAACAGATTTAAGAAATTAGCATTAAAGTAATATTCAAAATCAAAAACACCAAATTTTCATTTTACGTAATCATTATTATCTCTGTTTAGCCATGCTAAAAATTAAGGACTTTTAAAGACCTAGAGTGACCCACTTTTTTATTTTTACCTTGCCACACTCACAAGCTCTTTGATGTAGAAAATAAATAATAATAGAATTAAAAATAATTTAAATTGATGAGATGATTTAATGGTTTATAGTGGTACGTTGCTAATAATCTGTCTTATAAATATGCAATAACCCATAGGATAAAAAGAGCACCAGGTTCGTTGAGGGAGTTAATTATCAGGTAAATAACAGTTAAATTAAAGTAAATAGGAAACAATAGAGTTCATGACAAACACAATTATCTTGTACAATAATTTATTAAAACTTAACGACGGTAGCGTATGTTTGCAATTTTTCCCCACTTAATATGTGTTTCAAGCACTCAACTAAATTCTCGTGCCCAGGGCACGTGCCTCATATGCCCGTGCGATAATCAGACCCTGGTTATGGAGTGAGTGAAAGGGGCTTAATTTATGCATTAACTTAAAATTCTACTATTTTACGTTTGAGTGGTAGGGGGTCATCATAAGTTCGATTGTGAAACTACCACATTTTTTGTGTATTTCATTTCGCTATTGAATAAAAATAGATATGTTAAAAATCATCAAAATTAATATTTACAGGGAGAAAGGAAAGGAGACAGTTTTGCTTAACTCTAGCTTTTAATTTCTTTCCTAAAATTAACGATCTGTTCAATATACTATATATTATGAATACCGATTATGAATACTTATTATTACTAATACAGAATATGCAGCACTTAATATTATACTAGGAGAAATTAAAACTAGACACAATTAATAAAAATCTTGTATGTGTGATGGGACAGTTTTTAGACCCATCTGATTCAAGTACGAATGAAGAAATTTAAAAACAATACATGAATTTTTTATGAAAAAATTAACATGAAGAAATGATAAATAATTTTTGAAAACTTTTCTGGGTGACGGCATATTTAAAAGAGCATAAAAAAACAATATTTTCAAAAGAAAAAAACTTGCAAAAAAGTAATAATGAACTCAATATTACATATTTATAAAACAAAAATAATTAATATTTATAAATTTAAATTCGCATACAGTAAAAATTCAGTCAGTAAGTACATAAAGCGTGCCCGTATGCGGGATTGAAAGAAAGGAAAAGCAAGGAACAGTCGTCGTAAATTATCCGAGAATTAAAAGTGCATGAGTTAGTTTTGCCAGTCCATGAGAAGTTATTAGAATATAGTTTTTTGTTAGTATAAAGCATTGATTAATTAATTGCCCTCAGCAAACCATAATTCTTGCAATACTACCATTTTAATAATAAATAATTATCATCAACACAAATTATACTGGAAATTTTACTATCGAATTAAAAAGAAAAAAAAATTAATTTGAACACCAACTTTTAAAGCTTTTATTGAAATTATTTTTTGCATCCAACGAACTAAACACTTTAACACAAAATACAATTATACTGAAAACTGAAAGGCTGTGTTCAAGTTGAAGAAAAAAAATAAAGAAAGTTATTATAAAGTTCAGTTATTTCTTTAAGCATTTCCGTCACTCATTTTCCTAATATATATGAGCTCAAAGAGGACATAGTCATTTATATGTGTGTGTGTGTGTGTGTGTGTGTATACTTGTGTCAACAGTGCATAGCCTTGTTATTCCTGCCAGCATATGCTTTTAAAACCCAAGAAAGTTATTATAAAGTTCAGCTATTTCTTTACGCATTTCAGTCACTCATTTTCCTAATATATATGAGCTCAAAGAGGACATGCCGAACGATGGCCGACTGGTTAAGGTGGTGGGCTTCGGTACCGGAGCTCGTGGATTCGAATCCAACAGTGGAATGGATGTTTGTAACCGTTCGGAATCGGCTTTAAGCTGTAGGTCCCGGTCTCATTAGCCCTCGTGTTTCAAAAAGTAGACCGTAGCACTCCAAACCAAAGAGGACATAGTCATTTATATGTGTGTGTGTATACTTGTGTCAGCAGTGCATAGCCTTGTTATTCTTGCCAGCATATAATTTTTAAACCCAAGAAAATGGCTAATTCTTTTTAACGTATGATGAAACTACACGTTTTACAGATAAGATTATTTCTCAATTCTTGAGTTTCCTAACACATTCGCGAACAGTAAAAACTGTTATCGAATGCTGTACCACTTATGTCCGTGAACGTGATCATGGTGTTGATCATGCACCATGCTAAACTCCACTCGTTCCTCCTTACACCCTTGATTACGTATTCATTTTCTTCTCTGCCTTATCTCTTTTTTAAGATCTCGAACTCGCCAGCCATGCTTTCGATTTAACTTTCGAGAAACTTTTCTAACAGAAGCACATTTTTCTTATCTGTGGCCTTGGACTTGTTCATCGTAGCCAGACTTTAGAAAGGATAAAAAAGCTTACGGTATGAAAGCAAGGGGTTTTGAGAAGCACAGTAAAAATCTTACGCATTGTTACATATGCGGAATCGACGTCAAACCAGGGCCGTAACTAAGTCCTTTAGCGTCCGAAAAAAAAAAATGGTCTGCTCCCATATCACCATAAATAGTGAGAAAAAATGTAAATATGATTGTTTTCTATCATATATTCAGAACAAACTCGAAAAATATTTTGTTAATTCTTAAATGTTCCAGTACATTAATTTTTAATTTTTTTCTATTTCTACCTTATTAATACTTAAATATTTTTAAACTCTTTGTAGGTATTATTTTGCTAATAAACTGCATACGGTTTTTTTAGGGGAATATTTCTTATTTAAACGTTGAATTTTCATAGAAAATTGGTGCATTTCTAAATTTAAATTTAGTTTTAATAACTTTAAAATTTAAAACGAATACCCGGATTCGTATTAAGGCATATTAGGAATGTTTGGTAAACATTTTGTAAGAATATGTAACAAATTTAGTCTTTAGAAGCATTTAAAAAAAAAATAAGAAAATTCATAAAAAAAAATCATTTATAAACAGATTGGATATTATAATGAAAAAAACTATTTTTCAACTTTTACTTATTTCTACTCGGGGCAAATCGTTCTCTTTCAGACCCCATTTTCTTCATCGTGCGGCGCCCCTAAGACTGTAAATATATTATATAAAAACTAGGTATTAAAACTAAATATAAATTTAGTTTTAATACCTTTAATAAATTCAAAATTTAAAACGAATACCTGGACTTATATAAAGGTATATTGGGAGAGTTTGGTAAATATTTTGTAAGAATCTATAATGGGTTTAGTCTCTAGAAGCATTTTAAAAAATAAGAAAATTTATAAAAAAAATACATTTTAAACACATTGGAATTTATAATAAGAAAAGTTTTAATTTTTTCAACTTTTCCTTATTTTTACTTAAGGCGAATCGTTCTCTTTCGAACCCCCTTTTCTTCATCGTGCTGAGCCCCTAAGACTGTAAATATATTATATTAAAACTAGCTATTAAAACTAAATATAAATTTAGTTTCAATAGCTTTTAATAAATTCAAAATTTAAAACGAATACCCGGACTTATATAAAGGTATATTGGGAGAGTTTGGTAAACATTTTGTAAGAATCTATAATAGGTTTAGTCTCTAGAAGCATTTTAAAAAATAAGAAAATTTATAAAAAAAATACTTTCTAAACACATTGGAATTTATAATAAAAAAAAAGCTTTAATTTTTTCAACTTTTCTTATTTCTAGTTGGGGCGAATCGTTCTCTTTCGGACCCCCTTTTCTTCATCGTGCGGGGCCCCTAAGGCTGATGTGCTCGTGGCAGATGCCACCTTTGCCGCATCGTATTTACGGCCCTGCGTAAAACGACCTATAAATGAAACGATGTATATAGTCCAAATTTAAATGAGCAGCTTAGATTATTGCAAATTTATTTAAAAGTGATAGTTTAAAAGAGTTTTTTAGATAGTAGAGCTAATACATTACTACTTAGTATACTGAAAAAATTTTTTCTAATTAACTCTTTAACGCTCACATTAACAAATTTGGGAATCTTTCCTTGAAATTGATAGATATGGGTAGAAATGCATAAATTAAGAGTATTTTAAAAGCATTTTGAAATTTTTTAACTGCAACCATGTTTTTAAGCCGTCCTCATTTGATGACGCTGGGCGTTTGAAAGTATAAATGTAAACATTTTAAAAATGATTTTTCTTACATAAAATTATACAATTTTAATGTATAAATCAAGTAATAGGCAAAGTAACGTTAAAAATTAAAATTTATTTTTATACTTACAAGAAAACTGTCTATTTTACATTTTTAAGGTTGAATTTTTGTATGAAAAAGAGGAAAACATTGGATACTTAATGTTGCATTGCATTTCATACAATATGTTTTAGGTTTTGAAGAACAGTTATCATCACAGCTATTATCTGGGTCATCATTATTATCTGGTATTTTAATTTCTAATGTACCTACAACTTCTGATACAACAGGAGTACCCAAATTATCATCATCGAATTGTTCTTCATCTGTTAGATTATCGACATCAGGAGGCATTGCTATAATTTCTGCCTCTATTTCTTTAGAAAAAAGATAAGCAGCTGCATCTTCTAAGGTTTTAAATATTTTATTTATACTCATTTTTTAGTTTTTCTACATAGATTATCTGTAAAAAAATGTAAAAAAATCTGGATACTGAATACGAATTATAGCCAAACGCCCAGCGTACTCAAACGATGATGGACAAATTTTCCTGATTACTACGGACACATTAACAACTCTAAATAATAATAAACATTCTAATGGCAACAACTGGACTATCTAGATTACATTTATACCAAATTGAAAGAACTTACCTCATAAATTATTTTCCAAACCGCACTATTTAAAATGTGTGGTGTGATTATCAAACAAACGGGAAATTCTACTGCCTCTTTCCCTCACTTTTTTTTACTTAATTCCAAAGAAATATCATATCTGATACTGTATAGTGTTTTCATCAGTCAGAATTATTGGTAAATAAAAGAATATTTTTTCACTTAATAAAGGGAAATGCGGTTTTTTACAGCAGCATCATTTGAGGACACTGGGCACTGATGGGTTAAGCATAATTTATAAAAGTAGAAAATATTGTAACTTTAATGCATATTGTATATCTCGATGGTACCGGCTGAACTCACCCCAATCTTAGTCCCAGTGACCCACAAATGAAATAATATGGGTCCTGGAAAAAAGGGGGGGGGATCTCTATTAAATTCCAAGTTAAAAACCATATTTATATAGGACACATCCCCTTTAAACAACTTTAAATGGAAGCTATTTTTTTATTTCTCATCTTATATCTTTTTAATTATCGTAAATACACGGGATTTTTCGCATTTATTCTTTATTTTTTTAATAGTTTTGTTGAATTTTTTTTTTTTTTTTTTTTTTTTTTTGTATTTAAAAAATAAAAACTCTTTATGTAAAGGGAAAAGCGAGAGATTGTATGAAAAATTTTAAATTTCTCTGATACACTGTGCACAGATTTACAACAGTATAAAGTGAGTTTGATTTATAATTTTTGCTTTTTGTAAACAATAATTAATGGTATAATTCTCCACCTGTTTAAAATCTTAAAAATGATCAGAAATATTACACCAGAGGGTCGAATTTCCAAAAAAGCTAAAAATAAGTGTTTGAAAATTCCATTTCAAATACTACAAACTCTAAATGAAATAAAGAACGAAAATAACTCTCATCGGCGTAACAGCTCCCAGGGGGCCAGGGCCTACGGTGCCAATCTCCGTTTCCTAGGCCCTGGGGTGCGAAGCATATGTTCCGGTTAGATTGTCAGCCTTACGCGGAACCCCCAGGTTCAGTTCTCAAGCATGCTTATTCCTCAAATTCTCTACCCATTGAAGGGATGAAAGCCTGAGTACACCTTGCCCAGCCCGGGAATCGAACCTCGGACCTGCGGCGTGGGAACGCGAAGCATTATTCCAACGCCACTGAGTTAAACAACGAAATTAGTAGGTACAATTTCATCGTAGGTCTATATTGTATTTACTGTGAAAATTTGAAGTGAGATAGTGCGAGAATGCGCGCAAATTGAAAGAACACCATTCTGAATTAAATGCATTTAAAGATTTTTATAGTTTCCTTAAAAGTTATGATATTAAATGCAAAGATTGTACAGTGGACTCCGCTTAATGTGATCGCGGTTAATGTTATCAATCGCTTATTGTTATCGAAATCACTTGGTCCCGATTTTCTCTATTCATTTTCATGTTAAAATTATTGCGTTATGGGAACGTTACATTGGTTAATGTTATCAGTTTTCGAACCTCATTTTAACTGGCAAAGGAATATTCGCAATATATTCAGATGGAACCCATTCTTTTCTTTCCCTTCGTTGTTTGAATTTCGGAGAATTCTCCTCTTCAAACTAGGGAAATGGGGAATGAACAAAGGAGTGAGGTATTACATGTTCCTGAAATTTTTGAGAAATATGCACACCCTGCTGGTGGTGAGTGGTTGTCAGATAAGCAGAAGGCAACACATTCTTATCGGAACTGAGAAGGAACGTATTCACTTTAATGCCTTGCTAGCTTACATGCAGCTTGTCGATATGGAAGCCAGAAAGTGAAATGATTTAACGTTAAAACAAAAGATCGAAATTTTAAATCGTTATGACAGGTTGATTATGATTACGAACAATTTATCCATGAGCTTCTTAGAAAAAATTGTAGACAGTCATCAATTGATCAGTTTTTTTAATTATGCATACAATTCTTATTTTTCAAAGGATAATATATACATAAATATAAGGTGTGCATTTCCATTTTGTTTTGAAATTTAGTACGTGTGAATTAAAGAGGGGGGGTAAATTTATCTAATTTTAATATCGTTCGTGTTATTGAAAATATAAGATTATCTAAAAAGTATCGTTAATTTATTTATTATTTTGTAATAAGATTTATTTTTCGTTAATATAATAAATATTACATGTATTTGTAAATAAGATTTATTTTATTTGCAATTATGTTTTAAATTTTTTTTTTTTTTTTTTTTTTTTTTTTTGTTATTGTTTGCATAGGAAAGAACCTCGCAGACATCATTTAAATTTGGCTCTAGTAATGAAATCATTTAATTTTTCGCTTACTTTCCGTAAGTCTATTTCTAGAACTAGTTTTGATTTTCTTCGCAGAAGAGAAACTTCTTTCCAAAGTTTTCAAATACTTTCCTTTTCCCCGGAATTTTTTGGGTCCACGGTATAAAAAATTACTCGAAGTTGTATACCTCCTAAATTAAAATTTTCGCTCTTTTTCCCTTAGGTTTTTTTTTTTTTTTGGGGGGGGGGGCCCATGGAAGCTCAAATTTCTGTTTACGTTTACAAATTTTTCGGAGCTGCGAGACCCGAAATTTTTCATGGTAGCTAAAATTGCGTCTCGCTATTGTAAATTTGCGTAAAAACCTGCTGTAGCGCTTAAACGGGAGCCCTGTTCACTACCAATTATATCCATTAGTGTATGCAGGTAGTTGTTTAATTTCAAAATCTTTAACCGTCATCCGACATGCTGATTGTCTGAAAGCAGGCCGTGACTAGAGGGGTGGTTAGAAGATGTTGGCTGACAAATTCAAAATATAAAATTCTACATATCAGGTAAATAAAACATCTTTTCCATGGTTTTTAATAATCTGTTTTGTTACAAAAGATTTTACTGAAAAGTAAGCTTTAAGAGAAAATAAGCATTTTTTTCTCAACACTTTTGAAAAATTAAAAGTCATTTAAACTTCAGAACATTTATCTGGCTTTTCTAAATATTCTAGAAGGTTATTTTTCGAACAGTTTGTAACAAGAACAAGAAATGTGTTCTTTTAAAGAAAACTACTTATTATTTGACGATTTCAATGAGGCTATAGATTAATTTAAAAAAAAAAAAGTTTTTTTTGTTAATGAAAGATTTTATGCAGTATAGTTGTAACTAAAAGCAAACTAAAATTTGCTTGCTGTATCGTATTTTTTTTTTTTTTTTATTAATTTCTGTTTAAGAATTGTGTAAGTTTTTTTTATATCATTTAATGATGTTTTATTTTATTTTATTTTTTTGTGTGTGTGCTCTATCTTGTGTGGAAGAGAAAGGATGTCCGATAAAATGTCAAAGTCCCCAAATCGGGTTCCAGATAAACTAGGGCACAAATTCATCTGTCAGAAATATTGGTAAATAAAAGAATATTTTTTCACTTAATAAAGGGAAAAACGGTTTTTTACAGCATCATTATATGAGGACACTGGGCACTAATGGGTTAAGCATAATTTATAAAAGTAGAAAATATTGTAACTTTAATGCATATTGTATATCTCGATGGTACCGGCTGAACTCACCCCAATCTTAGTCCCAGTGACCCACAAATGAAATAATATGGGACCTGGAAAAAAGGGGGGGGGGAATCTCTATTAAATTCCAAGTTAAAAACCATATAAGGACACATCCCCTTTAAACAACTTTAAATGGAAACTATTTTTTTATTTCTCATCTTATATCTTTTTAATTATCGTAAATACACGGGATTTTTCGCATTTATTCTCTATTTTTATTTAATTAGTTTTGTTGAATTTGTAGATTTTGTTGAATTAGTTTTATTTAATTTTTTCTTGTATCTAAAAAATAAAAAATTTTTATGTAAAGTGAAAAACGAGAGCTTGTATGAAAAATTTTAAATTTTCCTGATACACTGTGCACAGATTTACAACACTACAAAGTGAGTTAGATTTATAATTTTTGCTTTTTGTAAACAATAATTAATGGTATAATTCTCCACCTGTTTAAAATCTTAAAAATTATCAGAAATATTACACCAGAGGGTCGAATTTTCATAAAAAGCTAAAAAAAAAAAAAGTGTTTGAAAATTCCATTTCAAATACTACAAACTCTAAATGAAATAAACAATGAAAATAACTCTCATCGGCGTAACAGCTCCCAGGGGGCCAGGGCCTACGGTGCCAATCTCCGTTTCCTAGGCCCTGGGGTGCGAAGCATATGTTCCGGTTAGATTGTCAGCCTTACGCGGAACCCCCAGGTTCAGTTCTCAAGCATGCTTATTCCTCAAATTCTCTACCCATTGAAGGGATGAAAGCCTGAGTACACCTTGCCCAGCCCGGGAATCGAACCTCGGACCTGCGGCGTGGGAACGCGAAGCATTATTCCAACGCCACTGAGTTAAACAACGAAATTAGTAGGTACAATTTCATCGTAGATCTATAATGTATTTACTGTGAAAATTTGAAGTGAAATAGTGCGAATGTGCGCGCAAGTTGAAAGAACACCATTCTGAATTAAATGCATTTAAAGATTTTTATAGTTTCCTTAAAAGTTATGATATTAAATGCAAAGATCGTACATTGGACTCCGCTTAATGTGATCGCGGTTAATGTTATCAATCGCTTATTGTTATCGAAATCACTTGGTCCCGATTTTCTCTATTCATTTTCATGTTAAAATTATCGCGTTATGGGAACGTTACATTGGTTAATGTTATCAGTTTTCGAACCTCATTTTAACTGGCAAAGGAATATTCGCAATATATTCAGATGGAACCCATTCTTTTCTTTCCCTTCGTTGTTTGAATTTCGGAGAATTCTCCTCTTCAAACTAGGGAAATGGGGAATGAACAAAGGAGTGAGGTATTACATGTTCCTGAAATTTTTGAGAAATATGCACACCCTGCTGGTGGTGAGTGGTTGTCAGATAAGCAGAAGGCAACACATTCTTATCGGAACTGAGAAGGAACGTATTCACTTTAATGCCTTGCTAGCTTACATGCAGCTTGTCGATATGGAAGCCAGAAAGTGAAATGATTTAACGTTAAAACAAAAGATCGAAATTTTAAATCGTTATGACAGGTTGATTATGATTACGAACAATTTATCCATGAGCTTCTTAGAAAAAATTGTAGACAGTCATCAATTGATCAGTTTTTTTAATTATGCATACAATTCTTATTTTTCAAAGGATAATATATACATAAATATAAGGTGTGCATTTCCATTTTGTTTTGAAATTTAGTACGTGTGAATTAAAGAGGGGGGGTAAATTTATCTAATTTTTAATATCGTTCATTGTTATTGAAAATATAAGATAAAAATATTTAAAAGTGGTGTTTCGTTAATATAATAAATATTACATGTATTTGTAAATAAGATTTATTTTATTTGCAATTATGTATAGATAAATTACACGTATATTCTATCTCTTTTTTTTCTTTCAGATTTTTTTTTTTTTTTTTGTTATTGTTTGCTTGCATAGGAAAGAACCTCGCAGACATCATTTAAATTTGGCTCTAGTAATGAAATCATTTAATTTTTCGCTTACTTTCCGTAAGTCTATTTCTAGAACTAGTTTTGATTTTCTTCGCAGAAGAGAAACTTCTTTCCAAAGTTTTCAAATACTTTCCTTTTCCCCGGAATTTTTTGGGTCCACGGTATAAAAAATTACTCGAAGTTGTATACCTCCTAAATTAAAATTTTCGCTCTTTTTCCCTTAGGTTTTTTTTTTTCTTTTTTTTTTGAGGGGGGGGGGGGCCCATGGAAGCTCAAATTTCTGTTTACGTTTACAAATTTTTCGGAGCTGCGAGACCCGAAATTTTTCATGGTAGCTAAAATTGCGTCTCGCTATTGTAAATTTGCGTAAAAACCTGCTGTAGCGCTTAAACGGGAGCCCTGTTCACTACCAATTATATCCATTAGTGTATGCAGGTAGTTGTTTAATTTCAAAATCTTTAACCGTCATCCGACATGCTGATTGTCTGAAAGCAGGCCGTGACTAGAGGGGTGGTTAGAAGATGTTGGCTGACAAATTCAAAATATAAAATTCTACATATCAGGTAAATAAAACATCTTTTCCATGGTTTTTAATAATCTGTTTTGTTACAAAAGATTTTACTGAAAAGTAAGCTTTAAGAGAAAATAAGCATTTTTTTCTCAACACTTTTGAAAAATTAAAAGTCATTTAAACTTCAGAACATTTATCTGGCTTTTCTAAATATTCTAGAAGGTTATTTTTCGAACAGTTTGTAACAAGAACAAGAAATGTGTTCTTTTAAAGAAAACTACTTATTATTTGACGATTTCAATGAGGCTATAGATTAATTTAAAAAAAAAAAAGTTTTTTTGTTAATGAAAGATTTTATGCAGTATAGTTGTAACTAAAAGCAAACTAAAATTTGCTTGCTGTATCGTAATTTTTTTTTTTTTTATTAATTTCTGTTTAAGAATTGTGTAAGTTTTTTTTATATCATTTAATGATGTTTTATTTTATTTTATTTTTTTGTGTGTGTGCTCTATCTTGTGTGGAAGAGAAAGGATGTCCGATAAAATGTCAAAGTCCCCAAATCGGGTTCCAGATAAACTAGGGCACAAATTTAACCGAGCCCTGTTTGAAAGTCCATAGTTCCTTTAAAAAGCGCTGAAATTAAAAATTATTCTTTATTAATAACCAAAGCTCGAGTCGGTCTTTTTTTCACTTATCTTTCATTTAAACCTTAGTTTATTTATTATTCCGAAATAAAGTAAATTTTTGACCATTTCAAATGCTTTTACAATCAGATAAGTCAGTTATTTGTACGGATATTGGTGCTTTTAAAATTGCAAGTTTTCACGTAACCCCGGTGTTCTCAACTAATAATATGTAGGGCTACGTATTATTTATAGTTAAGTGTAGCAATTAAATAGGAGACTTTATTAAGAATTCGAAGCTTGTTGTTTTCTTTTCATATTTTTCCTTTAAATATTATTTTTATTTATTACTATAAAATAAAGTCATTACTTATGCATGCAAAAATAAAATAAAAAAAACTATTTTAAACAAACAAAGGAATTATATTGTATCCTTAAGTAACTATGGAATACATCCACGATCTAGTAAGTTAGTTATGTGTAGAGACATTGATATTTATAAAAACGCAACAACTCTTCCTATTAATCATATTAAAGAACCTCGATGTCCACAACCAAAAATAAATAGGGATATTACACAATGTACAGTTCTCGAGTGTTACAAATACATATCGTAGTTTATTGAGAAATCAAAGCGTGTTCTTTTCTTTCCACACTTTTAATTTAAATCTTACTTTTATTTCTTATCCAGAAATATCTTTTAAAAACTAGTCCCCTAAATCAAAAAGAGAAATTAGATTGTATCCTTAACTAGTCGGGAAAGCTTTCACGATCAAATAAGTCAGTCATATGTAGAGACATTGACACTTTTACAAACGCCACGGCTCTTCCTGTTAATCACACTGCAGAGCCCCGGTGTCCTCACAAATAATAAATAGGGCTATACATCATTTATAAGGAAATGTTTTCAAAACAATGGAAATTACTGCAGAAGGTTGAAATCATGTTCCAAAACTCAGGTTATTTCCTCTGCGTTTATGCCAGAACAAGATACACGAGGAAGTGAAATTCGGTTCATAGCACAGACTTTGCTAAGAACTAAAAAAAGACCTTAAGTGTGAAATGACTTTTCCTTCATTCTTCGTCCTTGCTATTTCCCCCAACATTTAGTAAATATCAAGAGAGAGAGCTGACCCTGATCAATATGTTAATAATTAAGGGTGTGGTTGGGTTTATTTCAAAGAGAAAACAATATTTAGATTAAATGCATCCCAAATATGATTTTCAATATCAATTTAGAAAGTTTTCGTTAAATTCAATGCAGCTATCTAAATTTAAAAGTAAAGAGATTTTATAGTATAATTTAAGAGTCATGCTGCAGATACGGAAGTATATTGTTATAAACGCGGTAATATATATGAAAGCCTTATATTACAATACTGTCTATAAATTTCTCTATAACGATATTTTCATTGCTTCTGTAGCATTCCTTATTTATTTAATGTATTCTTTATTTATTTATTGCAAAATCAACAAGGTTTAATAAATGTGTTATAAATACTTACATATTGAACAATTTAAATATAGCTGAATTAGCTGTCTAAATACAATTTATAGATATATAATCGTTTGTATGCATATGTGTGTCTGCTGGATATGGATTTCAAAATGGCTGAATTGATTTTGCTGAAAATTTGCAGTGATTCAGGTAAATCCTGGAAATGTTTTAGGCGGGTTAAATTGTCTGGAGGTCAAGGTCAAATGGCGATAAGAAGCCTTTTGATATCCATCGGACCTGGTTTCACTGCTTTCTGACAAGATTTACTCGAGTCACGTAATTTTATCTATTTTTATTCGACAAGTCTTTCTTTCTAAATTTAATTGCGCCATTTTCCCCAATGACAGTCGATTTCGTTGTTATGAATAACAGCGGGATCGTTTGCAAGATTTAAAATATTTAATGCCCCTTTCAGGAAGCCTGACAACTTATCAAAGATAGTAAAAACAAAAAATAAAATTCATATAGAAGAGGAATTATAGTACTCATTTGCAGAGAAAAATCTTTGATTATAGGAGAAAGTAAGACACGAATGTGGATGAAGAAACAGTGCAACAATGAATTCAATAAAGATTCAAAACTAGAATGGTTTGGTTTGATTTGGTTTGGAGCGCTACGGTCTACTGTTTTTCACACGTGGGCTAATGAGACCGGGACCTACTGCTTAAAGATGATTCCAAACGGCTACGAACATCCATGCCATAGTGGGATTCGAACCCACGAACTCCGGTACCGACGATCAGCACCCTAACCAATCGGCCAGCGTTCGGCGAAAACTAGAATGCTGCAAAGTTTTAAGTGGCAATGCTATTATGTCACTTTTCACTTGTTCAAAAGAAACAAGGAGATTTGAAGAGAGTCCTGAAACTGATGAAGAAAATCTTGTGACTTATCAAAAAATAAGTTATGGTAATGCATTAGCATACACTGAGGTGTTACTAAATTACTTGGAGCGAAATGAAAGAACACCTGTTGAATAAATGATGGTATAAAGTTTACATAGCAAAATTTATCAAAGAGTAAATAAAAACATTAACAGGTTTCTATCATTTCATTCTTATCACAACGGAGAAAAAATTTCAATATTTTTTAAATTGCACTTATTGTAAATCAATAACATTAAAATCTATGTTCATTCATTTTATATATTTAAATCAAACTACATTGAAACCTGCTTAAAAAGTTTTCCAAGGGCCTAACTGATAAAAACTTCTTGAGCGGGAAAATGTCAAACGGGAAATCAGGAAAACAATATTCATGCGTATGTGTGTGTGTGTATATATATATATATACATATACACATTTGTAAATCTAAATATATATACAGTAAAACTCACTTAAGAAGTTTTCTAAGGGAATGGAACGATAAAACTTCTTAAACGAAGTTAATATTTTAAAAACAAAATAATTACATAGATAATGAGGAGAGATTTTTTTCTCTAAAAAATAATACATAAATGATAGTTTTGGTTTTTCTCAAAAAATTTGTATTTTTTGCATGCTTAAAAAAATTAGCTAATAAAGGAAAACAACATAATTACCTTAGAATATCTTAGAATTCAGCTAAGAAATTTTGCTTTAAACACCACTGGAATAGATTTTACAGAAAAAATTGGTTATAGTCTTTTTTGTTTTTGTTTTTTATCGGCAATTTGTAATTGATAATAGTCCAGTTGTCTTAAACTTTTAAAAACTTCAGGTACATTTTATATAAAAATGACAACAATTGTTTTCCCATAAACATTGACATTTATAAACAGAAAAGGGGGGGGGAAACAGTAATCAAAAGGCAGCTATAAACGCTTCCTGTAAGTAAACTTAGAAATGAAAGAAAACTTTTTAAGCGGGAAAGAGTTTGAAACGAAATTTTATAAGTGGGTTATTTTAACATTCTATGAATAGGGGGGAAAATGTACTGAAAATATAAACTTCTTAAATGGGTTTTACGGTATTAATATTCCATTCTAAAATAATTTTACATTTTCTATTATTTTTTCACATGTTTTCATCAAAATTAACAAGTTTAGATATTTGAGGAATTTGCTTATCTGCAATGAAACCTATCCTGACATTCCCAGTTAAATGGAAGTCTCCTATAAAAATAGACAGTCTGCCTATTTTTGATAACATTGTTTACCTCAGAGATCTTCAACCTGGGTTCTATAGAAACCCCAGGGTCTCCTGGAACTTTGACAGGGGTTTCATAAGTTATCAAAGCACCAAAATATTAACTTTTAAAAAATCAAATTCTTAAAAGCAGTATGTTTATAAAAATAAAAATATTTTATGGATAAAATAAAATCTTTAATTTCATAAAAGTCATATGTTAATATGTTAATCGAGATGCTTTATGTCGCATATTAGTTAATTCATTTTTCCTCTCCTTGTCTGTTTTTAAATTACCATATTATTTAGGATATAGCCAACCTGTTGGACTGCAGCACATAGCCTGCATTGTGAAACATCTAAAGCTATTTGTTTCAACCTATATATGTGAAGAATCTTTCGCTTTGTATGCCGTGACAAAAACAAAATTCAGAAACAGGCTGGGTACTGAAGATGACATTAGATTGCAGATTTCAACAATTATTACAGGCATAAAAATACTTTGCACTAAAGAACAATAATAGCCAAGTCATTAAAAGAATTCTAGTTTAATAATCTGTTGTAAATTAATATACTGTTGCTTTTCTTTATTATTCATAGAATATATTTTAGAAAATTAAAGAAAAAAAAATCTACTTTACCATTCAATATGAGATATTTGTATTATGATAAAATAAAACAATTTTGCAATTTATTATGCTTTATTATACAATATGCTCAAAGGGTTCTTCAGAGTGTAGAATGTTGAATTTGATTCATCTGGAATAAATCCATTTACACTTTCCAAAAAAGACAAAAAAATTTCTTGAAAAATTCTTTATTTTTGAAAAATTCAAAATGCAGTATTTAACAAATTTCATAAATACTCAACAAAACTGTTCCCAATAACGCATATATATATTTATATATAAAAAAAAAGAACTGAGTATTTTAGTGGTCTTATACATGGAAGTATATTTTTATAATGGAATAACATTGGAAACAATTTTATATTCATTTCTATTTTCTTGGTTGATGAATAATAGTGGGTTTTCCACCCCCTTGTCTAAAGTCATGTGACGGTAAAGGTTTATTATGGAATGCTTGGACTGCTTCAGCTGGAAAATCAGCATCCCCCTAAAAAAATTATAAATTATTTATACATTTATTAATCAATTATAGATTTGTTTAAAGAACCTAATTATTATTCATAAAAAGTTAAGAGT
This sequence comes from Pardosa pseudoannulata, assembly GCA_032207245.1. Taxonomy (NCBI): domain Eukaryota; kingdom Metazoa; phylum Arthropoda; class Arachnida; order Araneae; family Lycosidae; genus Pardosa; species Pardosa pseudoannulata. Next base: position 31,477,284 of record CM063504.1, on the reverse strand, counting down.
AACTGCTGACATAGAATACATAAAAATTTTATTGAACCCATTCTTACAAAATTTATAATTGAAAAAAAAATAAAAATGATAACACATTAAAAAATTCAGCAAACTTTTTCAAGAAATAAAGAACGTTTCTGATTAAAGCAATATTTAAAATATTCATGGGGTCATGCTATGCTATGATACAAAAAGGCAGCTATAACAGACAGCATGATAACAAGGCAGTGTTAGTGTAAAGGAATCGGTATATCCTACTTTGCCCCAGCTATATGGTTCTGCAAAAAGAATTTAGGCCACAACAGCAATTTGAACCAGCTACCAAACTGCAGCTGATGTACAAGAGACCTCTCATGGATCAATTTAATCTAGCAAAATTCAGTAACACCGAGCAACACCACTACAGAGGTCAGCTTGAGATTATCAGGTAGATCAACTGGGTATGATGACTACATGAAACAGATACACATCTAAAGGTGGTATGCCTCTGAAGGAAATGTTGGGTATAAAACATATTTCTCTCTATCTCATAAATTCTAGTACTGCCAACATACAACACACATGTTGACATTGTAATTAAATGTACTCAGAGTTTCAAAGTTTTAGCCTGACAAAATAAAGAGTTAAAAGAACTTAGGAATTGACTAACTTTCTTTCAGATATTCAAGTAAACATAGCCTGATTACAACTGCATCTAGACTTTGTTGAATCAGCTGCAACAAGAGAAATTTGGAATAGTTTCTTAATTTTCAGGTTAATTTAGATAGCCTCCAACAAGTTTATGAAACCATCGATGCAGCATACTGGTAGCATCCCTGGCTGAATCGACAGCATAACGCACACACATATTTTGTTAAGATAGGATAAATCCATTAAAAGTGTCTACAAGTCATTCCAAACTAAGGGAATTCTATTCAGCTAAAGATCCTTTTACAGTAATTAGAAATTCAGAAATTTATCTCTATATCTTTAAATGTACAAATATACTATCTAAAATTTCTTTAAAAATTTAAAGCATTATAATTAAGAAAGCATTTATAACTAGATATTCATTTAAAGTCCATGAAATATTTGCATTCTCATACTTTAAATATTTGATTCAATTTTTGTAAAGTTATAACTAAATATCTTTGTTGAGCTGATGCTGAATAATTTCCATTGAATTTATTTTTATTTTTATTTTTTTTTTATTATTTTTTACAGGCATACACATACATATGCAATAACAAACTTCTAAAACCATTGACTCTCATAAAACTGTTATAAGTGTTATGGCTCATCATACTATGAGAATCATACTTTGCATATTAGCTATTGCCTGCTACAAAAATAGATATGCTGTTAAGAAACAAGTAAAATAAATACAGAGTATGTTTAAAAACCAAATTCTAATCAATAACTTACCCTAGCTAGTGCTCCTGAAATCACCAAATGCTGTTTTGGAGGGCTGCAATATAATATTTTAACATATACAAAAAGTACTGTTAAACGCTACTAACAATAAAAAATAACTTGTTAAAGTTACGAAACATTTTAAATGTTTAATATAAAAGATAAACAGAAAAAAAAATCAAAACTACATTAAGGTCTACACTTAATTTCAACTACTAGCAAAATTCTTAGAAAATGAACAAGACAGAAATAATCAAATTCTTTAAAATGATTACAGGCAGAAAAATAGTAAAATTTTATATTAAGTCAGAGGTTTGGTCTGGTTTGGGATACTATGGTCTACTTTTCAACTATACAACTGCTAATGAAACTGGGATCTACTGCTTAAAGTAGGGATGGGTAAACTTTTTCAGTTGCAGGCCAAAAATCAAAAGAATATAAATTTGGCATGCCAAGATAAATTTTTCTAAAATTTTAAAAACAATATACAAGTATTATGGTTTAAATATATTAATGAGATGAATGAAATTACAATTTCATTTTTAAAAGTTCCTTATACTGAGGTTCGAAGTGAGATGTACTGATTTTAAGGAACGAGGCTAAATGCTCATCTGTCAGTCTACTTCTGAAATTATTCTTTCTAAGGCTCAAAGTTGAAAATACTTGTTCAGATATAAGAAGCAAATATACCGCTGATCTTCTGGGCATGAGATAATAAATTTGGGATATAATATTTAAACAAAGTGCAAAAAGGGGATGGATATATAATGTATAAATATATATTTCTCCCGCCAACTTAAAATTCTATCCGCGGGCTGGATTTGGCCTGTGGGCCATAGGTTGCCCATACCTGGCTTAAAGCAAATTCCACATGGGTACAAATATCCATGCCTGGAGTAGGATTTGAACCCATTGACTCCAGTACTGAAGAGCAACAACCTACCACTTGGTCATTATTCAGCCTTTTAGTACAAGGAACTAATCTATCAAGTAAATTATTTAATTGTGTAGCAGTGAAATGTATTATACTTTAATATTATATATCTTATAAAAATTGTACAAATGAAGAAACAAGAAATTTTCAAGCTTCTTCAGCAGCAAAAATTATAGGGTCAAATCATATATATATATATATATATATAATGATCAGAAATATGTAAAATCAAAACTATGATTTGTTATCCGTAGATACTTTATGATTTGAGGGATCACTAAAACTTACACTTTTACCCCTCTGTGATTTTTTAAAAATTAACAACAAAGATTTAAAAATATGTTATATATATACTTTTATCAATCCAGCTATGGTCAATTTTGGGTAAAGCAAGGCATTTTTATCTTTGACAAAAAAAGATTCTGTGCGGATTCTTTTTCTTTACCTAGGACTAACAGCTACTTCTTCTTCCTCTTCTGTATCTTTTTTTATTTCTACTGGCTTCTCATGAGACTGAACTTTATGTTGAGTAATTCGCATACCACCAGCTTTTACTATAAATGAGACAATAGCATAACTAAATAAAATTTTTACTTCAATATGACTGAAAGAAGATATAAAGAGTAAATGTGACTTTCCTGAAGCTTTGATGAAAAACTAAAAATCTAAAAACTAATTTGACCAGATACATACCTTATAAAATAATTACTAAACTACTAGCTTATGATCTTAATATTAAAAAAAATTAGGTATTCATTTGACAAAAATTAAAATTATCATACTTAGAGAATAAAAGGAAACGAACATCTTGATGTCTAAGAGTTCCAAAAAGCTTGCTAGGTTATTTAAAAATATAAGTATTTATTTATTTTAGGTCTAAAAAATAAATCACAAAAGATGTTAGCACCATGAAATATAATAAATCTGACAGAGCTGTGATTTTGGGGAGGGAGGGATGGTTAGGCCAAGTATTAAGTTTAACAAAATTAGTTTTTCAGAAAGTAAACAATATTTACTCGAAAATACAAAATTCAGTGGAATATAAAAAGGGATTGGTGACTATATAATGTTAATAAATATTAATCTTTCCTTTATAACATAGTTGCATAAAACATAGTATTAAAAAAAAAATCCTTAAAATTCCTTGATCTCCAATAAAAATACTAAGGCAAAAAAGTAGAGGTAATCCAGCATATAACAAGAACAAATTCAAATTTGTAAGCATTAAGCTAAACAACATTAACATTAAGTAGTCTGAAGTTATCTCTATTACGTAAAAATAATGTATTATATACACCACACACAGTTTCCCTTCGTTTAAATCATACAAAGCAACAAAGTCTCTCCCTTAAAGAAAAAAAAAGTAAATCTTTTAGTCGGAGAAACATGTTAAATGCAGCAGAATTACCTACCTTACCCAAAAAGTCTTTTCATAAAATGTTTACTACGATTTTGGATAAGTAATGGTATTAAAGATTAAAAACATCCCTTGCAAGTTTAAGTATAAATACTGTACTACACCAATAATATTGCAAGACTTGTTTTAGCAAGATAAAAATAAAAATGGATAAATATATAATTCAGAATATCATAAAGAGTTAGGGAGCACAAATATAAAACTTTGTTTTGAACATTTACAACTGAAAATATCATAAACTTTGGCAATTTTATGTTAACGTAGTAAAATGAAAATTTCATTTAAATGGCCAGTTGGAAAAGGTGCTTATGGAAGAAACTAAATTGAATACCTGCTGGAGGATGACCACCTTTCAGTTCACTCCCAGAGTCCGGAGAAGACATGATTAACTATAATTTATCAAATATAATTACCTGAAAAAAATATTTAAGCAAATAATTCGCCACGTAAACTCGAAACGATAAACATCTGTCACCTTTACATACAATAATAATCGCGGTTTCAGTTAACAATAAACAAAGCAAGCACGTTGCTGGATGCAAGTTGTATTGTGCAATAGTTATATCAAAAATTAAAATATTTATACAATTCAATTTTTTAATTGTCTTTAATATTTTATTTAAGTAAATATTTATTGAAATCTATTTTAGTTATAATTTTTTGTTATCTGTTAGAAATTTTCTTCTCAGTATTTTTTTTTCTTTTTTAACTCTTAAATCATGATCCATTCATAAACAGATCACTACTGAACGTCTGTTATTTTATGTAGCCAAAGGCATAAACTTGTTTTTCTCTTCTAAACTGTTATTAACGTGATCGGCATGTTTGACAGCAGTTATAATGAATTTCTGTATGGAATTCGAGTAACAGTAAAAGATCATTGTATATTCGTCTGAGTCATGTACTTTTGCTCTCTGATTGTTGGTGTTCTATCTGCAAGTTTCCAATGAGTAGAATTCGCTTGTTTCAAAATGCTAAAATAATTTTGAGGAATGGGTATCCTCTTTATTATTCATCATTTACAAATACCAGACTGAAATATCACATCCTGTTAAATAATACCCAAACAAATTTTAAAGAATGTGTAAAATCTGCAAGGTGTATATCCAACTGCAACTTAATGCACACGAGTGATTCAGACTCTTCTAAGGAAAAAAGTAATGATGATGAAAAAGTCAAGAAAATTCTAGAAGACAAAGACTTTCAGAGTATTTTGCAAGATTTTGCGAATGATTTTGGTGTTGATAATGAAACACATGAGATATTGGAAGATATACGTAAGAATATTGATGGTAGTTCCAATGAAGATAATTTAACCGCAACTTCAAGTAAAGGCGATAAAGATTCTTCAGTAATTTTAGGAGGTGGACTTCACCAAAAATTCAAAGAGTTTACTGACGCCGATGCTTCTGTTATTCCTAGCTATGAAGAAAAGTATGAGATGTTTGAAGAAAATGAGCCTATGTATCACATTAGTCATGAGTTTCAGCCAAGGACCCAGTACACCGATCTTAAAAGTAAGTTATTGGAATGAACAGAGCTTTTTAATTTCATTCTAATTTCACTAATACTAATAGACCATATATGACCATATACTCCATATATGATTTCTTCTACTAATATATTCACTACCTTTTTAGATTTATAAAATGTTCGTAAAATCTGTATTTATATTGAATAGATTGGAACACTTTAGTTGTTCTAATCTATTGCTTTCCTAATTTATCAGTGTGTCATTTTATTATTTTCAAAATAGATCAATAAATTTAATAAATGTTTATGTTTGAAAGGAAAAATATTTTTCCTGTGTTCTTTGTAATTGTTATGGGAGATAGTATATTTATAAAATAGAGGACTTCTCATTTTTAAATTTGGTATTAAAAATTTCAAAAAAATTTTTATGGGGCTATAAAGTGCTGAAGAGTCAGAAGACTTTTAGTACCGTAAGTGAATGGGTAATATCAAACATCACTGCTGATCAATAATGTTTCTCTTTTGTTAATGTATTTTTCTTTAATTCCTATAAAACTGGCACTTGGGTATCCATTAAAATTAGTTTTTTCTTAAAGGCTGAATTCTACTAAATGCATAATTTCTGTGAAATTTATGGTTTTCATACTTGTGAATCTCAGATTTATAACTATCATTAGGTCAATTCTCAGATAGTTGCTTTAAATTCTGAAAGGTCAGATTTAGTCTAATCATGGTGGTATTTCTCAGTGTTATCTTGGTGCTATTTGTTAGCATAAAATATACATATGGCAGTTATGACAGACCTTTTTGAGCTTGCATGCAAAAGTTACACATTTTAAAATATGTTTTATAGTATTGAGCTAAAAACTATTCTCTTATTATTTTATCATATTTTTCTTTTATATCTCCTGATGTACTAAAAAAAATAATTTTTTTTTGCTCTACCTATAAAAACATATGAAAAATAGGTTTCAAGGCTCTAACTGTTTATATTACATCTGTTCTGCATTTTAATACTTTATCTATTATTAAAATACTTATAAATAGTTAGATTTGTTTGTATTATCTTTACTATCACAAATAAAAGAGATCTAGATGATTAATTTTCTCTTTTAAGTTTTATCACAGGTATTTAAACCTGATGTTTAAAACACCTAGATATTACTAAGTCATTATACTAAATCAAACAATTTCCATATAGATATAATTGTTTTTTAAACTTAAGCAGAAAATATTGTAAAATTGTTTTATCTTCTATTTTTGTCTTGTCATCTCTATTCTTATTACATTTATTTCATAAATATATTTAAAAATATATATATATTTTTAAAATAATTTTAGGAGGTGTAACGGGTGTGTTTGATATTGATGAATTGATTCAAGTTCTACGCAATGAAAGTATGTTAGATATAACTGCAATTTCAATACCAAAAGAGCTTCATTATGCAGATTTTCTAGTATTAGCTACAGCAAAGTCCGAAAGACATAGTTATGCCGTTTCTCAATTACTAAGAAAACTTGTAAGTACTAACTTATTGAATAATAATAAAGTAATTTTTTATAGTTATGCCAATATCCAAAACATTTTTTAAATTTGTGTTGAAATTAAAAGATTTGTGATAAACATTAACAATTATATATATAATTTATTTTACTATCTCAAACAAAACTACATAAACTTCTATTGCTTATACAAAATTCTTTTTCAAATTAGCTTATTTTACCATTGTTAATTTAGTACTAATATTTATTTTGATTATTAATTAGGTTGTAAGCATAATTTTTGTATTTTACTTTTATTGTTCAGTACTACAGAAATATTAACACTTGCCATGTGGGTATACTTCACCGCCAACTTATACATGCAGTGGGTGTTTTCTCGTCAATCGAGTGAAAGTTTAGTTATTCAAAAAAATCTCAGTAAATCAAAAACTTTGTTTTTCTGAACAATTTTTTGTTTTATTTTAGACTGTAATATATACTGTATGATTATTTAACAAAATAAAAAAACAATATTTTTATGAAATCACAAAAATAACGATTTTTTAAATTAAAGTCCGATAATCTGTCAGCTCACATTTCTTCATCACTATCTTTGTCACAATGGCTCATTTTATTAATTTTGTTTTCAACAATAAAAAATCAAGCTTCAAATTGACAAAATACGACTGGAGCTAGGAATTCAATTGAAAATGAAATAACACAACAAAAGACCGAGTAACTTGACAATCATAAATTATGGAAAGAAAAAATGCATAGCAATGCAAACAACACGCATATAATGTCACACATACATATAATTATACGTATTTAGTAGATTTGTGGTGGTTAGTGGGTATCCACCACAAATCTACTAAATAAGTATTTTTACGTGACCCGGGCTCCAGTGGCAGACTGCAAAAAATGTAAAATTAAGTTGCCTGCATGCAAAGTGTTAAACATTTACTGTATATTTCATTTTATTCGACAAGAATTTTTTACTCTTTGTAGAGCTAAAGGGGGAGGGGATAATTGGCTTATATATGGTTCTGCAGAACAGATGTAGTGTAAAATCCTTCTTTGCAAAACCAAGTGATGTCCAAATGGGTTGCCAGATGCCATTACCTGAGTTATTAAGTTCATATCTCTTTACTCGGTATGAATGTTTGTAGTCAATACGAATTAGCTTTAAGCAGTATGATATAAAAATTAGACTCCTTAATATCTATATGCAGTGAAACTTCTCCGAGTGGCCACCCCTCTAAAGGGCCAATTTTTCATGCACAGATTTTTCTACTCATAGACCTAATGGTAAAATAACCTGTATTAGCGGCCACCTGACCCCTCTAAAAGGCCATCAAGTGGGATTGCCCCTTACATTTTTCGGGAAAATCTACTCACTTCATGCTTTAATGTTGAGCAGAAAACTCAAGGTCAGGTTTATGGTCGGATACAAGACAAAGGAATAACTTGAGAAGTCCATTCCCATGGTCCTCCCCCCTTTCTAAGTAAGATTAAATCTGTTACCTCTGTTGCATTCTCCCCACACCCTTCAGATAGGGAATCCCTATTGCACTATCCATAGAAACTGAGGGAGGAACTGGAAATCAAGCATTGAAGGTGTCCTAGGGCTTTGTTTGGAATTCCAGTTGGTAAAGTTAAGGAAATAATTTCACCTCTGTTAGCAAAAATCTCATTCACACCAGTTTCATTTCATTAGTTGGTCAGTGATCTGAGTTGCAACAATGTCGTTAATGCGTTTTTCTAAATCTCGAGCAGAGCATTGAAGTTCTGCATGAATATGAGAATGGCAAATCGGCAAGAAAGTTAGCTGAATTATTTAACTGCAGAAGAACAAAAATCAACAAATTCATTGAAGAATAGAATTTGATTTTGAAGGAGTACAAAGACTACAGAACAAACAAAAACAAATTGTAGCTTTAAAAAAAAAATGTAAAGAAGCATGAAATAAAGTACTATTTTCCCATTAGATAAGTTTTAAATTTCATTTACATAAGGAATATATGTCAGACTTGTTTATATTACGCATTATAGTAATTATCTTATAAAAGTAAATAAAACCTTTCAGAGCGGCCAAATAGTCTTGATACACAGGGTTGGCTGCTGAGAGAGGTTTCATTGTATATAAGAAGAATAAAGAAGATCAGGATAATAAGGTGGGCATAGCAGTATAATCCAGCTCCCTCTTGCTCAAGAACTTCAAAATTATAAACAACTTAATAATATGTAATTATTATAACATCTGGAGCCAGACAAGATAATTTATTTATCTTAACATGTTTTCTCTATGATTAATAAACTACTTTTTTTGAATGTTAATGTAAACATTTTTGTTGATTTTAACATTATTGTATATCTATAAGAGTAAAAAGAAATTTCCCAGGGAAATATATTTTTCCTTTAATATGTATATTATATGAAAACTTAATATATACTATAACATACATATTTCAGACATATTTATCACTTTGCTAGGAACAAAATATCTATGTCTAAGATGAATGTTTTAGGCTATACTAAAATTGTTTATTTGTATTAATACATGTAAATGCTTATTTACCATATTCTAACTTATGTAGCACAAACAAATAAAAAGCAAGAAAGACCCTTTTTTGAAAATTGAAGGAGAAGATGTTCCTGAATGGAAGGCTATTGATATGGGTAAGATTTTTACAGACTATAACTTTTGATAGTGTTTCTCAAAATATTATTTGTTGTACTGTATACAAGGTTCGTACGGTGCTTAAAAGTGCTTAAAAACTGCTTAATTTCAAAAAGCGTTTTTAAGGCCTTAAAAAGTGCTTAATTTTCTCCCAAAGTCCTTAATTTTTTTTTTCTTGCCGACAGTTTTTATTTGAATATTTCGAAATCGTTTATGAAAATCGTAAAAGGTCGCTCGGGATTAATCGTTCAATGTGAATGAAATCAGACACTGCAGCGCTCCTTTTTTTCCCATTTTCCTTTTTTTCTAGAAATCTGTCCTTTATTCCTTATTTTACGACATTCCTCCTTTTTTTCGGCTATTCCCGCCTTTTATTCCTTTTTTCTTTGGGCCATTCACTCCTTTTATTCGTTTTTTCCTTCTCAACATTTACGGAGTTATGTAATGGTGGAACGGATTATACACATCGTCTTTCCCATGTTTTGATAACATCTTTGTTTTTCTAACATTTTGTTTCTGTGGCATATTCACCCCCCCCCCCACGAAAAAAAGTCTTAGGCTATTTATTGGCGGTACAGGTGTTTGAAAGTTAGCAAATAACGATCAAAGTGTCAAAACCAAAGGGGGACCCGAATTTTTCGATTGTAGTGTCGAGAAATCTGTTTAACCCGTTTCTGAACCAAAGAGGGGAAAAAAACCGTTACTCCGAGCCTGTGCGCATAAAAATGGACTTACATATCGAATATTAAATTCAGGGATGATTCTGATCCGAATGTTTTTTGTGGGTTTATTCTAAAAAAACAGATTTCGGAAATTAAAAAAAAAAGAAAGGAAGAAGCCATTTTTTTATCTCACATATGTATAAATTTTATTAATATCCTTTTTCTCTTTGCCGCGTCCACAATTTTTTTTCTGACAAAGAGTAGGAAAGTGTTATCAGTCGATGCTCGCAACACGTGCTTCAAGGTCAAAAAGCCGTGTGACGCGGTATAAATGAAACATATAGAACTTGTGTGGTTCTAGGTATAAAAGTACAACTAAGCCGTAATTCTATGTTTTTGGTAAAAAAACAACCGTTTTCGATTCCAGAAAATGCGCATTTTTTAATGGACCATTATAGTTAATAGTGCGATCATAATATGGGGTTCTTATACGGTAGAATTATGTTTTAACAACCTGCATACTTTCTTTATAGATATCTCCCGAACTCACGTGCATGTAGACCGATCGTAATACTGTTTTATATATCGGTATTCAGTTAATATCGCGGTAACAGTATTGAGATTCCAATCCCTCCTATAGTTATTTCAAACGGTACTTTATCTTATTGACTGAATTTTCTGCTATGGGCAGTGTCTGTGAGAAAATGACACTGTTGCAAATAACTTACGAAATTTTGGATATGCACGGAAGTTTATTGTTGAAAAATCCACACTTTTTTTTTTGTTAAGTTTTGCGTGCGCATTGAAGTTGATGAAAAATCATAACTTTTAACGGCAATGAAGATAAAAATCAGTCCTATAGCTGAATCGGTATTACGCGGCCACGGGTTCGAATCCCGCTCTTTGTTCGTAGCCGTTCAGAATCGTAGTAATTAAGTAGTATATTCCGATGTCTTTAGCCGTCGGGTAACATAAAAGAAAACTAGCGCTCTCAGACCAAACTAAATGGTTACAAATCTGTTAGTCTAAAGTACAATTCGAACCCCCTGGCTCAGATACCGAAAAAAATCCCGTCCTATTCGATCATCGTCCCGAAATATTACTATTTAAAAAATTTTATTTAATTGTCCAATTAAAAAAACAGCCTTATACAGTGCATATATTATTTAAATCATGAGTTTTTAGACATTGATTAAAATTAAATCTAATGATAATTATTGTATCTTTCAAAACTATTAAGGTATAGATTTTATTGCTATTTAAGAAATTCTGCAGTCACAAAATTAAAAATTTGTTTATAGAAATGTCTTCTAAAAATTTGATATCTAAAATGCGCATTTATATAATTAATTTTTTTTTTAATTAGGATATTTGAGAAACTTCTGATTTGAATATGTTTTTAACATTTTTTGATTAGGAGACTCAAGTGATTGTTTATATTAGTAAAAATTATTTAGCTTCTGGTATATTTCATACTTAGGTACTTTTTGCATTATGTAAATCAAATAAATATTTTTAAATTGTTTTTTAATTTCCGGTTTTCCTTCTTCATGTTCCTCCTTTTTTCCCGTCTAACATTTAACATCTGGGTCTGCTACTTTTATTAAAAAATTTTTGAAATTGTCCATTTAAAAAAAATGAGACTTATACTGTATTTTTTAAGCATTAATTATAAATCAATCTAAGAAAAATTAATATAATTTTACAAACTAGTTAAAAACAAATGTTAATGTTACAAAATTTTTAAGTTTTGTTTAGAAGTGCATTTTAAAGCTTTTCTATTTGAAATGACTTTTAAATTATTGGTGTACTGTTGAAATCCCTATTTTAACAAACCAGCTTATAACAAATGAAAATTTTGATCTTGTGATTTTCCTTTTGTTTGCATGCTAATTTATCCATAAATGGTGAATGTCCATTTTATACATTTATAGTGAATCTTAGGAATGAGGTAGAAGAATAATTTTTTTTTCAGTCATTTACTAATTTTTTTTTCTTTATTTTTTATGAAACTTTTTTGCAGTTATGAAAAGATTTAAATATATGTGTCTAGATTTAAAAACAAAGTGCATGAAATTAATAACATCTTGTTCACCTACTCAAGGAAAGAAAATATTTTTCGTTGCATAAGACAAAGAAATTCTTTACACTATCTTGATACTGGCATCACGTCTACAGAAGATTATAAGTTAATTGAGTGTTAAAATAGAAAGCAATAACTAGTTTTGCATTTGTCTGTATTTTTGGTCATTCGAATAGGTGATCCATCAGTTGTTTGGTTTTAGTCAATTAAGATCATTAACGATAATATTTTTATAAATCTTATATGTAATCTTATGTAAATCTTATACAAGTTATAATTTTCTGAGATCTAACATTAAAGAGTAGAAAAGGTTTTTAAAGGTTCTTTAAGAACTTTTCTTCTAAGGTTTCTTCTAAAGTTAAGTCCAACAAACAATATGGTTCCTCAAAGTTTAATATAATAAAGTTTAACTGTATAGGTGAATTTATTTATCTTTTTAACTAAGCAAATTGAAGAAGCATCTGATTTGAATCTGTTTTAAATTATTTTTTACTAGGAAACTTAAGTACTTGTTTATATTGATAAAAAGTTATTTAGATACTTTCATATTTCATATTTAGGCACTTGTTTTTGTATTAAGTAAATCAGAACATTAATTTTTAATAGTTATTCAACTACCTCTTTTTTTTTTTTTTTCATTTTTCTCCCTTTTTTTCCACAAAATTTTGACTTCTGTGTCTGTGATTTCTCACTTATACACACTCCCTTTTGTTCATGTTTTTATTGAACCTAATGTAATAACCATTATTTTATCTGATATGTTTCTGATAAGAGGTGCTTAAAAAGTTTGAATGGTGCTTAATTTTTTCCATTAAAAAAGTGTACGAACCATGGTATAAATAACCTTTTCTTTCACATTGTTTAAAATAAATTATGCTGTTTTTTAATTGTTCTGCTTAATATAATTCTTTCATATAACACATCTTAAAACTGTTCATAATTTTTTAACGTGAAAATATAACTAACATTCTTTACATTCTACTTTTCACAAGTTTTATATACTCTTTTAGTTATGTAAATATGCATCAGAATACCATGTTTAAGATATTTGAATTTTAGAGCCTATCTTACTATTTAGCATCGAATAACATAAAAGATTGTTCATTTCTTTTTTTCTTTCAGGTAATATTGTTCTTCATATCTTTTTAGAAGAAACACGAGATTTATATGACATAGAATCTCTTTGGTTACTTGACTCAAAATTTGATAGTGGTGGAAATGCTCTGCAAGATCCTATGTTATCTGTGTTAGAAGAACAGATGTCCTTTTTTAATTCTTTGCAGCAGCAAAATTCAAATGACTTGACTAAAAATGCCAGCTAGAAATTTTTTTTTTTTTTATGTTTATAAATTTAGTTTGTTCCATCAGTACAAACATACATATTTAATGTAAAAAATTGAATTTCAGTCATTTTTTTTCTTTAGTTCTATGAGGATTGTTAAATTCTAAATTTGCATATTACTGATATTTGTTTTAAAAATAGGATAAGGATTTGTATTTGTTAAACATTGTGTAATACTAAAATGTTTAAATATTTGGAATTTACATTAAAATTCTTTGTGATAAACTCAAATTGAATTTATTCATGTTGTTTAGGAATTTACTTTTATATCCTAAACCTTTTTTAAAATAGAAATTATATTTTTGAACAACACCCTATATTTAATACATTAAAACATCACAGCAATTTTAATCTATTTCTTATATTCACAGTTATTTAAGGTTATAATTTTTCACTTAATTTAGAATACCTTGATATGAAATTTTAAGATTCAATTCTACATTTCTCAAGAGGTAAATTTTGTATATCTAATAAATAAAAGTCATTGTATGTATGTTCCACATCTTCTCCTAAACTATCGGCCCAATTATAAAATACATTGGTATAAATATGCTCTATCACTATGGAAAATACTTTTGATTTTAAAGCATTCGAAATCCTTTTTTTTTTTTTTTTTTCAAGTGTTTTAATTCTGTGTTACATGAAATTTAGATATAATGGGGTTATTTTTTTCTTTAGTATTAATCACAAATCTAGCATTGCTATATAACTGCAAGTTTTAAATTCTATCCTCTATTACTCCCTTCTATTATTATCCTCTATAACTTTTATGTTAAAATTAAAGTTGTATCATCAATATTATATCAACAAATTGTTTCTTTTAAGTACAATTCCATGAAGTTTATACTATGAGCAAATAAATGGTTAGATTTAGTTTATCACCTTTTAATATAAGGTTTATTTTTTCTACTAAATTACACAATTGAACAAATTTTGGATTTACAAATTTTGGACAACATTCTTTAACATACCGAAATGAACACTGTTGATATTTAAAACCTTTCCTGTCCATCTTATCTCGCCATATGACAATAGTTATACAGTTGCAAATTAACGTATGATGTCAGTGCATGAATGTTGTATTTAATGCCAATTTTATATTGAATTAAGACACATATTTGATGCACATTGCATGATGGGTATTAAAAAAAATATTTTTAATTATTAATTTATGTATATTAAGAAGAGCATCATTTTGTATGTTTTCTTTTAATACAAATACACATGATAAATAATAAATACATTTTTTACAGCTTCCTTGTTACCACAAAATGGACATTATCCTTAATAATATAGCTTCTGTGAATTTTATCACATGATAAGCCAATATAGAAAGAAAGACTGACACAATATTGGCAGGTATTAAAAATTTAGACTATTTCAGGATTGCACAGTGGTGTCAAAAGAAGGGAAGGATCAATATTGCCAATTCATGCTTTTAACCAAAGCATCAAAATCCATTGTAAGAAAATAATTTTTCTAGCCTAAGTAAAATACATTTCAGCTGCAATTGCAAAGACCTCTTGGGACTGTCTCTGATGGGTTTAGCGAATATCTAGATAATTGGATAAATTAAAAATGGTTATGTTTATAATTTTAGGTAACAATCCATCAAATTTTTCCAAGCTAACGGCTGCAATTTTGTGTAGTTCATATCAGCTTATTGCAAATTAAGTGTTTAGAAATTAATTTTTAAAGTTTTTTAAATTATTTATTTTTTACAAAATTAGTAGAAAGACAAGGAGACCAACAGATGGTACAACGCAGAAGGTTGTTACATGGTATAGAAGCGCAGAGTATGGGGAAAGTGACATATGGTATGGGGAGGGTGAAAAAAGAACCTTTGCAGTATTATGTAAACTTGGTTTGAAAGAATAATAGCATATGAGAAAATTCTATATTTGGATTTCTATATGTTTGTAATTGTGTTTTGCTAATATAACTCTCCTCTACAATGAAGAGTACTGAAGTTAAAGACAAATTTCATGCGAAATGTAATGTACAAGGAGGAGGATCAATAATGCTCTTTAGTCAATCCAGTAAATTTGACTATCCAGTTAATCATCCCTACAATAATCCACCCTCTTTTCTAATACAATTTTATGTTGCTGGTCAACATCAGATAGTAGTACATGAGTGTTATTTTCATATTCAGTGGTGTGCTAAATATGTTAGATAATATTACATAATTTATCTAAATATAAAACTGACATATCATTCTAAATATTTTATGTTAATGTAAAAGTGTATTTAAAAAAAATGAATATGTTAGACCTGCACTAAAACAACTATGTAAATGGCTGTTTAATAGGAATGCAAAGTTCTTTGTGACTAAAGTCAAATTTTTGTGCTCTTATTCTAGAAACATTTTCACATCACTTTACAGTCTAATGGAAATTATTGTATCATGGGAATTGAATATAATTATATTATACACATAATACAGTGCTATATGTTTATTCATCAATGACATGAACTGCACTGTATGGAATTTATAAAGTTACTTAATAAAATAAAAAAAAACCTTTGTTTAAGTGTAATATAGATATATATTTCCCAGTAATGAAGCACAGGCACACTTGCTAGTATGTAATAAAAAGAAAGGAAAATTACCTCTCACTTTTTTTTTAATTAGAGCTAAAAATCTATAAATTCACTAAAACACTTAGTGTTTTTTAATTATGTTTCATTAGTTTTGTAATTCTATTTTTTAATGAGTTTTTAAGATAATTAACATTTTAGTAATACAATAGTTTTATTTACATGGACAACGGATAGTAGAAAAGGGTACAGAACATATTAATGGATGCATTTGATGTATATTTATTATTAAAGCTAAATAATCTGCATGTAATTTTAAACTTAGTACAACCTTTACCAGAAATCTTGAAATAGCCTGTAAGATCAGCTAACAAAGTAAAAATCAAACACTTTTAATTACTTTGTTACAGTAATAGAAAAATTTAAAAATATTTTTTATACTGTAGTACACAACTCTATTATTTCCACTATAAATAAGTTACCTCTATTAGTGCAGAAACTGTGTATTCATCTGCTGTCATGTTCTGTTAGAAATAAAACAAACTATTCTACCTTCCTTTCAGAATTGCATAGTGATAACTATTTGTAGTATTATAAAAGTTTTTTTGGAAAAATTATTTTATTTTAAAAACTGAAGTAAAAAGTACTTGAAATAATTGTTTAGATCAGTGATTCTCCACGTTAAACTACCCCCCCCCCCTTCGGAACTAAGTATGTTCAACTATCCCCATTGTAAAAACTCAGTAATTTTAAGTGTAGGTAGGATAAGTGCTCAACTATAAAAGGCAAAATGTTTAAGTAATTTTCTTCAATAGAGTTAAAAATCAAATCTTGGTTACTAAGACTCGCTGAAGCAACACTCAAACGAATATGCCCAAATGGTTAGGGTGCTGACCTTCAGTTCTGGAGTTCATGGCATAGATGTTCGTAGCCATTCGGAATCGGCTTTAAGTAATAGGTTCCGGTCTCAATAGCCTTCGCGTTGCAAAAGAGTAGATCTTACCGCTCCAAACCAAACCAAACGAATAATGCTGGTTAAATATATTTTTCTGAATATCGGCCCAATTTGAAAATAACTGGTTCTGGTACCACCGTGTAAGTTTGTTTTACTACTGGTAAAAATCATATAAATTAGATAATTAATGTAATAAATTTATTTAGTATTTTTATTTAAAACTAAGTTTAAAAGCCAATACCTGCTCACATCACCGCCCTATCGCCCGAAACAAGTTCACTGCCCACCAGCATCATCTCATTGCCCCCAGTCAGCAGTATCGTCCCCTTTGAGAACTACTGGTTTAGATATTTAGCATTAAAATATATTTAAACTCTGCTAATAAAGAAATGCTTGCCATCTTTTCTCAGTTGTTTACAACTCTTCATTCGAAGTCACATATGACGTATAAAATTCAAACTATTTCCTGACACTTCAGGATCTAAACGGGAAGATAAAAAAATTCCTCGTCTCCTTAACCTCTTCACTACCTCGGTCCACATATGTGGACCTCGAATCTTCCGTCTGAAAAATAATCCTGTTGGAAAAAAATGGTAGTTAACAACTTAGATACACATGCGAGGATGTCTAAGCTTCTGACTGATACCAATAAATTGCAGCAGTAATCAGAAGTTCTTCTGGAATATTTGTTATTCTGAAGCAATTCATAAGAAATTGCATCGAAGCAGAGTGCTCGTAAAAATAATTAAATTTCATTTGTTTTTAATGTTTTTTAAGTCCTATAATTAATGTGTTCTAATTAAAAATTGTGTTAAAATAGTTTTTTAGATTTAAACGTGCATTTTGTGCATTTGAGAGGGATACTTATATAGGTCCACGTATGTGGACGTGGGTACGAAGTGGTTAAAATTACTGTTAATAGCTTGTGTTTTCTGTTCTTTAAAAAATTAAGCAATTAGACTCTTTTGAAGGGATTTAATTGATTCGTGATATTTTATGAGATTTTTTTTTATCAATTTTGACACTGGAAACATTATTTTATTATTTAAAATATTTATTTTGATAATATTGATTCGAATTTTAGAAAAAGTATCTGAAAATTGATGTTAATATCTCTTAGCAATATTACACATAGTTTTACATTAGAGTTTGTGACTGATGCATAAATACAAGCTCTCTTGGAACAAAGTGATTTTTTAGATGGATCTGATGAAAGTAATAATGGTTGATTTAATCCTGGTTCGGCTAACGAAAGTGACTCCGGAGATGAATCTGCAATTATTCTTGATTTAAATGAACCTTCCACGAGTTCTACCTCTTCAAGGAAAATAGGAGAAATTTGGAAATCCAAGATATATAATGTGTTTTATTGAAGTATGCAGTCTAATAAAATATTTTACACCTTTATTTGAAGTCATAAAAACATATCTAACTAAACTTTTTCTGATTTAGTTTGAAACAAAATGCTTTGTTGAAAACAATTCTAAATTCTTTTATTTTATCTTAATATTTTTGAAAATATAATTATCTTCATAATTTAATAGTTATTAAATAGTTTATCTTAAATAATAATACTTTATCTTAAAAGTAAAAATAATTTATCTGAATAATTCGAGAAGGACACCAAGACGATCTTCTGAGGAAGACATAGTTGAAAATCTACTTGAGCCACTTTCACCCATAAATACTTTCTTTGAGTATTTCAATTTAAAAGTTTTTGAAGAAATTGCAGATTAAACGAATCTGTATTTGGTTCACATGAGGAATCTCAGATCTGTTAAAAAGAACTCTAATAAAATTATGTAATTGGTTGGCTTACAAATATTAATGGTTGTATTAGGATTTCTCCAGGCAAAAATGTATTGGTCTATTCAGATGTTCAATGATACCATGTCCAGAAACAGCTGCAAAATAATTTGGATTTTGTCAACTATGAGGCCCCCAAAAGTAGGAAAAATAACACAGGTAAACTATGGAAAGTAAGACTTTTTGTTGACCCAATTAGAAAAAATGCTTAAGTTTACCAAAGCCCAAACATTTGTCCATTGATGAGCAAATGATTTCCTTTGATGCAATTTTAGACAATATGTTCCCTGCAAGTCCAATCCTATTGGCTAAAAATCTTTGTGTCGTCTTCAAGGGATGGTTTAGTACTCTACTATCTAATGTATATTGGAAAAGGTTCTGTTCCCATTTAGGACATTTAAGATTTGGGTCCTGGTAGAAGTGTAGTGAAGACATTATCAGAAAGCATTCCATCCAACTGGCAACATGCAGTAAACACTGACAGGTACTTGACTAGTCTTAATTGTGCTGAGTATCACTTGAAGAAGGACATTTTTACATTTAATATTTGTTCGAATTAGTGGATATTGTTGTCTTTGTTATATACTATGGTAAAACATAGCAAAACATTTTGTAAGTATTTATGTCCAGCATTTTTACTCCTTCATAATTTCTGAAAAATACGTTCTTTATTTATATGCGTATATGTATATTGATAAAATGCTTGATTTTGAAGGGTTCTAATGGAAAGTGATAGTGAATTGGAGAAATTTAACTTGGATAATTCAGATAGTGGATCTTCAACTTCAGTTCCGAGTTTGGAAACAGAAGAAGAAAATGAAAGCAAAGGAATAAATGAATGGGCAGAAATAAGAATGAGTACAGATGCCCTGCCCTCTTCAGCTCCATTTGAATTTATTGGAAAATCGGCAATTGATCCCCAAATTTCACCCTTCACTAAGCCGATACAGTTTTTTGATTATTTTATTGATGACGAGTTAGTTGGAAAAATTGTAGAGGAAACAAATTTATTTTCTGTAAAAGAACAAAGACATCTTCAAACGCAGAGGATCAGTGGTGTGTAACCGTGCCAGAGATGCGTATTTTTTTCACTATCGTAATGTCTATGATCATTACATATAAACCGGAAGAAAAATTATGGTTGGTTCCAAAAGAGTTGTATTTTGACTCCACTTTTTGCAAATACCCTGTCGTATAGAAAATACATGATAATAAAAAAATATTTACATTTTACAAATAACGAGACATATGATGCAGCTACACATCCACCTTTTTTGTTTTGTTTTTACCCATTTTTATATTTAGTACATTTCAAATGTAGAATAAGAAAACGATGTTTTTAGTTGCATTTTTGCGAAAATAACTCGAGCGTGAAGGGGTAAATTATAATTACCCGGTATATCGTTAGAAATAACAGTAGCTATTCACGCAAGTCCCATAGATATTTCTGAAGAAATATAGTGAGTGGTATAAGTAAACCTTTAACGGCCCCTCCACACTATGGTCCACTGCAAGCCATTACCACTGTGTGGAGGGGGTAGGGCTTATCGAGATTGACGATGGCAGACGACTAATGGCCTTGGCAGAGAATGGCTTCGGAAGCGGTTTTTCTCGAAACATCAAAGACAGCCAGATGCTCAACTAAAGTGCGCATTTGACTCTATGGACGCATCTACGCTCTTCGTTAGTTTAGTGGCCTAATGTGTGGATGCAACTAGTGAACCATCGTCCAAGGTCACCATCAGGGATGGTACTGCAATGGTAATAATTTACCATAGTGTGGAAGAGACATCTTAGTTCCTAAGACCTTCACAGAAACATGACAATACATAGGAAATCTTTAGCTATTAAATTGCAATTCAGAAATTTCATACTTATATATTAGGGAAGAATACATGTTAATAACCAATAATATACCTTTATCATGGATTTTTCACCACAATGCTAAAACCCTTTAACGCTGTAAGCGCACCCTCTTTTCTGGTGTGCTATGTTAGCTTGGGACCTGAACGCCTACTGTACTGGGGCAGGTATGTTCGTCCGCTGTCGCTGGGCTGCATGTAATTAAAAGAATTCCTCCGAAAGCTTGGACGGACAAAACAAAATTTATTTACAACATTTAAGACACAATTAAAGTAAATCAAATATCATAGTTGTGAGTCTCAGAGCCTTTCAACCATCAAAACTGCATGACCGAGCTTACATGTCCGAGAAGAAAAAAAAGTAATAAAGTTCTCTCCCTTCAAAGCAGAGGGATGTGTGTCGGTCGCCGGCTCGAATCCAACTCCCCGCACTGAACTCCAACTGCCCTCTTGCAGATCTCTCCCTTTTTCGGCGGGGGAGGGGGGTCTGGAAACTTGAGCCCTACCGAAAATAGCACATCCCCCTTCTCCGAGGCCCTGCGAAAACAAACAACGACACCGAAACATCCTTATCAGGCCCCCTTTTGCCGGCCGGCTTTTTCTCCTAAGAAACGCCGATATCATTAAGGGCACACATGAGTCGTGGGTTCAAATTCCTTACAAACGCCATCTCATTTAAGCAGATATACCATATTTGAGTGATTATAGCTTAAGATTTAACGTCAGACCAACAGGAAAAACATGAATACTGACTATTTAAAAGCATTTTTAAAATCAAGACATTCGAATATTTTACTTAGCTGTCTAGATGGTACAGTGGTCAGCATAATGTGTTTCTACTCGGTTGGCTTGGGGTGGATTTCCGAATAATGTGTGAATGAATTTGTGTTGTCAATTCATGGGGAATAATGTTGGCCGTCTATATGGTACTGCCTTAATAAAATCTGTACCATTGTAGAGACGAATGTTAAATGAAAGAAACTGACCCTGCCCGGGGAGAAAAATAGTCAAAGATAGGGGTATAGCAAAACATTTTTCATCAGGGAAAGGGTTCCCCACTTTCAACTCACAGTTCAAAATTAGTACCATAAACTTTATATGTATACAGTAATTTTTATGGGGGTTACAACTCCCACATACCCTTTATTATGCTGCTTATTGAAGATGACATCATATACCTTTACCCTTCGATTCTCACATCAACAGGTGATTATACATTAAACAGTTGCTAAAAAACAGAAAATAATCGTAAATTATCACTATTAACGTAAAAACCGTTAACAGGAGTAAAATAAAATCCTGAATAAATGTTACAGAACAATATTATTTTAAAATGTCTCACAGTTTACATTCCAAAGATACTTCTATCTCACATTTTTAAAGAACTCCATCATACTCATATAAGAATTATGATATGAAAAATTTTCAGTGACAGTATTGTTATCGGTAACACATTGATGCAGAAGTTGTGTTCAAGAAAAGCTTAACTCTACAACAGTACAGATACAATTTAACAACAATAAACTTAATTCTTCAACGCCGGGAATAGCAACATACATCAAGTTTGAACTCTTTTACGTCTATTATGCAGGGTCATTCTTAGGCTATAATTTAACGTAATTTAATGTAGGGTTAACGTTTTATTACCATTCTGAAAATGTTTACCGCAAATTCTCCAAGAAAAACTTAAAGTCCACTCTTGCCTTTTCGAAGCTTTTATCCAAAATATTCGTAATGTAGAATCTTTAGGGGAGCAATAAAATCCAATATTTTCACCTTTTTTGAAACGCTTTGTACAGCCATTCGTAACAGCTTGTTACCATTTTCAGATAATTGACAAAATTAAAGCCTCAATAACCAGCACAATCCGGGGGAAATTCAAATATTTTGCTAACGAGGAAATTGAATTGCAATTTTTGCTGCACCTGACGTCATGCACACATTCTCTTACAGAGAACAAATATAAAAAATCCATGGATAAATAAGTAAAAGTTAAAGATTTCTGAATATACAGAATATATAAAAAATAAATGATAATCAAGACGGCTCTTTTTCTTTAAAGTTTTTGGTTTTCTTATCATATTTTGATATTCAGGAGCTAGAGTGACCATTGGGCACGGGCACTCAGCTGATCGCTGAGATCGCCAATCCCTAACAACCATTCTGGTAGGCACTCTAACTCGTTGCTACGGACGTTTATATGTAAACAGTCTTATTTTAATGTCGTGGCATTTTTTCCAGTTACAAATCTTTAGAATTATTTTTTTTTTGTAATTATAATCATCACATATTGAAAAGAAACTGAATAGGAGGAATTCATCCAGAGATTATTTATAACTGTAAACCAAAGGGTTTTTCCGACAGTCTGTGACAGTTGGTCTAAATTCTTCACGTAATCATTCATTTTCAGTTGGGAACACTAAATAACTTTTCAGCACACAAGTGAACAACGTGCGAACAAAAGTTCAAACTGTGAACAACGTATTTTTCAATCAGCGCAGTTAGCTTGACCCCCCCTCCCAGCATTGTTGCTATGGTGGTTGCCAAGTGACGTCAGGAGCCCGTGCCCTATTGCTGCTCAAATAAATATCTGTTTCAGTAATGGCTTCAACGTTAATATTTTTCATTCCAATGGTCTGTTTCTTTTCATCTATTTGTATTCTGATTGGTTTAACGCATTCGATTATCGATATTACAAATTCCGTCCTTCACAACTCCTGTTGTAGTTGTAAACCAGTTGTGTGTGAACTCGGTAAGTGTTCCAGCTAGCATCCAAATTGAGTTGCTAAATGCAAAGTTTCGGCAATTGTGGACACAACTTTGTGATCACAAGTGTTCCAGCAAGCATTCTGCCTTAAATTACTATAGTTTCTCAAAATACCATATTATTAACTGTTGACTGCGAATTATAGAAAATAAACACAACCGTAACTGAAATAAAGTTTTGTTTTCAATTTTTTAAGGAAATCGGTATTAAAATAAATGCATTTATTAATGAATACAGTGAATGATTTTCGTTTTATTAATTGTTTGTAAAGATAATTAGTTTTGAGAGCTGAAAACTTCTGTTTACATATTTGTTTTTCATATATATTGCAATGTAGATCAAGTTGCATCCTCAGGGTATAGGTCGAATTGCCCAGGTATTTGGAGCATTTTCCGGGTGAATCGGGTCAATACGTGTCATTCACCTTGAAATTTTGTCGCCTGTCATCCGCACTTATGACTGTAGATTTATACTGTGTATAAACATGTTACTGAAAGATTACTGACTTAATTTAAGTATTTGATTGCACTATTGGTATTTTAGCGTGGAAAAAGGTCAAATTATGCTCTCACAAAGGGTATTTGCTCGTGGTGGTGTTTCTTTGGATTTTGTTAATAATTTCAGACATGTTGCAAATGCTAAAATTGTATGTCGATGTTTGAGTTCTCAAGTTTCAGCATCACCTAAGTGGTCTCCTACTGCAAAAACACATGACTGGAATAGAGCAGTCACAGATGCTGAAAAGATTGTGGGCTATCCTACAACGTTTTTCAGTCTAAAGTGCTTATTAAGTGACGAGTTTACAAATGTTGCAATGCATTTACGAAAATTAGTTGGTACAAATCACCCTATTCTGAAAACGGCAAAGTAAGTAGCTTTAATTGTTAAATTTACTAAATTAAGTAGTATATTTTGATTTGACTTTATAATATTGTGATACGGTTTAAACACAGCCAGGTTAATTTACATTCAAGTTTTAAGGATTAACTAATTCTAGATTTGAGAGAATAATTTTATATTAATATATGTGTCTTAACATTAGCTAATAATTATGTTCATTCACATTTATCTCCTATTTTGTATACAGTCTTAATAGCTAAAATAATTTTATATTGTAAGTCGAGTTATGATTTTGAGAAATGTTTTAAGAATTGAAAGCTATATAAAGTATTTTCCTCTACTTTAAACAAATATATAAAGTTAAAGTTTAGTAAATTATATGTATGGTCTGTTAGATTGATTCTTAGTAATAAAATTTATAGTTTCACAGCATTATTTTCATTAATAATTTAAACAAAAACCCAGGGAAATTAGTTTGAAAAATATAATAAAGAAACATAATAGTAAAGGCTGCTGAAAATTCGAGATTTAAGAAAGTTTAAGAAGTTGTCTTAAATCAAAGTAATTTATAAATGTAAGTTATTTATTTTGTGTAGGAATCCAGTTTTAGAACATTAAAGTATAGATTTTTTGTGGAGTGCTAAGGTTTTTTTTTTCTTCCTAATAATACCTAAACTACTTAATGAGAATTCTGAATAGCTAGGAACATCCATGGCAACAGTGGGATTTAAACACATGTTTGATATTGAAATGCAGCCAAGGCTGTAGCCAAAAATTATTTTCGAAGGGTGACCAAGGGGAAAGACTTTGTTTTTTGAGAATGATATTTGAGTAAAACTGTTCTTATATGTATGTATATACTTACTGAGTACCATAGCACAACGTGGTTTTAACATAACATATTGATTAAAAAATGATATAATAAACAAATTTAAAGGATAGAATAAGTAATGGAGCATCTGCACAATGAATTTGAAAGTAATATTAACATTAAAAACAGTTTTTACATTTTTCCATTTAAATTTGTCTCTCATTTAGCTATATACCAAAATCTAGTCTAACTTCATGAATTGAAGCTATTTTAGAATCTGCGTTAAAATATTCATTATGGAGCACCTGAAACAGGAAGACTATATACAATAGTTTACAGAAAATGATCTTGATATGAATGACCCTAGGGTATAGGGGTAGATAACAGCCTAAGACATTTATGGCCAAAGCAGTATCTTTCTGAGAACAAACACTGTTGTCTTTTCACAATTAGGCAGATGACACACCCACAGTCAATTTTCTTTCCCCAAAACGATCTTTTGGAATTTTGGGGAGGGACTGGTCCTTTAAATCCCCGCCCTTGCCTATGGCCTTGAATGCAGCACCCTACCTAGTTTTTCATTCATTAGTGAATTAAAGGCATAAATTGATGTAAGTCCAATACAAAATTTGGTGCCTTTTTGTCGGTTATGCTCATTTTGGCATCATTCATTATAATATGGTAAAATAGTGATCTAGTAATCAAAGATTACTAAAAGTTAATAATCTAAAACAGCTGCTTTTGGTTTATATCTTATTGTTCCAAAATAAACTATGCAAAGATAAAGTCCCCAAAATTCTCCATGACTATACCCTTGAATATC
Source organism: Pardosa pseudoannulata (assembly GCA_032207245.1). NCBI lineage: Eukaryota > Metazoa > Arthropoda > Arachnida > Araneae > Lycosidae > Pardosa > Pardosa pseudoannulata. The sequence goes on along the minus strand of CM063504.1, from coordinate 31,451,423 downwards.
TTGGTTGTAAATTAGATATTTTTGGTAAAACTTGTTTTAAAATGGACATAAAAAAATGTTTATGATTAAGAATAAAATGAAATTTTTGAATAAAGTAAAACTAAGCTACTTTTCAATTGTAGTACAAAGAATTATGGTTGACAGAATGTCAATATAATTCTGTTCATGCTATAGGTGATGTAAGTAGAAGGAAGGAGGGGGAGTCGCTTTTTCTTTCAACATTCTTTAGAATCAGTTAACTGCAGTTGCTTGCTTTGTCCTCTTGCTATTTTAACTATCATGCTATAAATTAATGGATCCTTTACCCAACTGTTTAAAATAAATGTTATAAGGAGTGATTATAAACATATATTACACAATGCAATTAAATTTTGTGATAAAGAAGGCAGAGGATTTATAGCTGATGAAGTGACACAAATGTAACAGTCAAGCCCAGGCAGGGATGCAGACATGAGATATGGGGGCAGGGGTTAAGAAATAATGTCAACTTTCACCAAAGGAGCCATTTTAATGAGCCCACCTGGGAAAATTTCACCAACAAGTGATTGGGAAAGAGAAAAAAAGAGGCGTTGAACTGAGGTGTAAAGTTACAGAAGAAAAGTGGGGAATAGAGTGGAGGTCAGAGGTGCAGAGGAGAATGACAATAATTAGCATATTAGTAATTAGTTTTTTCATAATTATAGAAGATTAAAATTATAAATTTGTATGTTATATTCATACTACGACAATTTATAAAGTTATGACATAGTTTTATTCTTAGTTCATTTAAAATTTTTTATTCATATTCATAAAAGATTGAAAATTTTGACTTGTATATCCTAATTATTTTTGCTAATTTTTTAAATTATTTATATATATATATATATTAACATTATGCTATATATCACTTAAAAATGGAATTTTTTTAAACTTTCACTTGAATATGTTTTACAGTTTCAATTTATATATTCAATCAAAAAAAAAATTAAGTTTTGAAGAAATGTTTTATCATAGTTCTTAATTAAACATACCTCAAAATATACACTCCTATAAAATTTTTAATTTTAAGTAGATTTTCTTCTTTCTTTTTATTGTTTTGAAATTATTATTCACATGTGTAAGAAGAAAATAATTAAAAAAAAAAACACTTTAAAATGAATAAAACACAGTCTGAAATACACACAGTAAACATATTCTTCAGTATATCATAAATACATTTAAAAATATATTTTATTCTGTTTATTGAGCATACTAGCTTTTCTACCATATGCAAAACAACTTAAAGGGATCTTGCTGCTATGGCCAGACATTAGCCTTGTTTTCTCATTGCTTGGTGCTATCATAAATTAAGCCAACAAAATATTAGGTAATATTTCTAAGCAGATCTGCCAAAAAGGTGTCAAATCAGTGTCTCACTTTGCAGTTTCAATATATAAATCAAAGTAAATTTTATGTCAAATTTTATATTTTCTCTTTAATCTCTAGCCCTTTAATATACTGTCACTAATTCCCTCATAACAGAAAGTAAAAGAAATCACTGCCAAATTCATTTATATTTCACCAATGCTACCAGAAATTAGACTGATATACATGAGTATGGTTTAAATTTGTCTGGTGCTGTTAAAGACCCCACCCCATTTTTTATGATCAATCAAGAATATTTTATGCAGCAGCTTAAAATATAAATTCCTTTTATATATATATATATATAAATTTCTAAACTTTTCTAGTTCTAAATAAAAATATACATTTAATATGTTGAAACATTTATTTTAGTGTTTTCAGAATATATCAAAGCTGTATCTGTAATTTTGATAAATTTTTTTTCTTTTAAACTATGATTTACTTTCCTATTTTCTCTTCCCTTTGTTAGTATGTGATTTTCTTTGTATTGTAATACAATAAAAATATTTATTTTATATCTTGTTTTTGTTGAGTTCAATTAAATTTAAATATAAACATACTTTATTTTTACAAAATGATTTTTAATTTCTTTTTATAGGAGGCTGATTTATCATGGAAAAATAAATATGCAAACAAGAGGTTTAATTGTTTTATTACTTTCTAAAGCAGCTGGTCATGCTTCTACTTGTTCTGATATAAATTCCGTTGGTTCTTCTGGTGTTACAACAAGACAGCAAACTTTAGCTGAAATTACAGAAATGATTCATACAGCTCATTTAATTCACAAGGGTATTTTAAATTTATCTACTACCAGTATACCAGATGAAAATGATCTACATAATCTTCAATTTGGCAATAAAATATCTATCTTAAGTGGAGATTACCTCCTTGCAAATGCCTGTAAAGGATTAGCAAATTTACGTAATTGTCAGGTAATGTATGGAATTAATTATAATATTGCTTAAAATTTGTAATTAATGAACTTTTAAATTCAAAAGAAATAAATTTTTAGAAATAGAATATTAATGTTTTGATTTTGATGAAGTTTTATTTATTTATTTATTCTTCTTTAATGGCATTACTTTATTATTATCATTATGTTACGAGAATTCTATATTACATTAATAATGACACTTCAGATCATATCTCACTTTACTGTGTCAAGTTCCAGGCACAGCATCGTATCTTATTTAGCTCACTCAATATATATGGTAATCCTTCGTATGACTGTGTGATCAATTCAGCCATAAGCTTGTGGCATAACTGGTTGCTCTGGTGTGTTTTACGTTTCGCTCCCTTGGGTGGGGGTAGTTTGTTTTGTGTTTCGCTTTTGTCCCTGTTTGGTTTGTTTGCTTGTTGTGTCTTTACTTCTTTCGTGTTATCTTCGTTGAATGTTTCTTGTGTGGGGTTTGCCGCCGTTTGGTTTTAAAATCTATTATCTACTTTTGTTTTTTCTTGTTAGAGTATATCGTTTTTCGATTTGTGCTTCTTCCTCTATGGTTATGTCTGTAGAGATAAAACCGGCCACGTGGCTGTAGCATATATCTTACAAATAGCTCTAAAAATAATAATAATATTACATTAATTCTACATCAAAGCTTAAATGAACTCATTGAATTAATTATCATTAATGGGAAATTATTTGGACATTTATAATAATTAGGAAACAAAATATTAAAGGTTTATATATAATAATTATTTTATTTGTATTTAAAAGTGTTATAACATTACTATCATGTTTGACTTGATGTTTACAACCTTTATTATACAATTGTTATTCCTTAGTATCATTTTTCAATTTATTTTTTGTATATTATACAAATTGAATTACATCATATAGTTATGTACTACAATAAGTTTTTATAATATACAGCATGTAATTTATATAATGCAATTTATCTATTTATTATACATTTAAAATATACAATTTAAAAAAATGATGTAAAGGTATAAGAATTGCATAATAAATATTGTAAGCATCAAACCAAATCTAATAGGAAATTTATAGAAATATACAAATTGCAATATACTTTTTTTTTACATTACATCCCTTTTAAATATAGGTTGTTGATCTTATTTCAAAAGCTATTGGGGACTTCATGCAAGCTGAGTTTTTAGGAGAGCATGATAAACAGGGAAATCCTTTGCCTATAAATGGAATGAGTATTTCAACCTGGGAAGAAAAAAACTACCTCTCCTCTGGAAGCCTTATTGCAAACAGCTGTAAAGCTACTCTTGATTTAGCTGGTCACAGTGTAGAAATGCAAGCTAAAGGATATGAGTTTGGAAAAAATATTGCATTTGCTTGGCAGGTAATTTTAGTATTTTGCAAATTTTCTTTTGTATAATGTTTACCAGTGTAATATAGCAAATTGATTCAACTTGATGTTATTCTTATCTAACAATTAATTTTATATATATTCTATAATTCTTATATGTCAAATTAAAATTTTATTTTATTTAATCTAATCTAAAACCAATAAATTCCCTGTAAAGAATGAATGTTACATCTACACCAATTTTATCCCATATTTTAATTTTGAATTTTTTTAAAGACTGTTCTACTTTTATTTTATGTATGGTAGCGAGGTGTTATTTAACAAAGCATAAGTTTTGTAATGTTTCTTTTGACATATGCATTCGTTATTTGTTTTTAATTTCAAAATAAAAAGTGAATGTATTATTTACAACTATTCCTATTCAGTTTAAAAATAAATGTAGTATGTCATACTAAACTTATCAATATTAGTTTTTAAATAAGTTTGAAATAAAAAGTTTTGTTTTAATTTGATTTAAGTATGTTATTTAAACTTTTCTCTCAAACAATCTTAAATTATTGTTATAGAGAAAGACTTCACTGCATTTTAAGATGCCCTTGGAATTTGATTCTTTATCTGTATTTATCATAGCCAAGTATGAGATATTCTCACATATGGCAACTTAAGGGTTTTTGCGACTGAAATTGTGTATAAAATTTTTGTATACTGTTTTAAATATTTTAGTACTTATAGTTATACTTTTTATTGTATTTTCATTGGTTTTATTAAGAAAGTACCTGGATTTTCTGTTAAGCTTCAGTATGATTAAAAAAATTTAAAAAATTGTTCTCCATACATTTGCAAATTTAAAAATTTAGTACGAACTGTGTATACATTTTATCTATACTGTTTTTATTATTTTAATATTTGTTTATTACACTTTATGCTTATTGTATTTTTTTTTCTCTTATGGATGTTATTGCCGCCATCTTAAATGGCATATTGGCCCTATTAATGCCAAAAAATATTTCCAAAAGAAGGAGGCACCCTAGGCTGTATTTTCACCTAGAGAAAATAGTGTTTATTAAAAAGAGTTCAACGGGTAATATTTGACCCTTGAATTTTGTTTTCTTTTGTTCTGTTCTTTCACTATAATTTCTTTTCATTATTTTCAGTTTTGTAAGAGCAGTTAAGTAACATGATTGGTGAAATATAAACAAGTTAAAAAAATATGTATACATCAACAGTCAAGTTGCTTTCTTTTGCTTCATATTTTACAAAGGATATAATTTTTGCCCTAAGAAGTACCCAATGCTAGTAAAACACAAATGTGAATTTGGAAACTTTAAAGAGAGTTTTTCTTTTAACTTCTAGAATAACTGCTTCCATCCAGGAGGCAAATCTCTTGGGGAACTATTAGCAGGGAATCTGCAAAACCTTTTTTATAAAAAAATTATTTTTAAACATAATATATACAAATAAATAAACTTTATATTGTAACATAACAATAAAAATTGTTAAGGAATGATTTTTTTTATTTTTCATACATTCTTATACATAAAATTATATTCTTATATAAAATTATCCAGAGTGAATTATTTTAAAAAATGACACCTTTATGAATTTGTCAAATAAGATCACTGTTTACACATGAAACCAAATAACTTATTAGTTTTTCTTTTATTATAAATCACATCCTACATTGTTTAAAAGGAGAGCTGATCATTAATGAGGATAGGGTGTAATGTTCAAAGTTGATTAAACTTTATATTTGTTTTACTTTTTGCAGTCCATAATAACTTAAATTTAAGATATTCATAACTAGTGGTTTACTAAATATTATTTGTGAAAGAAATTATTTAAAAATTAAATTATTTCAGGTGTATGCTGATCTCCAACCATTTGTTGATACTTTGGGTTCTCCTCCTGGCAGCCAATTTGAATTAGTTTCACTTCCTGTTATTTTCCACCTTCAAAACAAGCCTCACTTAGTTGATTCCATTAGAAAGGAAATTAAGGATGACATCAGTGCCTTTGATTTTAAATCTGTAAGTTTTAAATATATGAATGAATGAAAAATTTTAACAATTTAATGTGTTTCTGTCTCTTTTTCTTAAACATTTTTTTTTGAAAATTAAATTACTTTCATTTAAACAAGGTGGATCAAATACAAATAAAAAGTTATAAATATTATTTTAACTTTAATTTTATTGCAAATATGTTTAAATAAAACTGCAGTAATCATTTAAAAACCATAGTAGCTTTGATTGGCTTTTCATTTTGTCAACAATATAAAGTAATATTTATAAGAAAATCTGTATCTTGATTAAGCATAACTATTTTAAGGCATATTAATCTATTATTATAATCATTTTATATAATAGCTATGACCTGTCTGTCTGTCAAGAACACTTCCAGGCACACCACCTCAAAAAAGTGTAAAGGACATTTATTTTTTTCTTGGATGTACAAGAAAAACAAACTTAAAATGTTAATTAATTTAGAAAATGTTATTTTAAGTTGATTTAAATTATAATTTGAGTTTATATTGTAGTCCTTTATTATTATGAGTATTATATTTGTACTACTAAAAACTACAAAGTTGAGTTAATGCATTCATATGCATATCACTACTCACATAAAGGTAATATCAAGGATAAAATCAGTTTCTTGATCAAGCCATTTTTTTTAAAATTGTAAATTTTAAACTTTATAAAATGATCATTTATTACAAAGTTAAGAATGTATGAGATTTTTTAAAGCAATACATTTTGCCATTTTATTTTTTAAAATTTTGTTTTTGAAATAAGTTAGTTTAAAAATGATTAATTCTTTTGGTGTCAATGAATACAAATATACCATTGTATTAGAATGACAATTCTTTTTCATCATTTATGAACTTCATGATTTCTGAAAGATAAATTGGTAAATTTTTGGTAAACTTAAAGATTTTTTTTAAAGTAAGTATAAAACAAAAACAAAAACAAAAAAAAACTTTATACTCTTTTGGTTCTGTTTGTATTTCTGTGTTCATTATCATGCATTAAGTTATTTGTATTATTTTAATGTTCTATATGTATTATTTGTTTAAACTTAGAAAAAAGCAAATTTTAAAATTTTCTATTATTTATTTTTATTGTAAACAATATATTTAGCTTTTTTTTATGTTAAGTCATGAAAGCTACCACTTTCTTCAGCTTAATTTCATAAAGTTAATAACACAATTAAATTTTATTTTTTAAATGAATTTAAGAAATTAAAAATGTTATTTTTGGCAAAAGTTTTAAAAAGAACCAAGGTACCCAATAAAAATGTTAAGGCTTGATCTTATGAAAGTTGATTAGAAATAATCAGAGCTATGTTATTGTTTATTTATTTAATAAATAATCTCTGATTGACATAAATAAATGACTGAATGTGACATAAATAAAATGTGAAATACTTTTAGTTTTGCAAAAAAATCATAAAATAGCTACAGAATTGATTTGGTAGATGAAAAAAGAGGAAAATTGATGTTAAAAAAGAAGAAATATACCAAATAAAAGTAGATTAAATAAAGTAAATCTAGCTAAAAGTACCAAATTTAATATTGTCTTAAGATATATTTTAAACACTAATTAAATTATTGAAATATTTTAATAGTTTTAGAATGTTATTAAATGAAAAATATACTCTTTGGCACCTCCCACATTGTCACTTAATAGATTATACACTTTAAACCCCCCTTTTTCTGTCCAAGGTAAGAAAGAAAAGTAAGTGTTCTATTTCCATCAGGTAAAGTTTCGCCTACCACACAAACTCATCAAAAGATAATTGAAGATTTAGTTTTCCCCTTTTCATCATGCCCCCTCCCCTCCTTTAAGCAAACACAAAGAGAGGAGTATAGGTTTCTTGAAGTTGCACCACAGTACAATAATTTTGAAATAGCCCATTTGCTCATGAGTTCTGTGGACTAAAATTGGTGGTCGTTCTAACGAAAAATAATATGTTTGGGGTCGTTGTAATAATTCAAAATTAACATTAATCCTATGGTAAAATAATTGGTACTTTCTAAGATGGTCGTTCTAACGAAGGTGTCGTTAAAAAGAGGTTCTACTGTATTACATACTAAAACCTTTACTTTAATCATCATACATAATTTCACGAAGGTCTGTCCAGCTATGTGAGAATGCATAGCACAAAAGACATACATGAGGTTTTGCACATATAAATACTAATATGTAAAGATGATCATTTTTATTTAAAGATTGGAGGTGTCTTTTGAAATTTTTAAGTATTTGTTTCTGAATGAAATATCTAAAATTATTCATGGTCATTGCAGTCTCTTATTTTGATGACATTTATACAGTAAATTACTTATAGATTGTAAATATGAAATATTATCTCAATTTTTAAATCACTATCATTTATTATTATCATTTTTATTCTAGCTTCATGAGTCCATCATGTCAGATGATAGTGTTGAAAAGACTAAACAGATGCTTCAAAAGTATTCTCAACAAGCTGAAGATTTATTGTCGGAATTTGGTAACTCTGCTGCAACTAAAGCATTGTCTAATATTATCAATTCTATTAAGGAATAGATTTTGAAGATATATTTATTTTTTCTACTGTAAATATTTTATGAATGATCGAAATATATATTTTTAAGTATGCCATTATTTTATTTAGAAAATAAATGCTTTTGTAGAATTGTTGTGCTGTCTGTATTGATCATAAAATGTTTCAGTTGTGCAAAGAGGGAAATCTATTTTGGTTTTTATTTTTGCTTGTTATTATACCTGCCTATTTTACTATCGAATAATATATTTCTAAACTAAAATGTATCTGTTATACATAAATAAAAAGTTTTATGTATGTTAAGCCATAAAGTGCTGTTAATGTAAGTATAGAAAGCATAAGTATCTTGTCCCACTGCTTGTATGGGTGCTTATAGTTTTTCATAATTAACTTTAAGGAGTTAGTCCTGGTCTTATTAGCCCTTGTCTTGTGTAGTAAAAAAGTATGCTATAGCACTTTAAACCAAACAAATGTAGTAGCTTACAATGTTTTAGTAAATTTTCAAACACAGAGATTATATATTTTTATTGTAAAATTAAAATAAGTAAAGTTTTCTTTTTAGAATTATAATTGTATCATTTCAAAGTTTAACAAAGTAACAATGTCATATAAATTCTTAATTTTTTAAGATAAGTTTGTTGATTCAGGGAAATTTAAGAAAGCAGTTACTAAATCTTGTGTGGCCAAATTAAAATTCTATTTTAAAAGTATTTCTGAATCATTCCTTTTTTTAAGTAAAAAATCTGTTAAAATATGCATGAGATATATTGACAAGAGTTTTAACAAAATTGAGAAAGATTGGGTGATATGCAAAAAATAAGCTGATAAAGTTACTTGTACTATATAAAGAGAAATAAAAAATAATCTTAAACATTGGTTAGAAAACATTGTTATGTAATTATTCTTATGAACTCAGGTTTAAATGAAAGTTTATTTCACTGTAAAGAAATGTTGGAAAAGTTAAGGTTCTATTTAAAATAAGTTAAGGTTCAAATTTATAAGAAGTTTCAGTTATTTATATAATAATGTTTAAATTCCAAAATGTAAAAAGCCAGGCCTTTTTGTTAATTATTAAAAAACTTGTAGCTTACTAATTCCTTGAATAATCTCAATATGACTAATATTTGTATTGTAATGCTTCTTGAACCACTCCATGACATTTCGACCCTTATGACTTGGTGCATAATCCTGTTGGTAAACACTATCCTGTTCCAGAAATACTGCTGTCCTGAATGGATGAACCTGGTCTGCAACAATGTTCACATAGTGCACGGATGTCAAGGATTGTGGGTCCTAATGTGGTCTGTGTAAACATTGCATACACCATAATACCCCTGCCATCGGCTTGTTTCCATCCAACTGTATATCCGGGAGCAAGGGTTCCTTTGGAAATTGGTGTATTCACATATGCCCGTTGATGCAATGGATTAAGAAACATGATTCGTCATACCTTGCAACCTTCTTCCATTCTTTTAATGTCCAATTCTGATGTTTCTTGGCTCATTGCAGATACAGTTGTTAATGATGTGCCATCAGTGCAGGGACATCTTCAGCCGACATGCGTCAATGTATGCTGTGCAGTGTGTTGAGAAACTCTGGGTTGCCACTGTTGTAACTGATGGTGATTACTGCTTTTGGGGTTCTTTGGTCTTGGTAAACAATACATATCAATCTCCACTCTCCTCTGGAATCAATGTGTTGTGGATGACACACCTCTAGGCGGCAATTGATTTTTTCATCTTTCATACACCACTTTTGATATGTGCTCACAACTGCACGTGATCAGCTACTAAACATGTCGTTTCTGATATTGACATTTCCAGTCGCCAAGGCATAATAATTGAACCTTTAAAACAGCTGCTTTTCTCATGTTGCTAATCACGCTATTTTTGGAAAGGCCAACCAAGGCTGCTTTATATACTCCAGCATCAGCTGCACATCCGCACTGGTTTTGTTCCCTGAGTGAGCCTATTGTTATAAATGGAGGGTGGTCATAATGTAATGGCTCTTCAATGTATTTATATTTAAATATACACACATGCATGCATGTTGTGTACTGCCCATCAATAAATGTTACATTTCCAATGCACTCCGTGGAATCTTTTTGGCTGGAGAGGCTTTTAATGATGCATTTTAACTGTTCAAATCAGATTTGTTCAAATACGAAGAACAAAGGGTTGAATTAAACTTATTACATTATCAGCACACATTATTCTAAATATATATGTATGTTTAATAGAAATCTTTTAGAAATTCAAGGATGTTTTTCAGTTTTAATCAGATTTTTGATTATATTGTGTACATTTTTAAATGAATTTGTAGCATATAGAGAAGGATAAATATGTCAAAAGAATTACATGGCTTACTTTTTTTTATTGTCTTCATAACAGTCCTGTTAATTGATTTTTTGAAGACTAAGAAACAAGTAAGACTAATAATTAAAATGAAAAAATAATTAAAAGTGTATAAAAGAAAATCTGAATTTAAGCATTGATAACTTACTGATTTGACTCATTTTTGATGTCATATCAATTAGCAATAAAATATATTTTATTTATTTTTTAACCTTGGATAATTTGAATCTTTTCTACTAAAAAAGTTAAAATAAAAGTAGTTCTTTTCTACTGTAATTTACACACACACACACATACATATATATATATATATATATATATATATATATATATATATATATATATATATATATATATATGTATTTTGTAAATAAGAATTTTTTAAAGTATTCCCAAAATGAAAGGAAGTGGAAATTTTAGCAGTTCATTGTACACCTTAATTTATTTATATACAAAATCATCTGGCAATACATTCTGTTTTTATAAGAATTTTTACAAGTACTAATGAAACAAATTATTTTGAAATATCTTCTTTCATAAAAATATACATGTAAACAATGAAAAGCACATTTTATTCAAGACTAAAATATGTTTTAAATTCTATTTTTATTTACTTGCTATTATTTAAAAATAGACTGTAGTTGTCTTCTAGATGGAAAATAAATATATATGTTACTAATTTGGGAAGGTGAGAAATACATACATACAAATAATACGATGCAATTTTTTTTTAATTTTCATTTAAATGGTTTAAGGTTTTTACCAACTTTGTCAGATACTCAAATACTTCATTGTTTTTGGTACTCTTGAATTCTTGCAGAATATTTAAAGTTCTTGATGTATAATCTTCCAGATGTTGTCTTGCATCACTTAGCAATATCTGGGGCTTTAGTTTGGCATTGAACTATTAAGTTAAAAAAAAGAAAACACTGTTTAGACTAATTATTCATACTTTGGTACAATGATAGCCAACTAGTGATTTGTAACAAAATTTGCAAATTATTTGCATGTGTTAAACATTTTATAATTGTTTTTACACTGTACAATTTTGACTAAAAATTTCCTAAAACCATTGAATTTTTTAATGTTTTTTAAATTTCTAATCAATTATTATAACACTACTTTTCTTGAAATTTAATAGTTATTAAAAGACTGGAAAAATTAAGAATGATGATGCTTTTATTTAACAACCATAGTTATAATAATTTTTCAAAAATTTAATAATTTTTTCTGCTTGTGATAAATATTAAACATGGGAGATTACATTCTAAATTATAATTCCCCTAAAAATATGTTGTTTCATTACTTTTCTACTTTCATCACTTTTTTAGACTTGATAAAAATAGGAATTTCCTTGGTTTCTTATCACTAAAGCATAACTCGTGTAAGATAAGGGCATAACAGAATTTCGATTTGGCTGCTTATATGAAAGATTGGCACAAGGACTGTGGAGTTAATTATAAAAGTAAAATAGCATAAGAAAACCTTATATTCTAAATGACAATTTTCACCTTTATATTTCTTCAAGGTCATGAAATGTACCCAATTCTATTGTCCTTTATGTGCAATTAAAACTAAGGTCTAAATTTGGCTTGAAATAACTATAGTTTCCATTCTATCAAAAAATAAGACTGGAGTCCTAAATACATACAGTTAAATCATTGATAGTTTAAAAATTAAATGTGCAGGGAAACAGTTGGATTTCCCCTTATGTTTAAGTTTTGTATGATTTACTGTGTACTCTTTAGAAACATGAAGAATCCAGCTCTAAATTAAGAGAATATGGTTCACTTTACAATATCTTTGCATCCCTTATTAAGTTTAGAGTCTTAGAAACATTAAAAACATAAAAAGGAGGGAATCAAAGGATTGTATTTAAAAAAAGGTTAGTTTAGTCAGTGTCGCCCTCTATTAACTTTCAAATGAACTACAGCTATTGTTACTAAAGTAAAATAAAATTTCTTAGTTTTATTATTCGACATGAGCTATAAGTCATAGGTCAGATTTTAGAAAGGTAAGAGTTTGGAAATGTTTAAAAGTGTTTTTAAAGAGGTTTTCTGATTAAGATAAGCTTTTGATTAGTTTTGCTTTGCAGCACTTAATTAATCCTCTTCATTCCTTTACGTGAACCGCGGTACCTCAGTCGGCAAGGGACCGATCTCTTTATTGAAAGATTATGAGATCGAGGCTCAAGCTGGCCAAAGATCCGCCGTGTTCTATGGCAGTAGAGCAGGTAAAATAGGTTTGTGGTCGCAATGTCTACCACATTCCCAAACAGTTATGCTGGAGGTGACAGGTCAAGCCTGACGGTTTCTGCTTGGTCCCTGCTTCTAAATTATGAGGACACATTAGCAAAGTAATTCTTTCACCTTAGTGGCGGTCTTTAAACCAGGGGTGATTCTGAACCAAAAATTTGTGCGACTCTGTTTCGAAAATTGTATAAAAAAGATTTTTTTTTTGAAAAATCTGTTTCTGAAAATTAAAAAAAAGTTTTTTTAAACCATTTTTAGCTTTAAATAATATATATATATATATATATATATATATATATATATATATATATATATATATATATATAAATTTTGAAGATAATCAGAAAGTTTTATATCTTTCCTCACTCTTTTTTCTTTTTTGATGTGCCCTCAAATCTTTTTTCTATCGAAGAACTGAAATAATATATTATGTCATTTTCTTTTTTAAAGCAATATGTTAAAACTTAGATTTATATATTCAGATTAAGAAATGGAATTTTTGTTTTCTAGATAACCAACACACACATTGATATGCACTCAAGAGCCAAAACATTATGACCACCCCTACATTTTGCAATGAACTCGCCTCGATGACGTGGAAGGCACGTGATCAGGTGGAAGTGGTATTTAACTGCTGCTGGAGAGTCTGAAGAATCATTCTTTCACTTACTTCTGTGTGTGGTGGGGAAGGCTGCGGATCTAAGCGAGTTTGATAGAGGGCAGATTGTAATGGCTCGTAGGCTCGGAACAAGTATTTCCGAAACTGCACAACTCGTGGGTTGTTCGCGATCTACAGTTGTTAGTACTTATGCAAAGTGGATGAATTGACGGTGAAACCAGCAGTAGACGACATGGTGTTGGACGTCCACACGCTATCAAAGAAAAAGGTCGTCGGAGACTGTCTCGCATGGTGAAGCAAAACCGGAGCCAGACAGTGGCTCAGATGACAACCCAATGCAATGCAGGGCCAAGAGAATAGTATTGGAGCACACTGTTCAGTCGACACTGTTGGATATGGGGCTACGCAGCAAACGTCCCACTCATGTATCTTTGCTGACCAAGCGTCATCGCTAACTGCGCTTACGCTGGACCGGGAACATCGCGACTGGTCCATGGATCAGTGGGAGAGAGTTGCCTGGTCAGATGAATCACGGTTTGTAATTTAACACGCCGATGGCCGTGTCAGGATACGCCGTCTTCCAGGCGAACAGTTGCTCCCTCAATGTACAGTAGGTCATACACAGGCCGGTGGTGGCGGTATTATGCTTTGGGGGACGTTCTCTTGGGCGTCTCTGGGACCCGTGGTTGTGTAGAGCAGACCATGAATACTACAGGGTATTTGAACATCATTGCGAACCAGTTGCACCCTTACATGGCTTCTGTTTTTCCAGCTGGAAATGGAATGTTCCAACAGGACAACGCCCCGTGTTACAAGGCTAAAATTGTGTTGGAGTGGTTCCAGGAACATGATGCTGAATTCCAGTTAATGTCCTGGCCGCCTAACTCACCGGATCTCAATCCGATAGAACACATTTGGGATGGCAGCTCAGAGTTCAAAGACTACCAATTCGCATTATCTCGGATTTGCGAAATCGTTGCTTAAACATCTGGTACAATCTGTCTTCGGCCATCTGCTAATGACTTGTGGCATCCATGCCACGGCGGGTTGAAGCTGTGTTGCGTGCCAAAGGTGGTTCAACTCGTTATTGACAGGTAGTCATAATGTTTTGGGTCTTGAGTGTATGTGTGTATGTTATTTTATACAGAACACATACAATTGTGTTGGAAATTGTGTTGGAGTGGTTCCAGGAACATGATGCTGAATTCCAGTTAATGTCCTGGCCGCCTAACTTACCGGATCTCAATCCGATAGAACACATTTGGGATGGCAGCTCAGAGTTCAAAGACCACCAATTCGCGATATCTCGGATTTGCTTAACCGTTGCTTAAACATCTGGTACAATCTGTCTCCGGCCATCTACGAAGGACTTGTGGCATCCATGCCAAGGCGGGTTGAAGCTGTGTTGCGTGCCAAAGGTGGTTCAACTCGTTATTGACAGGTAGTCATAATGTTTTGGGTCTTGAGTGTATGTGTGTATGTTATTTTATACAGAACACATACAATTGTGTTGGAAATTTGTTGGAGTGGTTCCAGAACATGATTCTGAATTCCAGTTAATGTCCTGGCCGCCTACTTCACCGGATCTCAATCCGATAGAACACATTTGGGATGGCAGCTCAGAGTTCAAAGACTACCAATTCGCATTATCTCGGATTTGCGAAATCGTTGCTTAAAATGTACAATCTGTCTTGATCTACTAATGACTTGTGGAATCATGCCAAGGCTTAATATGTTTAAATTGTTCAACTCGTTATTGACAGGTGGTCATAATGTTATAGTGTATGTGTGTATTTTATTTTAACAGAACAATACAATTGTGTTAAATTGTGTGGATTGTTGGAACATGATTCTGAATTCAGTTAATTTCCTGTAAAAATTAAATCCGATAAAAAATTGGGATGGCATCAGAGTTCAAAAACTACCAATTCGCAATATCTGGGATTTGCGAAATCGTTGCTTAAACATCTGGTACAATCTGTCTTCGGCCATCTACTAATGATTTGTGGCATCCATGCCACGGCGGGTTGAAGCTGTGTTGCGTGCCAAAGGTGGTTCAACTCGTTATTGACAAGCATAATGTTTTTCTTGAGTGTATTTGTATGTTATTTTATACAGAACACATACAATTGTGTTAATGGTTCCAGAAACATGATTCTGAATTCCAATTAATGTTAATAGGATCTCAATCCGATAGAACACATTTGGGATAGCTCAGAGTTCAAAGACTACCAATTTGCAATATCTCGGATTTGCGAAAACGTTTCTGATGTGAATATTTTATACAGAACACTTATATTTGCAACTCTATAATAAGGTGATATATATATTAGAGCATATTAATATATTGATATTTGTTAAACGATAAATCACAATATTAAAATTCAGATATCATCCTGCTCTAGCTTTGACATCCAGAAATTAACCTTAATATACATTTATTTTAAATTAGTAGACTATACTTTTTCAGAAAATTCTGTAGGATTTTTTCTTACTTAGAATCATCTATGATTTAAACGAAAGGCGCACCCCTTCGACATAATACGAATAGCCCGTGGCTCACGCGTTTGGCTCATCCAAATGGCATTAAAGGCAACAGCATTTTTTTTGTTACGTAATTAATATTTTTAGGAAAAAATGTAAAAGATTACCTCATCGATTTCTAAATTGTTCACATCATCCCCACAGGCGTATATATATGTTAAAGCTTCTGGATTGTTTTCTAAAAACAAAGCGATTGGAAAACTTGAAAGATTAAGAGAGGCACTTTTGGCTACTTGATAGTTCCAAAATTGCTGAATATCTGCATTTGCCTGTAAGAAAATAGCGTTGATTAATTCTTGATAAGTTTTAGTCATAAATAATAGATTAAAAAATAAAGCATTTATTGCAAAATTTACGCAAAAGTTTTTCAAGGGGGGGGGGTCATAATATTCTGAAACTACTAAAAGAAATTCGAGTATGTAATAAAGCACTATTATTTCCTTACTTTAGACAGCTAGACAATTTTGACTTTTTATTTAGACAATCTTGTTTAGTTAAATTTTGATTTGATTTTTTAAGTTTCAGAACATATTTTTTTTTAATAATAAGAGGTAAAATATTTTATTTTTATTAAAAAGTAGGAATTATTCAAGCCAGAAAAAACTACTCATAATGTACATCTACCTAAATAATAACCGTACAAATGTGAATATTCTATAGAAAACCAGTGAATTTGACCAAAAAATAAGAGAAAATAACTTACCAAAAAATAGGGAATTAAACCAGTGTACAAACATGCTAAAAATTTATTGATTTAAAAATTATTGAAAAAAATATGTCTTTGGAGTGTTCCAATTCTAAAAATTATAGCCCGCATAATTCCTACTAAAGATTTTATTTTTTTTCCATTTTGTCTGAGCTCAAGGGGAGGGGGGTTAAACCCCTACCCTACCTTGCTTACGCCCCTGATCACCAGACCTTATTACGTTGTAGAATATGTCAGTATTGTATCACTATTTCTGTCACTAGTGTGTAAAAAGCTACTTACTTTAATAGCTAATGTGAATAAATGTCCGAATTCGTAGGCCAACTTCTGAGATTTTTCATCATGCTCTGCTAATTCCAAAGTAGCTTGGCAACCAGTGGCCAGCAGAATACCTTGACTGTGGAACGTTTCACATTCCCATAATGCTTTAGATGTAATGGAGTTGAATGTAGAGGTAGAACTGTTCCTTTTCTGAGATAGAGATTCTAATACATCTGACAGTAAATAAATTACCTAAATATAGGGAATAAAGGTTTGAAAAGGATTTTGTATTTTTAAACGTTAATAGAAAACTGTTTTCAATGAAAAAAGTATCAACAACAAATCTAATTTTATAACTGTGAATGGCATAAATTTTAAAATAAACTTTATTGGTTAAAATAACTCCAATGGTATGCGCTTATGAGAAAGATTTTCGTAGCAATTTTTTTTTTAATGGGAACAAATCAGTATTTTGTTTTGTTTGTTACTTGAATTTAGAGGATAAATAAGAAAAGATTGTTCTATTCTCTAAAATGTTCTCTAATAGGGAGAGCAAATTAGTATTCAGAAATAATACATTCGACATCAGCAACAACAACCATTTTATTTTTTTCCCATCGTTTCCGTGTTGCCACCGGCGGAAAACCAAAATCAGCCGTGCTCGCGACAAAGATAAATCTTATATGATATTTGATTAGGTAGGAATGGTAAGTTCTAAGGTTTTAGAATAATTTAGGTTTTAAATGGTTAACTCTGCTAATTTCATTAATAAATTAAGAGCATTTAGAACAAAATCAAAAGAAAATAAAAGGATGCAACTGACAGGAGGCAGTAAGGTGAATTAATTTATTTTACCATTTGGACTCAATCGATCATTATTAACATAGATGGTAATTAATTGCCGATTACAGGTAAAATAAATTGGATTTCTAAAAGCATCCTTTATTTAACAGCTATCCGAATTCTCGACTTCAGCACATCTGGTTTTCGCTTGCGTAATGTTTTACGTTATGTCTCTCCTGCTCCCACACTCTCTCCCCCTCTCTCTCTTTTTATATATAAATATATCTTTATAAATAAAATTCTTCTGTCCATGTGTTTGTAATTGAACTCCTCCTAAACGGCTGGACTTTCGTGTATGTAGTATATGTATGTATTTTGTGTAAGTTGGTTCAAGAATGGTTTGGATTCACAATTTGATCCGATAGAAAATTTTTTTAATTAAAAATTCAGAATTACGTGTTTATTAACATTATTATAATGCCGCTTGAAACTTTTAGTTGCCAACGTATCTGTGGCGCAGTGTTCGGCTCAACGGGCTTCAGTACAAAGTCCCAGGATCGAATCCCCGTTCAGGCGTTGTGGGAATTTTAATTTACTCTAATTACGTTTGTGATGACAGTTGTGGTACCTTCAAGTATTTTTTAAATAATTTTTTCTTTACTTTTCCATCAAAATGGTCCAATTTATAATTTATTTAAAAACATTTTACAATTTTTGGATTTACAGAGTTAAAAGAGTACAACGTCTGTCGGGTCGTCTAGCATATATATATATATATATATATATATATATATATATATATATATATATAAAAATATATAATATTATATATATATATATATATATATATATATATATATATATATATATATATATATGCTAGACGACCCGACAGACGTTGTACTCTTTTAACTCTGTAAATCCAAAAATTGTAAAATGTTTTTAAATAAATTATAAATTGTGTTGTGTGTGTGTGTGTTGCATATTTGTTTTCAAGGCTGTAAATTAATCTATAAATTAGATAAATTAAGGAAACGTAAAGCAACAGAATTAAAAGTGAAAAGTGAATTATTGAATCTCAGCCCTCCAGGGATACGTTTATTAAGAAAATATACATGTACAAATTTCACGGAATCCCGTTTGTTTAATAATATAAATTATTTATTATTTTATGCTGATTTTTTTCTGAAAAAAAAAACATTTTTCTTTTGTATCAAAACAAACTCACTATATATCTCAAACATTTTTAAGGCAGTTTTAACTATCTGATTTTTTACCTTTTATACTAAATTATATTTGTTTATGGTGGGATTTCATCCTTTATTGTTGTAGAAAATTCCATTTTGCCGTCGGTAAAATTTTCCTTCTCCTGTCACCGGTTTTGCAAAGAGAGGTCATTAACTAACTAGTATTCATTTGTGGAGAAATTAAAAATACATACGAAGGGGCAGCCAAAACTAACCGGAATCGTGTTGTAACTGCACTCCCAACCTATGTGGAAGGGTATTCTTTATTATATTCGTACTGAGTGTCATCTCCACAACTCAGTATCATGAAACACGTCTCCATTATAACAACAGGTGTGACGTATATTTTTAAAGAGATTTTTATCGCTTTCCTCGAGATCGGGATGTCAAGTCGGAGAAACATTGATGAAAATTCTTTCTTCTGTTGAAGAAAACTGCAACTGAGGCTCACACGGTGCTTCATCATGCTTAAAAGAATGATAAATTAAGCAAAGTTTTTGAGGGGGATGGTATCTTTTACATCAGTACAAAGAGAGTTTTTTTATCACTTTACTTTGGAGGCATTGTGAACAAAGAATTTATCCCTCATGATCAGGGCCTGACTAAGATACTTTTGTGCGCAGGGCACAATCCAATTTTTGTGCCCTCCACCCCCATTGCAAAATTTATGGCAACAAGTTATTATCATAATTACAGTCATATAAAAATTATAACATTGAATTAGTAAACGTATTTAAGAAATTAGCATTAAAGTAATATTCAAAATCAAAAACAACATATTTTTATTTTACGTAATCATTATTATCTGTGTAGCCATGCTAAAAATTAAAGATTTTTAAAGACTTAGAGTGACCCACTTTTTTATTTTTACCTTGTCATATTCACAAGCTCTGTGGTGCGGAAAATAAATAATAATATAATTAAAAATAATTTAAATTGATGAGATGATTTAATGGTTTATAGGTTAAGTTGCTAATAATCTGTCTTATAAATAGGCAATAACCCATAGGGTAAAAAGAGCACCAGGCAGAATTTTCAGGTAAGGTATCCAGTTGAGGGAATTTTCAGGTAAATAACAGTAAAATTAAAGTAAATAGGAAACAATGTAGTTCATGACAAACAAAATTACCTCGTACAATATTTTATTAAAACTTTACGAAGGTAGCGTAAGTTTGCTCTTTTCCCCCACTTAATATGTGTTTCAAGCACTCGACTAAATTTTCGTGCCCAGGGCACGTCCCCCAAGTGCCCGTGCGATAATCAGTCCCTGCTCATGATTAGACAGTGAGTTAGTATTATTATTTAGAAGTTGTGACATGTCTTCATTAGAATGTGAGGTAGAAAAAGTTAGATATGTGATGTTTGGTAGATTGGTTGTTGCCTCAATACAACGTTCTTCTTCACACTGCTATGGGTGTTTTTCGTTATTTGGGTTCTAAAGAGTGTACTTTGATTGATTTTGAGGGTTATTCAACTAACTGGACTTCCTCGAGACATTAATTTGTTCCCATACAAATATGGAGAAGAACTTCAAAGGTAAAATTTTTTAAGATAAGGTGTTGGTCAAAGAAGAAACAGAGCAGCACTAAAAAGAATTTCATCTGAACAGTTCGAGAGATGATTTGAATAAGGAAAAAATAGATTGGATGAAAGTACTGTATTAAATGGAAAATACTTTACAGGAAACTATCTTTTTATTTTTTAAATGACAATAAATTTAAAAACAGAAAAGAATTTCGGTTTTATTCGGCGTCGCTAGTATAATATGAAATATAATCTCGAAAAATATCAGTATTCAATGGTATTTTACTCAATGGGTGCTAATAAAATCATAAAATTAATTATAGGTACAATTTAACGTTGAAAGTTGCAACCGGAAAACTGATGCACAATACCTTGAAGTTCTCTTTATATTTCTGCAGCGCCGAAAACTTGTAAATACTGGAGGATGTAAAGTAATTGTACATTAATCTATCTATGTCATTCATTTTCTTAACGTGATCGTGTTCTCTTTTTGTATCAGAAACACGCCAATTTTCTCTCCGGAATATTTGGCTGCAGTGGAGAATATTTATGATTTCAGCCAATACCACTTGTGAAGACCATATGACATCTTCTAAAGCCTTGCTGCAAAAGTTGTCTGCTGCGAATGGATAGCCAACTCCTTGAGACAGCATCAGAGTGATAAGACCTGGCCACCTTAGAAGACTAATTGTTTCATCAGAATTTTCCAATAAGTACCTGTGTGACAAAAGAAATATAAAAAAATAGAGTATCACATGAAAAAATCAGAATTCTTTTATACAAGGCTATTCATAATTCATCCAGAGTTTCAGAAACCCATATTTAAAAAGCTAAGAAGAATACAATATCAACAAAATAGACTTTGCACTAAACACAGAAACAATTCAAGTTTATTTACAACCTTCACGAATGTTCTATTTTGTGAACTCTTAATTATAGGGAATACATTAATGTGATAGTCCAGTTCTTGCCAGATTCATGGTACTATCAAAGGTATTTACAGCAGGTGTAATCCTTTCACACAGTTCTGCACCACGCAACAAAGGGGAAAAAAAAAGGCATTTTATATCAGTTGTTCGCAAACTTTTTATCGCTTCGGGCCGATCAACGTTTGATAATTGTTTGAAAATTTGATATTAGTTATTTGAAAATTTGATATTGTTGATGTTTTAATATTTTTGCTGTGTAAGTAAAGTTAGGTTTATTTATTGTTCAATAAAAAACTTGTTTTATTTATTTATTTGTTTCGTTTTTTTCTTCTAGGAAAGCACAATTATTTTCAATTTTACGACTGTAATTTTAATTCATAATCTTGAAATGTTTAATAAACAATAGACTAATTTAAAATACAGTAGAACCTCTTTTTAACGACCCCACGATACAACGACCCCTTCATTAGAAGACCATCTTAAAAAGTCCCAATTATTTTACCATAGGAATAATGTTAATTTTGAATCATTACAACGACCTCAAGCGTATTAATTTTCTTTAGAGTGACCGCCAACTTTAGTCCACAGAACTCATGAGCAAGTGGGCTATTTCAAAATTATTGTACCGTGGTGCAACTTCAAGAAACCTCTGTAAGAAAGAATTTCAGAAAGAGTTAAGAAATCAGTCAGATGAATTCCGACCGTTGCCGGAACCCTTATCGCCCGGTACTCCTGTAGATGACACTCCAGACACTAATGAAATGACCCAGCTCCTCAGTGTCAATTTTTCGGATCTTGAATTACCTTTTGATGAGTTTGTTGTGGTAGACGAAACTTTACAGTGCCGAGAAGAAAATTTGAAAGAGGACGATTTTATTGCCCGTATTGCCGGAAATGAAGAAATCTGCGATTCCGACGACGGAGAAGAAATTTTCCAAGCTTTTGAAAAAGAAGCCTTCGATGCAATCAATGCCTTAATATTTTGAAGGACAATTTAATTCTGATGATTTCCTTCAAAATTTAACGGATATGGAATCAATGAAAAATTTCCAAATGAACTTGAAACAGGCAATCAAAGACAGTTTTTTCAAAAATTCAGTAATGGAAATACAAATAAATAGAACTGTTCTCTAGGTATGTACTGTTGCATCATTTCTTCGCTCAATTTTTTAAATTATTTTTTCAATTCGTTACAACGACCATATGATGTTGGTCCCACAGGGGTCGTTATACCGAGGTTCTAGTGTAGTTACAATATTTCTTTCTATTACGAAAGTATTAATTAGCACAACCCCGAGAGATAGCACAACCCCGAGAGAAATACCTACATCTACTACATAGTAAGTAGAATGGAAATAATAAGTCTGCAGATACACCCGGCCAATTATTTCGTTGCTTATCACTTAAGCATCATGTTTCCTTGAACATTTTGTATCACATATAAATTGTTTTGTCAATGGGTCCCTGTGTTTGATATTTAGTATAAAATTCCTGCTGCAACAACAGATCTGATTCCGATTTAGTACATTGAACTCCGGCTTGATTTACTTACTGCTTTAAGTCGGATGTGTGTTGACATCTACTGCTAACTGCTTGCTATTAACACATTGTATGCGGGACACGTACTAATACGTTTTCTGACGATTGATACTTGAGCGCGGTACACTTACTAGTACGGGTTAGTGTAACAACATGGTTTGTTTGTGAGTACAAAAATAACGGTATATGCAGGAAAACGAAGTCCAATGTTCTTGTCTACTACATAGATTCTGAAAAAATTTAGACAAATAAAAACTAGTTTTTACATCAGTCGATGCGGAAACACAAAGCGGGAAAAAATCAAAACTATATACTACTATTTCTATATGATTTTTCATATTACGATACTATTATAAATTTATCCACTAAAAATATATTTTTTGTTTACAAAAATCTTATGGTTGTTATTTATATATTTCTATTTATATATTTGTTTATATATTTCAATATAAAATATGGAAAGTTGGTTAAAAAATTAAATAATTTTTAATCTATTGAGATTTAACTGAATAACTAAATTTACTCTCAAAATGCCCACTCCTGGTACAATTCCGCTGCAAAATGTACCCGCACACAATGTGTTAAAAAACTTAAATTGTTTTTGAATTGAAAGCTAAGTTCGTTTTTGATATATTCCTCTTATTTTTTATTATAGTGCTTTGAAATCTCGAGAGGGGGCAGTTATGGATAACTCCGTATATAAAATACTTTGGTGATAGAGATATATTAGTGTCAGTGATGCTATGTTTAGAGAGCATATAATACCTAACGATTTATTTTTCAATACAATACAGTAGAATCTCGATCTATTGTTTCTGCATTATTCGTTTCCCGCACGGATGATTCGATTCATTTGGTTCCGAATTTATTCCCCTAGTACTAATGAAAATTTTAAGCGTATTCATTATTCCTGGATTTTTCGTCTTACTGCTTCAATCGTTAAAAAATCCCAGTCTCATCGGGATGTTTCCTCCAAATCCTTATCAGCTTTGAGAAATTTAAGATTGAGAAAATTATAATTTTGTATTGATAAGGAGGTTATGACTAAAACACATCTGGCTCATCAGGGTCTTTCCTAGACCACCAGAGGGTGTTTCTAAATGATGGTGACCACAAATGCCTCTGTGCTGATGACGGTAGAAACAGCCATGGTTGCGATGGAACACTACATACGACCACTAAACCTATGCATACAATGAGGATTGCATCAAAGATAATAATAACCTCAAGGCCCCTCCACACTATGGTCCACTGCAAGCCATCACCATCGTCTGGAGGGGGTATAGTTTATCGTGGTGGATGGTAGCAGACGATAAAATAGCTTTGGCGAACAATGGCTTCCGAGGCAGTTTTTCTCCAAAGATCAAAGGCAGCCAGATGCGCAACTAAAGTGTGCAGTAGATCCTATGGACGAATCCACGTGTTTGGCTCATTTAGTGGCCCAGCGTGTGGATGCAACCCGTGAACTATCGTTCAAGGTCCCCATCAGGAAGTGGTGAACAATTGGCCATAGTGTGGAGGCTACATAACAACTAGCTGGATAACAGCACTGCACAGACGAGAAGCAAGATGAGAAAACAAGAAGACTAAAATTTCAACCCACGACAAATTTTTGCAATATGGGGAGGTGTGCGACGTCCCCTCTTTCTATTAAAGATGGACCCATTGACCACTCCATCCTGTGTTCCTCGGAGATGTGGCCACTTGGTGCCCATAGAGTTTTTGGATTTGACATTTTCAAAGACAGCTGAGCATCAGAAGAATCTGTTGCAAGTGGTTTTGGTCAAACTTAAAGACAAGGGGGATTGAGAAGCAGTTTTTGAAGATGACGATTTTTATGGTGGAAAGGATTATGAGATGTAATTAAGGGTTTTTGGTTCTGTGAAGAGACACAGAAAAGACAATAAGGCTCCAAACCGGGCCCATATGGCCGTGAAGCCCTCCAGGCTTATCCCGGCGGTGGTGATCGCTAGTATTGGGCTACCCGACTTTGCACTAAACCCTTCGAAGACCCCGGAGCGCTCTCGTCGAGGCTCAGGCTCAATCCACGAGCGAACGCAGAAGACGAGCACTACGGAAGACAGAATTTGGAATACTTACTGGATGCTTAGCGGACCTCTTGAAGCCGGATTTAGTGAGGGTGGAGTGAATCACTCGAGCCGAAATAGAAAAAAGCAAGAGGGAATTTTGCTCGTTGCACCAAAAGAGACGGAAGACCGAGAGACCAAAAAAAGAGCTGGAAATTTTGAGAGGCGACAATAGCAATCCTGGGCCTCGGGACCATCATAACACAGAAAAGACAAGGAGACCTTAGAGGGACTTGGATGAATATTTCTTCCGATATCTACAAGAGAGTTTGAGCTATTCCTGTGAGTTGATTTTCGTTAGACGGACCAAAAATACAACCGAACGTTTATTATTCCTTTCATTTTTGAGATCGCTCAGGCATGGTTTGGTTTGGAGCGCTCGCTACGGTCTAATTTTTGCAACACGAGGGCTAATGAGACCGGGACCTACAGCTTAAAGCCGATTCCGAACGGCTAGGAACATCTATGCCATTGTGGGATTCGAACCCACGAACTCCGGTTCCGAAGGCCAGCACCCTAACCACTCGGCCATCGTTTAAAAACCACTCAGCCATTAATTTTGATTTTGAGGAATCTCATCGAGTGAAGCCAATATTTTTTAATCCATTTGATATATATTTTTGTAAATAAATACTTGTGCTATCCTGTTAACGCTGGAGTATGCATTGACTGTTTTCAGCATTCTAATACGAAAAGAACCTATCATACCTTCTCCAATTAAGCTAGGCGGGAAGGCTGCGTACTTAACCTAGAAACACCAACCAGATTAAATACAGAGATTTTCTGAAGTAATCAAAGCTTGTAAAAATTAATATAAAATTATTTATGAACTCTACTAGATATAATCTGAAGATTTTAAGAAAGTACCATTTTTTAAAGAAAATCTTTAAAAATGTGAAGATTTTTTTGAGATTAAATTTTTTCTTAAGATTATCTTAAAATTTTTTTCAGATATTTTGAA
>CM063504.1:31410416-31417916 GCA_032207245.1 Pardosa pseudoannulata | reverse complement strand
TTTTTTTGAACGAACATAGTGATATTCTATGTTTTTTCTCCACGAAGGCTAATGAGATTGGGACCTACTGCTTAAGGCCTACTGCTAAATCACTATAAACATCTATGCCGGCAGTGAGATTTCAACCCATGCAATCCTGTCCCGAAGAACAGCGGTATAACCATTCGGCCATCATTAGACAATTCACGAAGAAACTGAAAGTTAAGTGTATAAATTTTAAAAGTAAATAAACTTTTCATTAACACTATTATCCTTCCGACGGATGTAAGAGAAAGGGTTTCAAATAGCCATGCAAGCGAGTTCTTGCATGGCTATATTAGTATGTTAATATTAAAAAAATTCCACAATGCAAGCTAAAATAAGAATACACTTTTGAAAAGATGTAATATGCTTTGGGTGTAGGCATGATTTTACCTTTTAAAAGGCTTGATTTCAACATAGCAAAAATATTGAGGTAATACATAAATTTATAAGAATTTTTTGCAGAATGGAAATTGTAACTAGAACGCAAATTTTGAGTTAATTTTTTGTTACTCTATATTCAGTCCCAACAAAAAGAACTTAACTCTTTTCAGACATTTCGAAATTTAAAGCCTTTAAAAGAGACAAATCAGTTACATAATATTGGTTTGAGCGCACTATAAATGTTCTAAAGTAATTTGAAGATAAGAGTATTTGAAAAACTATATCGTTTTAATCTATAGATACGGGTATGGTTACGAAGTCATAACAAGTAATAAATCGCATCTATTGCAGTGAAATGGATAATTTCTTTTGATTACCCTTCACACAAAATGCTACAAAAATGTATATTATTACACAATAAAAAGAATATACGAGGATTTTTTCAAACCTGCAAGCTTAAACTTGATAAACATGCAAAATTATTCAGCCCATTTATTATCGTTAAGAACCTTCACAACAACATGCATATTTTGGACACAAAAAAGGAAAGTCGATTAGCTCAGTAGCGTGACACTGCATTCTTTTTAATGAGCGAACACTACCGATCACGCGACGGTCAAAAAAGAAGATAATATTTTGCGAAGAAGCTTCCAAATCTAAACAAGGATAGAGAATATTACTCACCGAATATTCGCTGAGGAAGTTTGAACCATTACTTCAGCGGAAAAGCAACTTCACTTCCGAGTGTCTGGAAACACTTTCACTGCCCGTTTTTCCCTCTAGGACTGCTGTAACGCGTTATTTAGTGGGTCGCCAAATCTGGAACACATCAAATCAGGTGGTTGTTTTATTCCTCTGTTTGTATTTATGTTTCTTATAGTTTGACGACTAAGTAAGGCAGAGATTACTTATTCCACTAAGCCTTCCCGAAAAGAATTTTTGCCTTTTATTTTTTAATAGCTATAACAGGGCTGTCCAACTGGCGGCCCGCGGTCCTCATCCGGCCCGCCAACACAAATTGTGAGGCCCGCCAACTTCTTATTCAGCATATTTCTTTTTTCAGAATTTTATGGTATCAAGAAGCATCCGAGACTACCATTCTTGGTCAAGCCAAGGTCCCCGAAGTTTCTTCTTGATCGCGAATTGTTTTATAATCCTTCTGTTCCATTGTTTTATAATTAATAATTCAACTATTAATTGTTATTGTATAAGAGGTAAGAGGTTATTGTTCAACATTTCCAAACTGCGGCCCGCCAGGTGATCAGTGACCAGAATTCTGGCCCGTGGGCTCTTTGCAGTTGGACAGCCCTGATCTATACTAATAAGTATGTTTTAAATAATTAAGATTTCATAACCCAACAAAAATGTAAACTACTATTAACATAACTAGCATATGATACGTCATATGACGGAATCAGTAAAATTTTTATTTTTCCAGAATTTTAAAGTAACCTTTGAGGCAGGTAAAAAAATAGTTTGATTTTTGGCTGAGAAACTGATGAATGATGCTATTCGCCCCAAAATTGGAAACACCAAAATAAATTTACCAAGAAAAAAGTTTAAAGTCAAAATAATAGAAAAAGAACAATATCAAAGCAGTGAAAATTTTTTCGAAGCGTTAAGAAAAGGGTAATTTTTATTCGGTAGCTTTCCATCCCCTACTATGTACAGTACAAACAGAACATATGTTTATCGGACAATTTTTTCTCGGTAATTTAATAAAATAAACGATTTTAGTCCAATTTTCAAGTTTAAAAGCGATTTCCAAACACAATACTTCGAAACCTCAAAATAGGTTAAAATGTTGCTTTTTCCTGCTAAGCCCTATTGGAAGAATCTTCAAAAATCAAGTTTTCAAAAATCTACAGTATCTATCTTTTCCTCTACAATATCAGGAAAATTAAAGGAATATTTTCTATACATGCTGATAATAATTCGCTCCACAGAAATAAAGAACTTTTTAACATTTTTTAAGTTATGCAGATTGCATTTCTCCAAATCATTGCAATGGCCGGATCAAGACTAAGTTGGGAACAAAGCCTGATTTTTATCAGGGTCCCCCACGTTAAGTATAACATTCAATCAATTTGTGCAAATTATTACAACTTTCTTTACACGATACTATGAGGAAATTTAAAAGTACCAAAAACTATTAAATTGACATTTAGTTTTTATAATTTCCAAAAAGAATAAAAACTACCAGTAACTTTCTGAGTAATGTTGCATGAAATATCGCTTGAAGAACTAAATCGGTTCTGTCCCCGAAGATGACAAAATTTCAAAAACTTAATTTAAATTAATAAAAATTGTTTTTTATGTTAATTTATTATTTTTTAGGCCTTTTTTGGATTTTTAATGCAATTTAATTATTTTTAAAGCATTTATTTTTTATTTTTTCAAAATTTTTAATTCTTTCGATTTTGATCATTATTATTGATTAGTTTTGGCTTTTTTCGTACGGATGTCCCTGGCCACAAAAATATTTTGTTTTCTATCCCTAAACTCTACTCTCTAGTTTTTGTGCTATGAACTCACGAATCCACCCTTCTATCTCTTTGCTCTTTTATGTGTTTATTTTTCGCTCGTTGTCATTTTTGTGCTTACTGACAGAAGCATCTGGATTGAAGGGCTCGGCCCATATGGTTCAGTTGCCACACCTTTAAAGTCTTTAACTAGAAAAAAAATATGGTAATTTTGTTCATTATATAGTTTAAAAATTAGATATTAAATTTTAGCTTTTGTGTCTTTTAAAAAATAAAAAAATACCAAACAAATATAAAAATTCTTAAAAAATGTTAAAAAAAATCACAAAACTTGTGTTAAATCGGTCATCTTATCCATCGTTCCCTCCTATTTTTTCAGCTTTACTTGAAAAACTTTCATTGGTCGTCAAGCTTCACTCTCAGTGGCCGTTGAGGTCAAATTTTAAACTTGGGATTTATAAAAATAATGTTACGTTGGACTAGTGTTTGAGAAAGAAGAAATCTAGATTCATTAATAAACACATGTTCAAATATATCTTTATTAAATGATTTTATACAATTAAATAAATTCCCAAGGAATACAAGTGGAATCAACTTATCGTTTGTAGATATTGAAGACTGCTCTCGAGTCGGCGTCGGCCCTAAAAAACAATATGGCGATGATTTTTCTCAAAAGGTCTATCCCTCAAGCCGCGGATGCCAGCAGCGTTCACCTTCTACTCTCCTCTGGTCACAACCTTGTCCTCTAAAAAAATCAGACTGCCTCGCGGAGAAAAAACAGGGGTCCACTCCAGAACGGCGGGGGGTCAGAATCCCCCAAACCAACGGACACTTCTATTGGTTGGGAGAAGTCCGAAGTTTCTTTCTAGTTCAAACCGGTCCTGTTCTGGTATGTTTTTGACGATGAATCACGGGAAGAGGTAAAAAAGCTAAACGGAATGTAACTTATTGTTACAGGATTTATCAGAACTGTTCATTCCCGATTGAGTCTACGATGTAAACGAATGACGCAGATCACAATAATATCGTATATCTTCATCCCTAAACTCTCTCCTCTCTAGTTAGTATGTGTTATGAACATACGAATCCATTTTCATCCATCATTTCATTTCTTTTTAGATGTTAATTTCTCTCGATTGCTGCTTTGACATGCTTAGTGAAAGAAACCTCAGGATTAACAGACTAGTTCCACATTATCCCTTTGACCGACATCCTGATTGATCCTGCATTAGATATAAAATTTTGGGGTCCCAGGGCCATGGCGAAGCCAGGCAGTGTTTTAACAAAGCCCTGAGTATATATACTTAAAAACATAAGATGCTTTGGAGGCTTTTAAACTCCCTTCCTGGTACGAAGTAGAAGAGCGTAATGTAAACGAGGAAAATTTCAGTTTATAGTGGAATATCTATGTAAAAATATCTCAATGTGATGGATATTAATACAACCCGTTGCCACCAGACGGTAGTACTTTATGTATCTTCAGACAACACCTTTACCTTGGGTAACGGATCTAACTTTGAATCTTGAATGTGCAGATGATAATTCTGACGACACATGATACAAGCACAATAAAGAATTGTGTATAATGTATTAGGAATATCTGAAAGTCATGTAGTATCGACATAAAATATATCTTTTTATTAAAAATAAATATTTAAACACGAAATAATTAAGAGGACAAAAGACTTAGAAATGGTCAAAAGGGCTGTAATTTTTTAGAGCCTTTTTCTGCTTCCTCCCCCCCCCCCGAAAATTTTGTGTAATATTTCACATCCGAATATGTGTACGATTTCACATCCGAACATGTCGTGATTGCTCTCGAAAGAAAATACCGCTTTCTGATAAAATTTTGAACATGCTATTAGAGCACGAGAGTTCTACGAGTTCGAACGTGGTTTTAGAAACCCAGCTGAAAGAAAGTTTACAGATATGTTACATTTAATAAGTTCTTATATTATATTACAGCATTTTATATACTATTCGATTATTTCGTAACTAATGCTAAATCACAAATTACTGTTGCATACTGAATACACGATGATTTTCATAATGTGCCGTTTTATATGTCTAGGAATCTGGATAAATCTGACTGTACTGATATGGAAGAAGGAAAATGTAAGGTTGATAATGCATCGATAGCCCCAATTACGTCGTCTAAAACAAAAATATTTCAGAGGAGTAGACGTTTTTAGCTACATCTTGCATTTTTACAGTCGTTAGCAATTTATTAATTCATTAACACCTAGAGTCGTTATTTAAAGGTAGTTAAAAAACGTTTATAGAATTTTCAGGTTTTTCTTGGACCTATTTTTCTTTTCAGAAAATTTGGATGGTCACCCTATGAATAAATTCCTAAATTTATCAAGTATCTGCTGTTAATTATAATTGTATAATTTAAATTTAAATTTCCATTTCTTTTAAACTCTTGGAAGTAGGTAATCAAAACGCATTCAGCCGACAGGATTTCAATTTGATGGGAGTGATTATTTGACAATGCTCATACATTAAAGCTGCGTCTTTATGCTTCGAAATGGTTTATGTGTGTTATTTTCCTTTCTATTGTGCATAAATTTCTCTTCAATGTTTACAGATGGCGCCCAGACAGATAACCAGAAGGATGATAAGGATTATCGTCCGTTGCGCGAGTCTTCAATGGGGTCACCGCGGCGTTAGATCTTTCTCCAACACGGAATTCCGAAGACTCCCCTTTTTGCAGCCGGTGATTGTCTAACCCAGATCAATCAAGTTGGTTGAAGGTGATATCATCGCCAAATGATCCAATGAAGAAATTATGGGTGAGGCCCCCCTCTCTTAGAGGCCCCTCCCCTAAAAAGACGTGATGTGATTTTTTAACAAGTTAGCTAGTTAGCGAGTAGCCAGCTAAATCGGAGGTCGTCTTGACTAGTCTCTCCATCGGAGTTTTCTTAGTGAAAATCCCAACTTGGGATAATCTCTTTTCGAGATTGTTAGCTATACCTTGTGTCTTGGTTTTTTTTTTCTAATCCGATTCCTCTTAAGGATTGATTACAGTTTTATTCTAGCAAACCTTACTTTATTTTTATCTTCTTTGAAGATATCAATTTGCTACTGCAATCAACCTCGTCTAATTGAGTGTGCTGTTTTCATAATTTACTACCAAGAACTATTAACGCAAAGCTACCACGAATTGTTTTCTTCTGTCGGTTTTCAAACCTTTCGGCAGTAATAATATTTGTACGTGTCTACTCAGTCCTACGTCTATTGTATCGTATAAGTAATTGTGAACTGTAATTGTATTGTTTGTGAATAGAAACGTATATATAGCTGCAAGGTGTATGGTGTAAATAAATTATTTAATCAAGAAACATCTGCTTTTTCATTGAGTCACCTGAAACAGGGGATATGTCATGGGCCGGATGCGTCAGAGTCAAGTTACTTGACTTCCCGCTAACTAGTATGGCGGTTTCTGGATTGAACTCATGCATCCTAGTATTAAAGTAACCTCGTAACCATATAATAAAATATAGTGTAATACTATTTTATAATGCTATTTACGGGAATAAAAATATTAGTGGGTATTATGATAGTAAATACAGTTGTTTAAATAAAAGGAGGACAGAGAAACGTAAGTTCTGTGTTTTTAAAATGCATTCTTTTGATATTGATTTTTAGAATTTTTTTCGACTCTAATTATTAATATAGAAACCCCGTTATTTAGAAGTAATTATATTCGATATATATATATATATATATATATATATATATATATATATATATATATATATATATATAATTTTTTCAGTCGAATTGGAATATTTTACAAATATTCAATACACAAACAATCACAAGTAATACTTTTTTTTTAATAATTTCACCACTGTTTACAATGGCACTATATGTCCACAATCTTTTCATGCGAAATAAGTAATTAGAACTTGTGCCGAAAGAGAAAGACGCTGGGCGAGCGATGGCCGAATGTTTTGTATCTCAATAGTTAATGATTAATAATATATATATATATATATATATATATATATATATATATACACACATATATATATATATATATATATATATATACACACACACACACACACACACATATATATATATATATATATATATATATATATATATATATATATATATATATATATATATATATATATATATATATATATATATATATATATATATGTGTGTGTGTGTGTGTGTGTGTGTGTGTGTGAGTGTAATGAGACGGACTTCTCGATGGCGGTTGCAGTCATGGCCATAAAAATGATACCTTTTCAGCTAAAGACCTGTATTAAGATAACGTTGAAGGACGGGTTCCCACTTCATCATAGGGTTTGGTTTGGTTTGGTTTGGAGCGCTACGGTCTACTGTTTTGCACACGAGGGCTAATGAGACCGGGACCTACAGCTTAAAGCCGATTCCGAACGGCTACGAACATCCATGCCATAGTGGGATTCGAACCCACGAACTCTGGTACCGACGATCAGCGCCCTAACCAATCGGCCAGAGTTCGGCTCTTCATCATAGGGACAGGACAAACTGAAGGATTCGACTAGCATAAAGTTCTATGTACAAGACACGTAACACTTGGGTCAACATCTGTGGGAAAATATCTCTA
>CM063504.1:31387916-31405416 GCA_032207245.1 Pardosa pseudoannulata | reverse complement strand
TCAAAGAGTATTTGAGAGAAAAACATATAAAATCACATGAAATTTTTTATGTCTTAAAAAGAAAAAAAAAAGCTTTGTTTTAAAATGTTTTGACGATATCGCCAAACAAGGAGACAAACAGCCAAAAATAGTTGAGCTCAAGAAAGTGTATAAAGAAGTGAAAGAAGGTGAAACAAAGGTAGAGAAAGCTGCTTCTATTTTCCGCCTAGAAATGATTAACTGTGACCCCAATAGTAGAGGAAGTATGGTAAGAAGCGGGTGGAATACGAATCTCCCTAACGTGTTTTTTTACATCAGGTTATTTCGAAATGAGCTCTTTGGTGTTTATCTGGAGGCAAGGGCGTATTGAAAGGGTAAAACAAAAATAACCATATTTGTTTTCTTTGAAATTTGCTTTTAGGAGATACCAGGTATTAACCGTGAGTATTCTCTAAATAAACAATTCAGAAATATATAATTAATAATTATTATAGAGATTCCGAAATGTTCAGTGACTAAACTTCGTCTCACCTTAATAAAATACAATTGGGGAAGGCATACGAGCCTATTTACACTAGTTTCTAGGTAAATTATTAAATATTTAACTGTATTAATAAATTTTTTATCCTATATATTATTTCTATAAGATAAAACTTAATTTTTTATCAATATAATAAATATTTGAGACAGAGTATAGTTGATTTCCCCGATTCTTTTTTTCCCTCTATCTTTGAACGCAATAATATTTGTGTAATATATTAATATAAAAATATATTAATAATTTATATATTTGTGTAAGATATTAATAATATTATAATATATTAATAGCATACTTCCATGTTTAGTTTATTCTATTTGATTTATGGATTCAACTTATAATAGTATGACTTATGTTTTACCAAAATGGTAAATCTCAGAAATACGAGTTGCTAGGCAAAATCTATGCTGTATTTGAATTCAGGGCATCAAATTCATGTAAAATCAGCTCTAAATACCCAGGCACCAAAACCACTGTTGACCTGTGTAAAGGATTGAAGAAGAGAATATATTATCTTCTTTTGAAAAATTGTTTTTTTTTTAATGTTGATATTCTTAATAATTTCCTTTAAGTATATAGATGTTTGTATCAGAACTTTCAATAAATCTTAGGCATAGTTTATTCTAGCATTTTTATTATTTCAATTGATATTTTAGCACATTCTTCTCACGAGACCTTCGAGAGACAAGGATGTTTCAAAGGGTGGAAAGGGGTCTGGACTCTCTCCGAAATAACTTCAATGTATGCATGAGAAGATGTTTTTTTAACTTATAAAATTTATATACATTAGTAGTTTTCACTGCAAATGTTAAAAGTATTTTTACATTTTTCGACCATATTAAGAGTAAAAACGCCGGACGATGGCCAAATGCTAGAGCACTGCTCTTCGGAACCGGAGATAGCGGGTTCGAATCCTACTAGGGCATGGATGTTTGTAGCCGTTCGGAATAGGCTTTAAGCTGTAGGTCCCGGTCTCATGAGCCCTCGTGTGTAAAACAGTAGACCGTAGAGCTCCAAACCAAACCAAGATTAAAAACATCTATTCGCATTAAAATTGACCACAGGAAGTTGACAAATGCAACATTACTTCCGGGTCATATAAGCATGACTATAAATGAAGGTAAGAATAATCTGGATTTAAAAGCTAAAAGAAATAATTTACTACTCTAAAAAGAAAGTTTTAAAATTATTGATTATGTCATACTGTTTCTGAATTTTTATGTCATACAATTTTGTTAAGGAAAAAATAAAGAGTTGAGTCATAATTCCTTTTTCAATAATTTTCTTACTTTTCCTAAAGTTCAGTTTAATATCGTCTGGCACAGTTGCATACGCAGAATTTTTAAAGGGGGGAGGGTTTGGTTTTGGTTTTGGTTTTGAGCGCTACGGTCTACTGTTTTGCACACGAGGGCTAATGAGACCGGGACCTACAGTTTAAAGCCGATTCCGAACGGCTACAACATCCATGCCAGCAGCGGGATTCGAACCCGCGAACTCCGGTTCTTAAAGGGGGGAGGGAGTTCATAATTTTCTGAAACTACCAAAAAGAAATTTGAGTATGTAATAAAGCACTATTTTTCCCTTGATTTAGACAGCTAGACAATTTTGACCTTTTTATTTAGACAACATTGTTTAGTTAAATTTTGATTTGATTTTTTAAGTTTAAGAACATAATTTTTTTTATAATAAGAGGTAAAATATCTTATTTTTATTATAAAGTAGGAATTAATTGATCCAGAAAAAACTGCTCATAATGTAACATCTACCTAAATAATAATCGTATAAATGTGAATATTCTATAGAAAACCAATGAATTTGACAAAAAATAAGAAAAAATAACTTACCAACAAATAGGGAATTAAACCAGTATACACACACGATAAAAATTTATTAATTTATACAGTAATATCTAAACAACGGGTTCTCTCTCTCTTTTTTTTTTTTTTTTTTTTTTTTTTTTTTTGGCAAGTTCGTTTAAATAGTTTTCTACAGCTGGGGTAAATTGTATATGAATGTTTAAGAGCTCCAATCCTTTCATTTTATTATTACCCGTTGATTTGCTTAATTGCATAATCTTTAAACGGCGTAAAGTCGAAAAGAATCTTTCGTTTGCACTCGTTGAAACAGGTAGAAAGACCAATATTTCTAGGAGTTTGAAAATGCTTGGTGTTACATCTTTATTGAACATTCCAAGAGTATCCACCGCAGTTTTAGGAACACTACCTCCGTCTTCACTAATTCTTTTTAATCTTTTATACCAGAGTTTTAGTTCAGACTTAAGGCTTTCTTTACAGGTATCCAAATCTTGAGCTTAAAATTTCACTAGTGCCTCAAAAGCCTTTATGTTTGAAGGTTGACAAATGAAAGGATCGGCAGAGGAAGAAGATCCACTGCTTGTTAGCATAAGAGAAGAAGAGCTGAATATTTCAGAGAATGTTTCAGTGGCATTTTCGCGCATTAATTTTAGTTCATTAATAACATCTTCTGCAAGACTCTGCCTCTATCAAATCTATGCTTGTTTTTTGTAGGTATCTACAAAGATGGATTGTTATGGTGAAAACTTTGTAAATGCACAAAAGATATATTACGAACTGGCAATTAGATACTGTGCACAGTAAATAATTAGCTTGATTAGTTGATTCCTTATCCCCCCATTCAGATATTTTACGCAAAGGGGGGGGGGGTTAAGCCCCTAACACCCCCTTGGGTAAGCCTCTGGTCAGGTAACTACTGGGGTGTGAATAAAATATGCTCCAGTATGTGCCAAGCAAATTTAAACCTCATTATAAGTGAAAACTTAAAGCTTAAAGACGTAATGTGGTTGGAAATATATTACTCAAGATACTATGAAATTACGTTTAACGTTGCTGATTTGTTTTGTGACGTATTTATGTATGCATTCAGAACTATGTATGTGTGTATGCATACATGCATGTACTCTGTATGTGTGTTTGTGTGAAGAATATTTTTTATGAGCTTGAATGTTCACTGTACTTTGGGATAAGCAGGGCCGTAACTAGGGCACAGCAAAGGCGGCATTTGCTACTGGCGCATCAGCCATAGGGCCGCCGCACCGTGAGGAAAATGAGGTCTGAAAGAATCCAATTCTTCTCGAGTACAAATAAGGAAAAGTTGAAAAATAATTTATTTTATTATAAAATCCAATGTGTTTAAAAAAAATTTTTTTTGTGAATTTTCTTATTTATTTAAAATGCTTCCAGGGACTAAAATTTCTTATAGATTTTTAGAAAATGTTTACCAAAAAATCGTAATAAGCCTTTATATAAATCCAGGTTTTCGTTTTAAATCTTAAATTTATTAATGTTGTTAAAATTAAATATAAATTTAAAAATTCGCCAATTTTTTATAAAAAT
Source organism: Pardosa pseudoannulata (assembly GCA_032207245.1). Classification (NCBI taxonomy): domain Eukaryota; kingdom Metazoa; phylum Arthropoda; class Arachnida; order Araneae; family Lycosidae; genus Pardosa; species Pardosa pseudoannulata. The sequence continues at coordinate 31,401,525 of CM063504.1, read as the reverse complement.
TATACGTCTAAATAAAACATATTCCCCTTAAATAAACTATTCAGTTTATTAGGAAAATAATACCCCCAGAATGTTAAAAAATATTTAAGTGTTATTACGGTAAAAGTAGAAGAAATAATTAAAAATTAATATACAAGGAACATTTCAAGAATTAAAAAAATATTTTGCGAGTTTATTTTGAATATATGATATAGAAAAAAAAAAAACGTGTTTATATATTTTCTCACTACATTTGGTGATAGTGGCGCAGACCAGTTTCCTGCCACGGGCGCTAATGAACCTAGTTACGGCCCTGGGGATAAGACTTCGGATCCTCTGCGAAAAATATTCTGGCTACGTCACTGCCTACAGATAATCTTTACTTCCCATGTGGTAATGGAGAAACTTTTCCAACTGAGACCATAAATTTTTTGTAACATTAAGCTCTGGATATGTGGAGATTGGAATGAAGTGAGTAGTTGCTGTGGTAAGGCAGATGTAATTGGATTATCTTGGCAGGTTTCGAGTCATTGTCTTCCTCAAAGGCGAAGTTTCCCCGAAGGTGGTGGTGGTCAGATTGCACGTATTGGGCCATCCCACTCGAACATCCCCCTTCCAAGAGCCCGAAGTGCATTCGTCGCACCACAGGCGGGTGAGCGAAGTAGAGTAGTGGTCGATGGAGGAATTTGGAATACTACTAAATGCTCTAGCGGTCTCTTGACTCCAGAATTAGTGAGGATGGCGCGAGCCACACTGGAAAAAAAGAGGGCTAGTTATAGCCCCCACAGCAGAATACTTTTCAATGTTCTGCAACAGGTACATTGAAATCCTATTGTGGTATAACATTTTCATCTTTACCAATATGTATAACTAAAAATATTTAATAAAACAGTGCTATCTGAAATTTAGAAAAATATTTGCATTAAAACCAAGGCATTAACATAGAATTTACTATCCTGTCAATTATTTTGATGTAAGATATTTTGAGATATCAATACGATGATAAAAATAGGACTGATAATTTGGCCCAAACATTAATGCAAGGGAAGTTTTTAATAATTTTCGGACTGATCTGTGTACTCGTAAAAGTCCGCTGAAAAAAAAAATTATTAGTTGTCTCAATACTAGTTTCATCACCATCGTTTACATTATGTCTATAGGAAAATTTTTTTTTTATTGATTGTTGATCCCCATGATTCGAAAATAGCTTCTGATATAGGAATAGATATAATATATATTAAGAAACTGATAAATTTAGGGATATCTGGTTTTAATTCATTTACAGCTTGCACTAATATAGCTTTCATTAAAAAAAACATTACTTTTGCCGAGAATGATCATTTGCATCAAAAATCCGGCTAAGAAAAATTTAATATTAAAAAAATACTTCATTCTTTTCTTCTTCAGAGGGTGAAACACATGGAAAAAGTTTAATAAGCTCCAAAAAGAGAGATTTAAAGCTTTGTTATCCATATTTGAACGTGGAAATAATAAATAATCAAAGCAGAAAAATATTTTAGCAGTTGATGTTACCAACATCAATTTCCTAACATTGGTCAAAAGAAACCTGGTATTGCTGTAAGAAGGAAACAACATAATCCAATAACTATTTTACATCCTTTCCTACTTACGGAAAGCCATCGATATATATATATATATATATATATATATATATATATATATATATATATATATATATATATATATATATATATATATATATACATATATATATATATACATATATATATATATATATATATGTATATATATATATATATATATATATATATATGTATATATATATATATATATATATATATATATATATATATATATATATATATATATATATATATATATATGTATATATATATATGTATATATTATATGTACATATATATATACATATATATATATATATGTACATATATGTATGTATATATATATCTATATGTATATATATATATATGTATATATATATATATGTATATATATATATATATATATATATATATATATATATATATATATAAATATATATATATATATAAATATAAAGGAAAAAAAAGTTTTTCAGAGAGCCGCGATTGTTCTGCAGTGGAGCCAGTTGTTCTGCGACTTGCCTCCCAGTTTTTAGTATATTCTGCTTTGGGGGTTATAGCCTGAGAAATTTTGTCCGGGGTGACAAAGTTGTTACAGCAGACTTTGCACCATCTATTGTCAGAGTATTATAAACATTCCATTGCACAAGATATGGATAAAAACTTAATGTAACCTAGGAAAAAGATTTTGAAGTTATCGTAAGAATCTGGAGTGATCAATAAACTATGATTCATTTAAGTCATATGTGAAATAAATAGAATAAATTTATATCTAATGCTGTCTTAAAAGGAAACAAAAAAAAATATGCAACAATTATAATGCCCCTGAATATAGAGTAAAAATAAGTGGAAAACAATGCATTTTTGTTACTGGAGAAATAACTAGAGTAATAACATAAAGAATTTTAGAAATAACTGCAAAAACGGTAAAAATTATAAAAATTATAATAATATCCTTCTAACTTTAATTAGCATACACCACTTTTTTCCCCATAAACAAATTTGTTTTTTTATAACTTTTACGTAACTTCTCATATATTTATCATTCTGGGAATAATTCATTTTTACGAACTCTATATACATTTAGCTATACAACTTATCTATCCCGAAAAGAAAAAAGAAAGAGTTGCGCATTGTTTCGTATTATTTTAACATCATTATGCAAGTAGCAAATACTAAAACATAGAACGCTACATAGCTTGAATTTTATGAGCTAGATAACGATTCTAAGACTTTAATAAATAATGAAGCTTATTTACATATGTTATTACGTGGCAGCTGTCATTTACCAAAAGCAATTCTAGAAATTACTTCACTTATCGTCCATAACACGCACTGTTTTTAAAAACGCTTTTCCACGGTTTCATTTAATGATTCAATAACGCGGTGAGAAGAGTTAGAACGAAGAGTGAGAGTCAACGAAAAAGAGTTTCTTTGTGGAACTCGGCAATTTTTTTTAACTTGAAAGAACCATCATAGTAAAAATTTTAGATGAGAGAATGTCACATAAATTATATTTGGTGGTTATAGCTGTTATATACTGTGGTATTATACAAAGTAAGTAAGATTTTTTCTTTTTAAGAATATATTTAAGAATTCTTTGTGTGAATTTCAGGTAAAATGTAAAATATTATGGTTGTCAAATTATTTTATTACTAGTTTTATGTGAAATGACTTTTTACCTTTTTTCAACTCCTCTTCTTAGCCCACTCTCCTGTTTCTAATCATGGATCTTGTTGGTGCTTCAACCACATTTGGCGAAATTGGCGTGCTTGCAGTTTGCGTGCGTGGCGTGCTTGCAGCGTGGCGTTTGAAATCTGGCGAGGGGATCGTAACTCAACAAATTGATACATAAACAAAAACAACATTTTGAGGAAAAATTTTACAAAAATTGAATATTTAAAATCTAATTGAATTAACAAAGAAAACACAAAGGAAACACATAACATTCATACTAAATAGACTGAAACATTCACTTAATCACAAATTAAAGAAACTGAGTGTGATTTTCATCACAAATTTGTGATTTAGTGTAAATTGTAAAATTAATTTAGTTTAATTAAGGGTAGGCGGGATCTCATCCAGCAAAAAACTCTTTGACTTAAAAGAAACTGTATTTTGAGTGGAAGTTGAAGAGGAGTTGTAAAATTGAAAATTTTTTTTCAAATCTCTTATTCTTAAATTTAAATCGTAATACAGTGGACTTCGTTTAATGTGATCAGTTTGGGACACCGAGATTTTGATAACAATAACCGATTGATAACAATAAACGATATTCCAAATTAGATAAATTTACCCCCCCCCTTTAATTCTCACTTACTAAATTTCAAAACAAAATGAAAACACACACCTTATATTATCCTGCATTTATGTATATTATCCTTTAAAACATAAGAATTGTATGTATATGTAAAAAAAATGATCAATTGTTCACTGTCTACAATTTTTTCTAAGACCTCATTGATATATTGTTCGTAATCATAATCAACCATAACGATTAAAAATTTCGATCTTCTTTTTTCTAATGTTAAATCATTTCGCTTTCTGGCTTCCATATCGACAAGCTGCATGTAAGCGAGCAAGGCATAAAAAGTGAATACGTTCCTTCTCAGTTCTGATAAGAATGTGTTGCCTTCTGCTTATCTGACAACCACTCACCACCAGCAGGGTGTGCGTATTTCTGAAAAATTTCAGGAACTTGTAACACCCCACTCCTTTGTTCATTCCCCATTTCCCTAAGTGGAAGAGGGAGAATTTTCAAAAATTCAAACAACAGCGAAGGAAAAGAAATGATAGGTTCCTTCTGAATACATTGTGAATATTCTTTTTGCCAGTTAAAATGAGGTTCGAAAACTGATAATATTAACCGATGTAACGATCACATAAAACGATAATTTTAACATGCAAAATGAATAGAGAAAATCGGGATCAAGTGATTTCGATAACAATAAGCGATTGATAACATTAACCGCTATCACATTAAGCGGAGTCCGCTCTCTGTGTTTCTTGTAGCTGTTAAACACGGTGGGTTTAACTGAAGAACAGGGTGCCCCCGCCAACTTGGAGACAAACTTCTGAGAATAGTAGCCTAAGATTTTTTCCTGATCTCGACGTGTCTAAATAACCTGTATATTTTAATTTATATTACATTTGTATCCAGCTTCTCTTGTTTAAGCCATTTCTTATAAATTAAATCCTCGTAATGCTTAAAAAATTAGATATAATGAACCATTAATAATTCCTTATATCTAATTGAATTTGGAATTTTGGCTTCATAAAATGCTGAGGAATTAATCGACCATAAATATAAATGCACGGTTTAAGTGGTTTTTGGTTAATTAAGTAAAAGTACATAATTCTATTACAATGGCGCCCTCTACACCAATTAAAGTCTATTTGATATTATTGATTATTTGATATATTAAATGCTCGTAATGCTTAAAAAATTAGATATAATGAACCATTAATGATTCACTATGACTAATTTTTAATAATTTGGAGTTGTTGGCTTCATATAATGTTGAAGGATTAATTGATAATAAATATAAATGCACGGTTTCTAAATGGTTTTTGGTTAATTAAATAAAAGTATATAATTCTGTTACAATGGCACACTCTATACCAATTAAAGCCTATTATATATTAAATGCTCTTAACGTTTTAAAAAATTAGATATAATGAACCATCAATGGTTCATGGTGACTAATTTTTAATAATTTGGACCTGTTGGCTTCATAAAATATTGAGGGATTAATTGACCCTAAATATAAATGCACGGTTTCTAAGTGGGTTTTGGTTAATTAAATAAAATTATATAATTCTATTACAATGGAGCACTCTACATCCTTCAGTGCAACACGCAGTAATGTATATATCGGAATACTGATATTATGGAAGGCAGATCAAAACAAGATTTCCTTTTTCTCTTTTTATTCACATGTCAAGTCTTTCTATATCGTTAACAACTCCCCTCCTCCCAAGGCACGTTGTATCTCACAGATACAGAGCTCTGAAATTCCTTTCTTTCGAATAGCTTGGCTTCTAAATTACGAGCACCCACTTTGAGCAATAAATCGTTCTTTTAACCCTAATAAAGTTAGCCCCCCCCCATGACAGAAACTGACATTTTGAAATATGCCATTCGTTTGATTATCGTTAGATCAGATTTGATCAACATGTTTCATCGTTTGATCAGTTAATAAAAAAAGATATTAAAAAAAACTGTACGGGAGGGGGAGCTAACTTTATGGATTTTTAAAAATTATCATATAAACATGAACGATGCATCATTCGAAAGAGCATCGTTAAATCAGATTGGATCAACCATTTTTGGCTTTTGATCAACACCGGAAGTGCCCCCAAAGCACCCCCAAAGGTGCCCCAAAACCGTAAAGTTAGATTGCCCCCATGGCAGCATTTCGGGATAATTTTAGTGTCATTCGAAAGAGGACCTTTAGATCTGATCTGATCAATTGTTTTTGGCTTTTGATCAATACGGGAAGTGACCCCAAATCGCCCCTAAATGTACCTTAACACCATAAAGTTCCCCCATATTAATCGAAAAGAAATCAGTACCTCCTTCCTAATATTTTTCATTTTAATTCTACCTTATTATATATTGATCAATATGTTGTATGAAATTTACTCGACAGCAGTTTTTAAAAAAACTGAATTGCTACTAAAATACAGGTATTTTTCCCGAATTCTTTCTGCTGGATTTTAAAATATTTTTATTTAAAGAGGACACCCTAATAAAGTTAGCCCTCCATGACGGAAACTGACATTTTGAAATATGCCATTCGTTTGATCATCGTTAGATCAGATTTGATCAACATGTTTCACCGTTTGATCAGTTAATAAAAAAAATATTTTATAAAATCTGTAGGGGTGGAGGCTAACTTTATGGATTTTTTAAAATTATCGTATAAAGATGAACGATATATTATTCGAAAGAGCATCGTTAGATCAGATTTGATCAACCATTTTTGGCGTTTGATCCACAGCGGAAGTGCCCTAAAATCACCCCCAAAGGTGCCCCCAAACCATAAAATTAGCCACCCCATGTCGGAATTTCGGGACAATTTTACTGTCATTCGAAAGAGCATCGTTAGATCAGATTTAATCTTTATGGATTTTAAAAAATCCATAAAGTTAGCCCCCTCTACAGTTTTTTTAAATATCTTTTCTTTATTAATTGATCAAACGATGAAATATGTTGATCAAATCTCATCTAACGATGATCAAACGAATGGCATATTACAGAATGTCAGTTTCTGTCATGGGTGGGCTAACTTTATTAGGGTGTTCTTTTATCCTAGCGAAGCTCTTCAAACGAAATGCGCATCTCTTTTCCGTAAGGGTACACACGAAATCAATCAACATCTATAGGTGGAATTTTTGGACGATTACAATTCTTTACATTTGTCATGTATACGATAATGTAAAAAGATATATCTATGCTGTATTAAAAAAAATATCACAACAGGAGCATGAAACTTGAGCTTCGCCCATCTTATTTCCCCTCTACGACTTTTGGTGAATACTTAGATTATTAATATAGATTACATAGATTTGTTTGTTTTTAATGGTGTTAACTTAAAGTTGTCTGAACCAAAACGAACCACGAAAGAATACTGCAAGTCAGATGATTATATTAGTTTCCTTGATTTTTCAGGCTGTCCTGATGACTTTTTCAGAGCGAACTCTGACACATGTTTGCATATAGGGCGTCCGAGTTTAGAATCGATGGAAGAATATTGTGAGAGCCGAAGAAGTACTCCTTTCTCTCGCCCACTGACTGATGAAATGAGCAACAATTTAGCAAAAGAAATGATGAGAGTAGCAGAGGAGTGGATGCCTGCAAAAGGGTATTTGGGCATGAAAAATAAAGCAGAAGATGATCCATGGTCACGTAAGGGAATCCATATTTTTCTGATTTCAGTTACATCTTTTAAAGGTGCATAGTATCTTTCGTTTATAAAGTTTCATTTTAACGGTTTTTTTTTTGCAACTCCTGATAAATTAACCTCTTCTTGGGCGGCATTGCATGTCATGCATTCCGTATATTCGTTCCCGTACTGTCATGAAACGAAGAGAAAAATTACATCGTTCAAAGTAGATCCGTTGATACTGACATTTTTTTTTAATATTTCGAAGCTGTTTCCTGTGTTAAAAAAATAAGTGTTTGCAAGGTACCTATATAAGTGATATAATGTAAAACATTTACTGTTTGATGTATTCAAAAGGATAAGAGTATTTGCAAGGTACTTGTGTAAGTGATATGATGGGAAACTTTGTGTTGGGCCATTACTGTTTCCTGTATTCAAAAAAGTAAGAGTATTTGCAAAGGACTTATATAAGTGATATGATGTGAAACTTTGCGTTGGGCCATTACTGTTTGATGTATTCAAAAGGATAAGAGTATTTGCAAGGTACTTGTGTAAGTGATATGATGGGAAACTTTGTGTTGGGCCATTACTGTTTCCTGTATTCAAAATGTAAGAGTATTTGCAAAGGACTTATATAAGTGATATGATGTGAAACTTTGCGTTGGGCCATTACTGTTTGATGTATTCAAAAGGATAAGAGTATTTGCAAGGTACTTGTGTAAGTGATATGATGGGAAACTTTGTGTTGGGCCATTACTGTTTCCTGTATTCAAAATGTAAGAGTATTTGCAAAGGACTTATATAAGTGATATGATGTGAAACTTTGCTTTAAGCCCATCACAGTTCCTGTATTCAAAACGATAAGAGTATTTGCAAGGTACTTGTGTAAGTGATATGATGGGAAACTTTGTGTTGGGCCATTACTGTTTCCTGTATTCAAAAAAGTAAGAGTATTTGCAAAGGACTTATATAAGTGATATGATGTGAAACTTTGCGTTGGGCCCATCCTGTTTGATGTATTCAAAAGGATAAGAGTATTTGCAAGGTACTTGTGTAAGTGATATGATGGGAAACTTTGTGTTGGCTTATTGATTATAATTGATTTTAATAACTCTTAATTTAGCTTATTAGTTTATTTTTTATTTTAAGTCTGTAGTCTCTCAGAACCTGTGGTTGAATTTAAACTTAAATAATCTACACAACGCAACCCAAATAATATTTAGTCTTTGTGACAAGATAAATAATCACTATAAATTTGATCATAGGTAAATTTAATGAGAGCTACACGACAATTAACTCCTTCATTATCTTCTTTAATCTTCTTCTTCTAAATTTGTTATCACAATTAAATGAGCTTTTCATAGAAGTCATTCAAAATAGTAAAAAGAAGCGTAAAAGGGCATTTTGTATCAAGTAAACAACAGCACAATACACGGAATGATGGATTGCAGTCGCGTGACTTCTGACTAGAGTCCCGGCAAAACGGAGGTTGAAATTACTGCTCAATGTAAACGATATTTTCTGACCCTCCAAAGCTCCGTTTACATCTGCCATTAAATTTAACTTCATTTTAGCAGGTAAAAGTGATTTTACTTGGAGGGTTAGAAAAACCCATTTACGTGAGCAATGATTTCAACCCCAATTGTCGCCAGAAGTTATGTGTCATACGGGAGCACAATTCCATTATTCCGTGTTTTGTACTCTTGTTTACTTGATACAAAATCCGACATCTGCGATTCTGTTTATTAGTTTAAATGATTCACATGAAAAATTCATTAAATTACGAAGAAAAATTTAGAAGCAGAAGAGTAAATAGGGTAATGATGAAATTCATTCGATCTGTTAGCCTGTCATTATCAGTTGCAATTGCATTTTTGTGAAACTTTTTCGATTGCATTTTTTATTACTGTACGTTTTGCAGCAGCGGAGTCAGCTATTTTAAAATCTAGCTCCAGCAAACACAAAGGATCATGGGAAAGGAAGTTAAACTCTGCTACTACACTACTAGAAAGGTGGACTTTTCCACCACTAAAATTTTTTCCCAAGCTAGGGAAAGTCTTAAAAGGGGAGTACTAATCTCTGATTCAATTCTATTGGCCGACTTTTCGGCGTCTGGATCTCAACTGTGGCTGTTGGCACAGTTTCTGGGAGCTTTACTTGCTTTCTACTTTTAATTATTACAGTCGAAATTCGATAACTCGAAGTCCCAGGGGACCCCCAAAGATATTCGACTTATCCGAAGTTCGAGTTATCGAGGTTACCTACCATTCCTCTCAACTGACACTTAAGATGGGTTGACATGGTTTAAATGGTTTGATATGTGCCATAATACTATAGTCGTACGCATTTAAATTTTTTAATAGCCTATGTGAGCAACAAGAGAAGAATGGGTTCAAAAGGTTTATTAAAACTCACGAAATTTGGCCTCATTACATATTAATTAGTATACATACTATGTAAATCTGATTTGAAAAAAGCAGTTATTTATAAGGTTGTTGGCATTCACAAAGTCGCCTAATTTTTTAACACAGTGAAATAGGGTGTTGTTTGTACCTTCGGTGGTCTCCAGGTATTGTTGTAAGATGTGAACAACGTCCTGTGCTTGCTCGTGACCTCCGAGAACCTTCGTTCTCGAACGTCACGAGTGGACTGGCATTCGAAGTTTTGAACAGAATTGTGTTTTTTACCGGGGAAGTCTATCACAAAAACTTTGACTTAGAAGATGTTCACTTCGAGTTATCGAGACACTTTTTTAAAGAAAACTATAGCAATGATTCGGGACTTGGTTAAGTGTTCAAGTTAGCGGATTATTCGACTTATTGGAAGTCGAGTTATCGAAGTTCGACTGTATATTAAAATAATAATAATAATTATTATAATCCCATCTATTTTATATTGTGCTATGTTCTAGCACTTTAACTGATTAGCTTTTCTCACTCTTGTATGAGCTCAATGTTCTTCAGCTGATTTTATCATTTTATCATCTATTGTGCTGTAATTTTTATCGCCTAAACTCAAGCATTTTCTCTCCTTTATTCCCCCGTACCCTTAGTTTAACTTTTTGTAAATGTCATGCCAACTAATACTCATAGACTGAAGCATTACCAGTAATAGCTACTCCAGTACTAGAGGGCTTGGCCCAGGGAGTACTGTTGCGAAGTCTTCCTGTGAGACTATTCGCTGAATTTTCTTACTCTAATAGACTCTTTTTATGTCATTCCAACTCAATTTCAATAATCTAATGCAATTACAATACTAGTAACATCAGAAATAGAGGGCTTGGCCCAGGGAGTTCTGTTGATAACTCTTCCTGTGAGATTCGCTGATTTACTCTGCATTTACGCTGCTTTTCGGCATATGTGAACGAGATAGGTTAGGACAAGTAAAATCCCTTTCACCAGATAAAATGAAGATAATTTTACTAACACTTTAAAATGGGGCACATAACACTAAAAAAATCATTCACCAGACCAGGAAAACTAACGCCTGGGAAGTTGATTTGTGTTTGTAAAACTTACAAGTTTGAATTGTAGCGATATAAACACACATTCGCTCTTTTTTTGTGTTTGTAAAATTTACAAATTTGAATTGCAGCGATATAAATACACATTTTGAACCAAAATTAATATGATTGTGCAGATAGATTTTTCTTTTAGGAGATGAGGGTACCTGGCATTTTGAAGGAGAGGAAGATAAAGAATTTCGAGGTGAAGATTACGAATGGTGGTACAAGTTACCAGAGGAAGGCGAAAACTGTGCCGTTTCTAGCCTTGAGTCGGATTTCAAAGCTTTACCTTCTAAGTGCAACGAACAGATAGCATCTGTCTGTGAAAAAGAAAATAAACGTAAGTATTCAGTTAAAAAAAATTCCTGGGTTGTCAGATAATACTTTTGTTACATCTTAAAAAATTCTTATCTAACTGAAAAATACAAAAATACCATTTTTTTTTACCAAGTGAGAAAAAAAACTAAATATAAAACTACGTCTTTAGATACCGGCTAAGATTCTCATCGAAAATTTATTTAGTGTATTATCTATATTATCTTCCTCTAGTGTAGAAAATTATTTGATGGTTCCACTCTGATCAATTTCAATTCACGGTAATCAGCAGTTAATACGAACAAAATTTTGTGATAATTAACCACCAGTCACAAGTATCATCCATGGAGTAACCACGTTTATAAGGTTTGTTTGAGAGTATGCTTTTATGTATAGTTACACTAGGGTTTAAGGCTTCAATAAGATGAGATATGATTCAAATACCGATTAAGACTCGTATATGTTTAAGAGCCGCGGTAGTTCAGTTAGCAAAGGCGTCACGTCATAGCCGAAGGGTTGGGAGTTCGAGGCCTGAGCCAGCATAAAACTGTTTATTCACTAAAGACAGCTGGGGCATGTAAAATAGGTTCCTTTTTACAACTTCTTTCAAGTTGAAACGATACCTCTGCCACCCTCCCCGGAAAATTATTGGACTAATGCGCTAATGGTCTTTGCGACACGTCGTCATGCTGGGATAGTTACCACTTGGGGTAATGCGGAATTGAATTTCGGTTTAAGTACCGGCTCTTCCCTGAAGCCCAGTGGCGTTGGGGTAGCGCCTAGCGTTCCTACTCCGCAGGTCCGAGGTTCGATCCCCGAGCTGGGCATGGTTGACTCAGCCTTTCACCTCTTCAAAGGGTAGAGAAATTGAGGACCAAGCATGTTTGGAAACAAAACATTGGAGGTTCCGCGTAAGGCTGACCATCTAACCGGAACATATGCTTCGCACCCCAGGGCCCTTGGTCTAGGAAACTGAGATTGGCACCGTAGGCCCTGGCCCTCTAGGGGCTGTTGCGCCGAGGTTTGGTTTGGTTTGGAGTGCTACGGTCTACATTTTGCAACACGAGGACTAATGAGACCGGGACCTACAGCTTAAAGCCGATTCCGAACGGCTACGAACATCTATGCCACTGTGGAATTCGAACCCACGAACTCCGGTACCGAAGGCCAGCACCCTAACCGATCGGCCATCGTTCGGCGTTGCGCCGAGGAGAGGAGAGTATCAGCTCTTCCCACGTTTTGATTACACACTGTTCAGTAGTTTGTCATCGACACAACTGCCGGGCTAACTTTGTGGTCCTCAGAAATATTTGAGGGTTTGCTGTTGCGGTAGCCCTAATCGAGCGCTTTTCCCTAAGCTTTCCAGAGTCGGATAGGGGTTCGTTGAACTATACGTTAGAATTTTATGATTGTTGTAGTTTGATGTAAGTATGTCTTTTTGTAATATCTCAAAAGTTATTGTTATGTGAACAAACTTGACTTTAAGTCAGAATGGTATTTATTCGGGCTTGATGTTTATATTTATTTCATTTGATAAAATATCTATGCTTGTTTTAACTAGCATATAGCCCGTCATATGAAGGAATCAGTAAAATTTTTAATTTTCCAGAATTATAAAGTACCCTATGAGGCAAGTAAAAAAAATGGTTTGTATTTTGGCTGAGAATTATCTTGCAACAAAAAATAATGATTAAATTTAAAATTATCACATATGTACCCAATCTATTATTTAGGCCAAATATAAAAGAAAATTATTTACGAAATATCTAAGTTCAGTGATAACATGCATGAAAATATTGCAGACGATATTTAAATAGTTTAAAATAAGAAATGATTAAATGAGATGGTTAAAGGAATGACGTCATAATGCTAGAAAAATGTTATTTTTGAAGGGGTGGATTTCGAACGTTGTAAAGACAACAATATTTTTCGCCGTGATATGAAACATATTTATACCAATTTATTTTATAATCGGATCGATACGAGGAGATAAATTTAACTCGCTTTGAATTTTTCTAACCGTAACTCATCAAGAACCCAATAAGGTGATTTCACGCAGCAGTGCACATCTCAACTAATAGTGATTTTGGCTTTAATTTCAACTGGAAGGACAACTTATTGGTTGCCTATTGGCTATTATAAACAGGAAAATGAATGGGAAGGGCATTAAAGCCGTTTATGACGTTGAATGAGATGGATCTATAAGGCGATTTCATGCAGCAGGACACATCTCAACTTTTAACCATTCTGGCTTTTGTTTCAAACGGAAGGGCAGCTTATTGTTTGCCTATTGGCTGTTTCAAACGTAAAAATCAATG
>CM063504.1:31307916-31382916 GCA_032207245.1 Pardosa pseudoannulata | reverse complement strand
GAACCTGGCTCACCAACCTTTTATATTTTTGTCCTATCATATACCTTGTCCTAAATTTTATGTAGACTCCTGGTCTAACACAAAACCCCGCTTCAGTTCTCTTTTCATTAATATAGAAACATTTATACGATATATCTTTAGTGTTTCTTACTTTTCATTTTTACCGAATTATTTTGAGTGGTTTAATGTGTGTTATGCTTTAAAGTGACGCAGAAGTTAATGGATGGGCTCCAGATGACGTGAAAGCGTTTGATTGTGCAGGAGTTAGAGTAGTAAAAGACAACACTTTGGGCCTTTACACAATTCCATGCGAGAAGAAACGGCTTTTCTACCTCTGCGAAATCAGGAAAAAAGAAGGAAAAGACGAAGGTAAGTAGAGTAAGAAACTGGAGAAAGTTTTTAATAATATTCATTTTACATATAAACTAATCACTGGCTGGAAAAATATGTTGCTGTAAAGCTCAGCGAAGTATATTCAATTATAGAACTTATCTATTACTAATACAAGGAAAAACATATAGGTTATATATTATAGTGTTAAATTAATAGAAAAGTATTCAAATTAGTGAAAACTGAAATACCTGATCTTTGAAAGCCGAAAATAAAAGGAAAATATTACATAACTTAAATATTATAGTGTTAAATTAATAGAAAAGTATTCAAATTACTGAACACTGAAATACCTGATCTTTGAAAGCCGGAAATAAAAGGAAAAACTTATATAACTTTAATATTACAGTGTTAAATTAATAGAAAAGTATTCAAATTACTGAAAACTGAAATACCTGATCTTTGAAAGCCGAAAATAAAAGGAAAATATTACATAACTTAAATATTATAGTGTTAAATTAATAGAAAAATATTCATATTACTGAAAACGGAAATACCTGATCTTTGAAATCCACAAATAAAAGGAAAATATTACATAACTTAAATATTATAGTGTTAAATTAATAGAAAAGTATTCAAATTACTGAACACTGAAATACCTGATCTTTGAAAGCTAACAACACAGATATGTAGGAAAGAAAAAATTATGCCTATTTTTTTCAATTCTTGTTTATTAATAATGAGAATATTTATACTTATTATACAACTTAAATATTATAGTGTTAAATTAATAGAAAAGTATTCAAATTACTGAAAACTGAAATACCTGATCTTTGAAAGCCGAAAATAAAAGGAAAATATTACATAACTTAAATATTATAGTGTTAAATTAATAGAAAAATATTCATATTACTGAAAACGGAAATACCTGATCTTTGAAATCCACAAATAAAAGGAAAAACTTATATAGCTTAAATATTATAAGTTTAAATTATTAAAAAATATTCCAATTACTGAAAACTGAAATACCTGATCTTTGACCCCCCCAAAAAAAAAACAGATTAGTAGGGGAGAAAAAATTATGCCTATTTTTTCAACTCTTGTTTATTAATAATGAGAAGATTTATACCTATTATATAGCTTAAATATTATAGTGTTAAATTACTAGAAAAGTATTCAAATTACTGAAAACCGAAATACCTGATCTTTGAAATCCTCAAATAACAGGAAAACTTATATAGCTTAAATATTATAGTGTTAAATTATTAAAAAATTATTCAAATTACTAAAAACTGAAATACCCGATCTTTGAAAGCCAAATATGAAAGGCAAAACTTACATAACTTAAATATTATAGTGTTAAATGAATAGAAAAGTGTTCAAATTACTGAAAACTGAAAATATCTGATCTTTGAAATCCTCAAATAAAAGGAAAAACTTATATAGCTTAAATATTATAGTGTTAAATTGTTAAAAAAGTATTCAAATTACTGAAAACTGAAATACCCGATCTTTGAAAGCCCAACAAAGCAACAACACAGATTAGTAGGGGAGAAAAAATTATGCCTATTTTTTTCAATTCTTGTTTATTAATAATGAGAAGATTTATACATATATATAGCTTAAATATTATAGTGTTAAATTATTAGAAAAGTATTCAAATTACTGAAAACTGAAATACCTGATCTTTGAAATCCGCAAATAAAAGGAAAAACTTATATAGCTTAAATATTATAGTGTTAAATTAATAGAAAAGTATTCAAATTACTGAAAACTGAAATACCTGATCTTTGAAATCCGCAAATAAAAGGAAAAACTTATATAGCTTAAATATTATAGTGTTAAATTAATAGAAAAGTATTCAAATTACTGAACACTGAAATACCTGATCTTTGAAAGCTCCAATAAAACAACAACACAGATTAGTAGGAAAGAAATAGTTATGCCTATTTTTTTCAATTCTTGATTATTAATAATGAGATGGTTTATATCTATTATATAGCTTAAATATTATAGTATTAAATTATTAGATAAGTATTCAAATTACTGAAAACTGAAATACCTGATCTTTAAAAGCCTCAAATAAAAGGAAAATTTTATATAGCTTAAATATTATAGTGTTAAACTATTAAAAAAGTATTCAAATTACTGAAAACTGCAAACTTAAATATTTTAAATATTATAGATTTAAATTATTAGAAAAGTATTCAAATTACTGAAAACTGAAATACCTGATCTTTGAAAGCTCCAGTAATACAACAACACAGATTAGTAGGGAAGAAAAAATTATGCCTATTTTTTTCAATTCTTGTTTATTAATAATGAGAAGATTTATACATATTGTATTATTGGTATTCTTCACCAACCTCTATTTTTAGATAGCATTTTAAATTAAAGGTATATTAGCACTTTACCTTATGTGTACTTTAGTCATCGTACTTAGATTAAGTGGCGTACCTAAGGGGAGCGATTGTGCAGTCCTCAAAGGGTAGCACACGTTTTTGGGGCGCCATTTTTTATATGTTAGTCCAAAAAGAAAATTTAAAATTTTGATATTTATTGTAGCCAGAAAAGTAAAATAAAATGTTGAAATTAACAACATTGCTAAGGTAAAGGGGAAAAGTTCTTGGAGTTAATAATCCTTGTTATTTTCAATAATTGTTATACGTTGTAGAAGGACGAGACTTATTTATTCAAAAAGGCATTGTGAAATAATTAGTCTATTTTTAGGAATCATTTTTATTTCGTTCGCCATGTTCCACAACACAGTAAAAAAACAACAACATATGCAACGCACACACTGAGAGAAATCACTGGTACTGTGAAAAACAAACTAGATGGCTCCCTTAAAGCCACCTATCATAAAAGAAGAAGTGAGTAATTGTACCCGCTACAACGGGCAAAATTAATAGTGTTAATTATAAATTTTTTGATGTGTTTCAGACTGTAAGTTCTATCCCAATAAAAAATAGTTCCATCTTCAGCTAATGCCGTTTCGAAAATTTGGCCATCTTCAACTATACAAAAACAAATATGTGCATTAAATTGAAACATTGAGCATTCTTTGTGATTGTTTTTTACAAATATACTCAACAATTCCACGACGATTCCTATTATTTTTCAAATTTTTCATCGATTTTTTTTCGAAATAAAGCATTGTTTAGTTTTATTGATTTTTACGGTATGTGTGAAATTCTTGATACACGTATTTATTATGTAATGATCTCAAAAGTTATATTTTTTAATTTAATTGGGAGTATGCTTTAAAAGTTGAAAACTTAATAAAATTTCGACTAAAATCATTTTAATAATAGAATAAATAATTTAATTTTTAATAATAAAATAAATTAATAATAAAGCTAAAAATATTTTCTCGTGGTTCTTTGTTTTCTTCTTGTAAATCAAGTAGAGGTATATGGTTTATCTCACAAAAAATTATTTGCATTTTAAATTTATTAAAAAAATATTATTTATTTGATTTGAAAAAGGTCGGAGAATAGAAAATGCGGCAAAAGTTATAAGTACGCCACTGCATAGATTACAAAGAGAATTTTTGATTAGACAGTTAAAAACTTTAACATTTGATATTCCTCTTTAATTTATAAGTATATTCTACCCCCCCCTTTTTTTTTGGAAAATTTAAAAAGATTATTTAGTTTGTTACCACTCTATGTGTTAAGTAACCCCTTTTAAATCTCAAGTGGCTAAAATCTAACCGCATTCATTATTCAAAGTGGTCAATAATGTAAGCATATATGTGTACAATATTTACGCACATGTATGCATATACGATCATATACATGTATAATACACATATACATACATACACACCAAACTAGCCAAAATGCTTTCAGCTTAATTGCACAGATGTACTAAAAATAATGGTTAGAGATGCTATAATGTATGTAGCTCAATAATTTATATACCATTTGATATTCCTTCTTACTTTGAAAGTATATTTCACCCTTTCATTTTTTGGAGAATTTTAAAAAAATATTTAGTTTGTTACCACCCTATGTGTCAAATAACTCGTTTTAAATCTAAAGTGGCTAAAATCTAACAGCATTCATTATTCAAAGTGGTCAATTAAGCGAGCATATATGTGTACACTATTTACACACACGTATACATACATATACACTCATGTACATAGATAATACACATATACATACATACACCAAACTAACCAAAATGCTTTCTGTTTAATTGTATAGAAGAACTAAAAATAATGTTTAGATATGCTATAATGTATGAAGATCAATACTTTATTTGAGTAACTCGCATTCTGTCCGTCTGTGGTTATGCATAAAATGTCCAGTGCAGCTCTACGACTTCAGTTTTCTGTCAATATATAACATATGGGATTAAATCATAAATCAATAAGTTTTTACATTCATATATAATCTTAAACAGGGTTTGCTTAACTTGAAATGTATCTTAAAACTTGTATATATGCTTTACTCTTTTTGCTGGATCATTCCCTTGAAGTCTTATTGCAGTCAAAAATTTCAGTTTGTAACAAATAAGTCTAGACTGTGACGTAGTTTACAGCGCCCTCTATAGAGTATACTAAGAAAGAACCGAGTTCGAGGCTTGCTGTCAACCGGTAAGGTCATATACTGTAAAGTTCCCGTCCCATTATCTTTTTATTTCTGTTTTGTGTGTAAATGTTGATGTTTCGTTGAAGTAAATTTTTGTTAAATTAATCCTGGGCATCTTTATTTATCACAAGTTTAAAATTTTTAAGATGTTCAGTACTTTTGTGATATGAAAGTACAATTTCTGGTATCTAATTTAGGAGATTAATGAAAACTAAATGTGTGTTATTTTTTTCAGTAATTCCATTATGTAATTTTAAAAGTAATTTTTAAATAAGTACTTAGATTATATTATATTTCCTACACTTGATTTTGATTTTATTTGCTTATTAAGGTGACAGTGTTGCTAAATGTTGCATCATGTGAAAAGAATGAATGTGAATGGAAGCTATGGCTTTTTGCTTTGTCTCATGCATCTGTTTTTATATAAAGGCTAAGGAAAGTTCTCTTATTAATGACTTTTACTTAACTTCACTTATGTGACAGTTGGTATTTTGATATCAGTTTTTAACTACCTTCCTGATTAGCCAGAGATTTAAAATTTTGACCCCAGGTTCAATTCCGGTGACATAACAATATTCAGTCATAAAAAAATTAGATTGGAGGTAAAAAAATAATATCAGTTTAGTAAAAAGCTTATAAGAGTACCTGGAATCCCAGTTGCAGAAATTTTAATGCAATATTGCCTTCTAGCGGCATAACTAAAGTTTCAAACAAGCTTTTTTTAATTTATAGAGCATTTTGAAATCGATTTTTTTAGTTAAATAAAAGTAATATTAAAAAAATACTTTTTATATTTTTCGTGTTAACTATGTGATTCCGATGGAAAAAATCAGTGGCAGTATAGAAACCTATCATCAAGCATATTTCTATTTATCCACTATCTTCGTTTACAAATTTGCGTGACTGATTAAAATGTAAATTAAAATTTTTGGACAAGTGAAAATATAGTGAGTATTTTGTAGACAAATTTGATTTTTCAGATCTTGTAACAAATTAAAACCTCTTCTTTCACATATTCACTCACATATTCTTTTTTCACATATGGAAATAGGATTCGACATTACATCGATATATCGCGAAATACCAATATAATGTGCTGTATCGTAACATTGATTTCCAAATGTTTAGTTTAGTGATGTATTACGACAGCCTATAAAGCTAAATCGATGAAATGAACGCCAATAAAACTAAATGGATATAAACTTATCCGAGCTCCGATACGAAACCATCTTTCCGACATCCTGACCTAGAGAAAAGGAGTAACAGCACATGTGCGATATAACATTCGTGATATATAAACATTGTTTTTTTCATTTCCCGTATTGGAGTATAAGCGCATGCACGATATAACCTCATCACCGATTTATCTACATCGCAAAACCGTTCTCCCTACAATGCGCAAAGAAGTAATATCGCATGCGCGATACAGCATTCCCAAAATATGAACATCATCTTTCCTATTTCTCGACATTGTGTGAGATAGTAACGGCGCATGCACGATATCACCGTTTTATCTACATCGTGGAATCGTTTTTTCTACTACTTGTAAGGGAGTACAGTGATCCCTCGTTTTTCGCGGTCAATCGGAACCAGAACTTTCCGCGGAAGCCGAAAAACCGTGAAGTAGGATTTGCTCCTTGGAATTTTCGTGTATGCGGGTATACGAATGTTTTAAATATGAAAAGAGTATTTATACTTTGCACATTTAAGACAAAAATTACAACAGTATACGTATTTACTTAAACGTGTCAGTGCTAATTAATAAGGTGAAGGTTAATTACAAAAACCTTATAGAGTAATAAACATTAATCAACATTGTTTTCTGAGAGAGGCGAAGAGTCTTGTGTTAGTGGGGAGAGGAGAGGCTCTCATAGAAGTAGAAGTTTCAGACTCACTCGGAGACTCTTCTGCTAGAGACGCTGATAGTAGAGCCGGAGGCTTTACCTTGGAGAGAAACATTGTGATGGATAATTGTTCTCTTTGTTTTTTCTTTTCCTTCAAAATTCCAGTGTACAAGGAATATTTTTACTGTTACCCTGAAATTCCCCTGAACCCCGTCAACGCTATTGCTAAACTCGACAGCTCAAACCATCTTGTCGTCAATGTCTTGTGCAAATTTTCGCATCGCTCTTGCCATGTTGCACAATTGTTGCAGATTCTCCAGGGTAAGGACACGCTTTTCAGTTTCTTCTTCGTATTCCTCTTCGTTTTCTTCCTCACTTGCAGACTTTGTCATCTCAAGGCACTGGAAACCAATCACACGCCTTTATGAGAGCCTGTGGTATGTACTGAGTCAACTCATCTCTTTGTTTGACATGCAGGGATCCTTATCACTCGTGAATCAACATGAAACAACGTTCCTTTCCGCAATGTGACTGACGACATGGTTGTATTTTTTCATTTTTATTTTTTGATGAATATTTTGGAAAAAAAAAACCGTGAAGCACTGAAACCGCAAAAGTAGAAGCGCGAAGTGGCGAGGGAACAGTGTAGTATCGCATGAGCGATGCAAAATCCCAAAATCTGAACATCATCTTTCCGATTTCCTGACATTGTGTGAGAGAGTAACAGCGCATGCACGATATCGAAAGTTCATCTACATCGTGAAATCATTTATACAACTGCAGACATTGCATGAAAATTCTGCCAGTGATACACTGAAATTTTTTCTGTTGGATCAAATTATTAAACAGCCCAAAGAGCAGAGCTACTTGAATTTTTATAGCAAAATAAAAATTATACTAAAATATTTTCAATACTTCAGTACATCTAAATATTTGATCTAAATGTTGCATCTTCACAAAATTTAAAGGCGAATAATTTTAAATTATTTTATAGAATATTAATTATTTTTAAAAAACAACTCTCTAAAATGGTTTTATTTTAGGCATACTGTATAGTAATATAATGGAATAAAACTTAAAACAAGCTTTGAAAATATCAAAATGTAAGTTCTTATATCGATATATTGTTAAAATGCAATATAAAGTTAGTAATATATCAAGATGTAAGACCATCGCTCAGTCTTACTATAAATAACTGTTTTATCAATAGCTGAAACAATGATTAATCATTGATAGCCTCCCTTATAACTATTTCATTGCCAGAGAGAAAGGAAAAATTATACTTGTTTTGTTATCACAAAATGTAAATAAAAGATTGAATATGGTCTAGGAGTTCACTAACTGTATGTATTGAAATACAAGAAAATTTTACAAAAATTATTTGGCAAAGATGTTCAGTACCACTTTAAAAGAGAAAGGAAAGTTATTCGATGTTTTGTATAGACAATAAATAAACGGAAAGCCCAAGATTACCTAAGGAAGAATTATATCTCAAACTATATGCAACGAAATATTGCAGAAAAGTGCCAAATCCTTTGCTAAAATAGAATAAATTACAATAGAGCTTTAATCCAAAAGGGTAGAAATGAAACCAATGAATACGGAAAAATGGATGGATGTGGAAAGGGGGCGGTGGAATTCAGTATAATGCGTGACTTTTTATAAGTTAATTATTTACAACACTAAATAACACGAGGTACATCCAGAAAGTAAGTTTCCCAATGTTTTCCCCTTTAAAGTAAACGTAATTAGCCGTATTAATTGCGCGTGCGTAACAGATCTATGACGTATTAATCATATGCCAGCTGGACAAGTCCCGTTTGGTTTGGTTTGGTTTGGAGTACTACGGTCTACTTTTTGAAACACGAGAGCTAATGAGACCGGGACCTACAGCTTAAAGCCGATTCCGAACGGCTACGAACATCCATGCCACTGTGGAATTCGAACCCACGAACTCAGGTACCGAAGAGCATCACCCTAACAAATCGGCCATGGCAGTAGTAGGGTAGCAGTGGTCCGAAATGGAAACTCTAATTGCTTCTCCCGCCGCCTGCAAGGTTCGGTCGGTGATTTTGAATACAAAAAGCATTGCTCCAATTGAAATTCATCGTCAGCTCTGTCAGGTCTATGAGCTGAAACTGACACCTGAACACAAAATTCAACGCTTAGGAGCAGACATTTTTGCTACGGTATCACGATGACGCCGACGAGTTCCTGGACAGGATCGTCCCGGGCAATGAGACTTGGATTTCGCATTTTACCCCAAAAACCAAGCAGCAGTCAATGCATTGGCATCATAGTGGGTATTCAGACAGGACCAAATTCAAACAGACGCTGTCGGTACGGAAAGGTATGTGCACGGTGTTCTGGGACAGGAAGGCTGGTTCCATTCACAGGCGGTAGAGTTCTACGACAGAGGTATACAAAAGTTGATCCCACAATACGACAAGTGTCTCAATTCTGGTGGTGGCTATGTTGAAAAATAGCTGAAACATTGCTGTACTTGTTGCCAATAAATATGTCCGTGAAAGTGTGAGTTCTTTTTTTCTTTTAAATAGGGAAATTTACTTTCTGGATGAGCCTTGTATGTACACTAACTGAAAATATGCATTATTTTATAAAATAACTCACATTTAGAATGATAAAAATTAAAAAAGATATTATTTTGTAATTGAAACCTGCTTTGTTCAAGTGATTACCCAACTACAAAGAATGGTCATTATCTTGCCTCTATTTCTACAAACACACCACCGCTGTCATTGTGCAATTTAATATTAATGTTAACAAAAATTCGTGCGCATCAGAAAATCGGTATGGAATTAACCTAGGAAATATTTTTAAATAAATAGAAAATCAAATTTTTAATTTTTGTTTCTGGTGTTAAATACATGAATGCCATTCATTTGTCCAATTTTTAATTTTTTTATTTTAGCATCTTAACATATTAGGAAGATAACTGTAGTGTTTTAGGGGCCTTAATATAAGATGCAGATTCATAATTTAAAGCCGACTTCTCAATCTGATTAAAAGTTGCTGTTTCATCAGAGTGCTCACGAAACAAATGTTCTTGTATTCGGGAATCATTGATACCCAGTATTAATTGATCTCTTAAACGTTCATCTAAAGAATTCTTAAATTTACAGTTTACAGCAAGAGTTCGTAAAGCAGCAATAAATTCAGCTATTGATTCACCGTTACGGCGAAAACGTTGGGAAAATTTTGTTCTTTCGACATGGATGTTTGTTGCCGGTTTAAAATGCTGTTCCAAAAAATCTTTGATTTCAGAATAAGTTTTTTCGTCAGGAGAAATAGGATCAAAATTATCATTTACTAGTTTAAATAAACAAGGTCCCATACAACGTAAAATTAAATCTCGTTTATCTGCATCTTCAGTGATACGAAAAACTCTTATTTCAAGTTCAAAACGTCTAAAATAATATCGTATATCATCCTTACCTGGGCAAAATTCGTTGAAAGTAAACTTCGATAAATCAATCGCTCTAGTTTCCGTTGACATGATGCTTTACTTCTGTTCTTTTTTTATCCTCGTCGCCAAAATGTAGTGTTTTAGGGGCCTTAATATAAGATGCAGATGTTCACGAAAACATATTTATTCACAAATCACAAATCACGTTATATGTACATTTTTAAGATTGAAGTTATTGTTCTGATGTTCTTAACCCAAAAACAGAATTCTCTCTATCTGGTGTTGCCAGATTCCAATTGATACAGAGTTCTTTTATTCTGGCTGTTGCCAGATACATTACAATAACTTTAATATATTTTCGAAACTCTATTCGTTTTGAAATATATAAAATAATCAAAAGCATTTTAAAGGAATTCTAAAAGATATCTGGACTTCTATCATAAAAATTTTATTTAATTTCTAGCTGATTTAGATAAGAAGAGAACTTTCCTTCACGCGGTGTAAATAATTTCTTGTGAAAAAGAAGTGTGATTTTGCCTTGTAGAAAGAGTTGTATAAATGTTCCAAACAGGTTATACTGAATGACTTACGAATGAACAAAGTACAACCAACATATAGTCCTGAATGAAATCGATGAAGTTATAAATTTTTACCTTTGTGAAATTTGTAAACGAATTTGTATATCATTTTGTAACGAAACTGTTTGTTAAAATGTAATATTACAGGTGAATATAAAATTGTTATTTCAATAAAGATTATTTTAAACATGAAAATGAGTTGTCTCTATGAAAAATTGCTTGTGAGCTATTTCAAACACATATTACATGCTAAATATATACTCAATGAGCTAAAAAAGTTGTTATTACTTGAATATATTTATTCCCGAGTTTAAATCTAAAAATGGAAAACAAAATATGGTTATCCAGTTAAGCGGACATTTTTCTTTTGGACTTATGCATCACTTGTTGATTGTGTTTATTTTGTACTACAATATTTTTCTTATTAGTGTGCGTTATGCCCTATCTCCATCGTTAGCTGACGTGAATTCCTTTTGCCAGTCTCCCAAAAGTAACTCTGGAATAATTGCTAATTTTCTGCCCTTTCGATACATTTTCTAGCTGTTCCAAGAAAAATGGTTCACTTTTCGAATGTCTAAGTTCCTTCCAGACTATTGATAACACTGACTAAGCTGTTGATCTCTTTGGAAAGAATTCTCCGCTGGATCACTTACTGTAGGGCGAAATTTGTAATAGAAGTGTGTTTTTGGTCCATCATTCAATGCTTTGTTCTTGTCGGGTAAAGATGATTATTCCATGCTAATCTCTCGTCTGGTAGAGATGTTCTTTATCGTAGTCTTAAATAAACTTCCACATTGGACTCCTTCTTAATGTTATGGAGCCACAACTGAAATATGACTCTGAAAGTTATTTAGGTCAACCCATTGCCCAGTAAGCCCTGGGAATTAAAAATATGGGCTAATTTACGTGTAGCAGTGAATAAAATTTGCACATTGCATTTTTATATCACACACACACACACACACACACACACACACACACACATATATATATATATATATACATATATGCACTGTCTACCTATAAGTATTTGGACACCTGTGATAGAAAAGAAAAACTAACTTTATTCAAATAGTTGGTAGATCCTCCACGAGAGGCAATTACAGCTTTAACCCTCCGATGAAAGCACATTGTCATTCAAAATAGTGCAGTAGGCATCGGCATTGAATTAACCATGAATGGGGACCAAAGGTCCCAGTACATACCAGAAGAAACACCCCATACCATAATTTCACCTCCGCCGAACTTGACTGTTGGCACAATGCATTCTGCTGGAGACGTTCTCCAGGCAGACGCCAGACCCAGACCCTGCCATCTGAACGGTAAAGGGTGAACCTTGATTCGTTGCTCCAAAAAACCCGTTTCCACTGATCTACAGTCCAATTTCGATGTGCTTTGCACCACATTAACCGAGCAGCGCGGTTGGACTTTGTAATCAAAGGCTTATGGGCAGCAGCACGACCATGAAAACCAAGCAGATGTGCTTCCTTAGGGATGGTATTCATTAAAACAATACTCCCGGATGCCTGTTGAAACTCCTTGCGGATGAGGGCCATCGGTTGGGTGCGGTTCTTCCGAATTTCTTTGGACAGCACTCGTCGGTTTTCTATCTCCCAGTTTCGTGGGTCTGCCTACTCGAGGCACATTCCGACAATCACTACTCACCTTCCACTTCTTAATCACATAAGCCACTGTCGATTTTGGGTACTTCAATTGCTAGATACGTCCCTTAAGGATCGGCCACATTTGTGATACCCGATAATTATACCTTTCTCTAAATCAGAGAGCTCCGAACTGCGCGGCATCTCGCATGTGACTAATGCCGATGCTGTTTCCGACACGATGTATACCGGCGGAGGCCGTGACGTGCCGCAGGACATCGGATATCGTCATTTGCATAGGTGTGCAAATACTTCTTGGTAGACAATATATATATATATATATATACATATACACACACATATATATATATATACACCTACATACATATATATATATACACACCTACATATATAAATATATATATATATATATATATATATATATATATATACACACACACACACACACATATATATATATATACACCTACATATACATGTATATATATGCACACATCAGGCTAGGTTTTTGGTAAATATTTGGCTATCTATACATTTGTTAATAATACCTTCACTACACTAGAATATGTTACTGCAAGTATGATGAAATAAGTGGTTTCAATTAAAAAATATGTTGTTAATAAGAAATAAAAAAACTACAAATAAACAAATAATTACTGCAGATAATATATAAGAGACACAAAGAGTTTTGTTTATTCGTAAAGTTTTAACAGTATTTGACAGGCTTTATGAACAATTACCAACAATTTACCAGCAATTTTTATTTTTAATATTTCCGAGCCATTCATACCCATTTTATAGTGGTATGACCTTTTTGTCTTTAAAGACTTCCCAATGGCGCCCATCGATAAGGATTTCCTCGTCCCCATATGTGATCTTTATAACTTTGGGATCGTCCTGTTGATTTTGAGGAGACAATGCTCCGGATTGGCTATTTGCAGACGAATAAGCTTCACTCCCGGTCGAAGAGGAAGATCCTGAACTGTACGCATTAGCTGTTGCTTCAGACTTGGAGGTTTGTCCCGTCCTGCTTCGTCGTGTTGATGCAGCAATTGGAGGAACAGTATCAGCACCAGAATAAGATGCAGCACCTGTGTTGGGGCGGTTAAACAACAAAGGAAGTAATGGAAATTGTGACTCTTGGTTGCTTGAAGGCAGGCCACTGAAAAGAGGTCCATTTCCACCCCACTGGGATACTCCAGAAGCAGCAGGATTCTGTTGCATTGGTTGTAGGCCTGAGTATACATTAGAAATTGCTTGAGATCCCGAATAGTAGGGGTTGTAAGGTTGGCCGTAGTTTTGTTGATACATTGGGAAGTTGTTTTGAGGATATTGGCGCCTATAATATGGAGAATTGCTGTTTTGATTATTTGCTTGAAGATAATATTGGTTATTGTTCTGAGAAGAATATTGATCAGTACTTTCAGCAGGGTTTTGATTGTTGTTGGGAATAGGAGAGCCACCTTGAGGTGGATTGTTGCTTTGAGAAGGTTGTTGGTTGTTAACTTGAAGACCTTTGTTTGATGTAAGATAATATTGGTTATTTGACTGAGGAGAATTTTGATAAGAATTTTGAGCATAGTTTTGGTTGTTGTTTAGAAGAGGATAGCCACCTTGAGGTGGATTGTTGTTTTGAGAAGGTTGTTGGTTGTTAACTGGAAGACGTTTGATTGGTAGACGATAATATTGGTTATCGTTCGGAGGAGAATTTTGATAAATACTTTGAGCAGGGTTTGGATTGTTGTTTAAAAGAGGATAGCCGCCTTGAGAAGGTTGTTGGTTGTTGACGGGAAGACGGCCACTGTATTGGTAATCAACTTCAGGACTGTATGTGTATTGACTTAGATAATCAATATGGTCATTTTTAGATTTTCTTGTTAAACCTCCTTTGCCTCCTGAATTTTTTTCGTTTCCCTTCATTTGTTGTGCTTGTTTAGTTCCATTGTTTTTGTTCTGTTCAGAATTACTTTTACCATTCGCAGCTGCATTCGAACCAGAGTATCTATCAAAATAATAATAATCATCATCGTCTGTGTAATAATCTATATAGTCTGTTGTTGATGAAGATTCAGTTGTAGATGTAGATTCGGTTGTAGATGTAGATTCGGTTGTAGTGGAAGAATCAGTCGATGACGAGTAATCAGTAGATGATGAATAATCGTCACAAGTTTCATCCGTAGGATAGTCTGATGTACTATCAGAATAGTAATAATCATCATCATAATAATAATCTGTAGTCGTGCTTTCTGTAGTTGAAACACTCTGTGTTGTGTCATCGGTGTCAGTAATGCTCTTTTCTGTATCTGATTGTCTGCCAGCATTTTTATCGCTGTTGTTATTTTGAAAAAATTTCCCGGTTCCGTCACTTGCTTGTCTACCTGAACTTCTATCGCTATTGATTTGAAAGGACTTTTTGGAGGCTGCATCTACTTGTTTCTTAGTTGCATCTGATTTTCCTTTCGCTGTATCTCTTTGTGCCATTATTGCATCTGTTTGATCCCCAGAATCTTTATCGCTACTGATTTGGGAAGACTTTGAACCAGAGAAGCTGTTGGCAAGAGATCCTGTCTTAGATATGTCTTTTCTATTATCTCCGGAACTGCCTTCGGATCCCCGTTTTGTTGTTTTATTGCTTCCATTTTGTGTTCCCGCATTACCCGTATACGATTCAGCACTGCTGCTTGAAGATGCAGCACTTCCGCTACCACCGTACTGATTTCCAGAATTTTTATTTTGGTTTTCTTTAGAACCACCATTGGAAGACTGAGCATCAGACTGGTCTCTTCCAGAAACCCATTCACTTGAAAAATAATTTCCTCCACAAACAGGGGGAGGAATAGCAGGCCTGCACTTTATTGTTATACACTGTAAAAATCAGAAGGAAACGTGTAATTTATTAAGACATATGTGATTTCAAAGGTATGTATTAGTATTACATTTTACATTTTTCTGTTTTTATTGCATGCATTATTATTGTTTTATAGGGATAGCTATAACAGAAAATCTCATTGTATAAGCACGGAAACAAATTGTTGAATGTATTATCTTGCTTATGCAGGAGAGACAGTAAAATTGTTGTGTCACAATATAGCAATAAAAACAAAGCTAAAGCATGTAACGTAAACGCACATAGAAAGAGATTGTACACTGACAGCAGTTTTGTAATAACAAGCAAGTTGCATTATTAATGCAAGCAAACTCATTGGTTGATAAAGTAGAAGGAAGAGAAAAATAATCAACGCTTTATATAAGCTACTTGTCAACTGAATAAAAGCTTGGCACATTAGTAGAAGGAAAGTGGCAGCTTCTTGTGCTGAAAAAGTCAAAAATGTTGAGCGAAACTAAATGAAATACGATTTTGAAACCTCATGAATATTAGTAATATCATTAACTAACGAAGGGTATTTTTTACAATAAAGAAACCTTTCTAGAAGTCAACATCAAGAGGAAAACATATTAATTGATTTCTATCTATCTATCTATCTATCTATCTATCTATCTATCTATATATATATATATATATATATATATATATATATATATATATATATATATATGTGTGTGTGTGTGTGTGTGTGTGTGTGTGTGCGTGTGTCAGGATGATAGCCTGCGAAAGAAAATGAGAATAACATCCAATTCCAAAGTTTTATTCGAATGTCATATTCCATCTTAGTCATTTTGTTCTCAGTAAAAGACTCAAACGGTAGCAGGTTACCAGCTAATAAGATTAATCCCTGGAACTTGGAGCAATCTGCTTTTAAATAAGGTTATTTAACTCCCATATTCTTCCTTTTCAAAGTGTTCGCTCTCTTTTATTAATTAATGTTTTAATTTCTAACTTTAAAATTCCAAACCTGACATACATACACACACACACACATATATATATATATATATATATATATATATATATATATATATATATATATATATATATATATAATTACGCATTATAAACCAATTATTTTTAATTGTTGCCATTATATTTTAAAATTTGGATACCGTAGTGTTTTGTTAATTTAGGTTATTTTCATATATTTTTAAAATTATTAATATCACTTACACATAAATAATTTATGTATGGATATAGGCAATAAATACATAGTAATGTGATTATATTTGTTAAAGAATTTGTATTGTTAATGTAAATTGGATTCTCATTATATATACATATACATACATAAATATATGTATACATCCATATACACATATTATATATATATACACATGTACATATATACACATACATATATAAACATACATATATATACATAAACATATGTATTCAAAGGTATGTATAATGTTGTATTACATTTTACATTTTTCTGTTTTCATTGCATGCATTATGATTTTTTTATAATAATAGCTATAACAGAAAATCTCATTTTATAAAACACGGAAAGAAATTTTTGAATGTATTATCTTGCTTATGCAGGAGAGTCAGTAAAATTGTTGTGTCTCAATATAGCAATAAAAACAAAGCTAAAGCATGTAACGTAAACGCACATAGAAAGAGATTGTACACTGACAGCAGTTTTGTAATAACAAGCAAGTTGCATTATTAATGCAAGCAAACTCATTGGTTGATAAAGTAGAAGGAAGAGAAAAATAATCAACGCTTTATATAAGCTACTTGTCAACTGAATAAAAGCTTGGCACATTAGTAGAAGGAAAGTGGCAGCTTCTTGTGCTGAAAAAGTCAAAAATGTTGAGCGAAACTAAATGAAATACGATTTTGAAACCTCATGAATATTAGTAATATCATTAACTAACGAAGGGTATTTTTTACAATAAAGAAACCTTTCTAGAAGTCAACATCAAGAGGAAAACAACACTTCTGAATAATACAAGCAGTGGAAAATCAAAAAAGTGATAACATTTTCATGTATGTGAATAACCGTACAATGAATCAAATTCTGTTTACTGCTTTTAATACTTTTGTTTATCGGGCTTTGAATATTTCTTCTATCCTGGATTAACTTAGCTGAGCTAAATACTTCAAGGGTTGTTGCCGGGAATCGTGGTGTATTCTCTTAGTTAATCGATTCAATTTTAAGAATACTGTCTCATTCTATCGTAAGGAGAAAACTTTCTTGTAGTTTTAACTGTTTTCCCCTCAAATAAGTCTGCAGATTTCTAAAATTCTAAAAGAGTTTAATTTAAAGGGCATTTTTTCTTCTGTTAATAAAATTTCTTTTTCGAACTACAAACACCCCATTTAGAGTTTAAATGCTTGGAAAATCTATTAAATGTCTTGCTAGTGCAGCCTTTCTGATGAGATCAAATATGCTTTTAAAAGTTCTTTTTATAGAATCATGCTAAGAATCAGATATGGTTTAGTTTAAAGCGCTACGGTTTCCTTTTTTGATACACTAGGTCTAACGAGACCGTTATCTACTGCTTAAGGCCGATTCGGAAAGGTTACGAACATTCATACCACAGTGGGATTCGAACCCACGAACTCCGGCTCTGAAGATCAACGCTGTGACGACTTCAGTATTCTCGAGTGAGAGGTAACGTGAAGAATGGATCACAGTCAAAACAAAATTGGAAATAACTTTTATTTCTTGATTAAATAAGGCTATATACAAGGGAATTCTAATTCCCAACTGCAAAGGATGGTTACCAGTATAACTTCCTCACGACGATGACAGTCGAAAAAAAAAAGAGATTAAATAATCTCATACAAGTGGGGAGGCTTTTCCAGGGTACAATGCAAACCCAGTTTATCCCCCGTTCGATATCAGAGACTCTGCCGCTCCCTATATGAGCGGACTTTACGAATCTCTCGAACTAGAAAGCTGGCTCCGCGAAAGCCTCCACGAGGTCAAAGCAACTACGTAAAAAAATGACAAAAAAGCCCTGAGTCGCAAAATTATAGACTTTTTATACCTGGGGGGTCAGTTACGGTCCCACAACTGTTTTTGGGGTCAGTTAAGATCCCAGTTACTTGAGTACTCCAGCTAAAGTTACAGTTAGATTTTTTAGCTGAATTCTCATTCGCTGGCTTTTCCGATTCCGGAATTCCCGAGGATTCATTAACGTGATCCATCAGGGACGTAATGTTTATTCAATCCGATCGTCAAGATCTCAGACTCTGCGGCGCCGCGCTATTGTCCTGCTAAACAGATGGCATCCGATCA
Source organism: Pardosa pseudoannulata (assembly GCA_032207245.1). NCBI lineage: Eukaryota > Metazoa > Arthropoda > Arachnida > Araneae > Lycosidae > Pardosa > Pardosa pseudoannulata. The sequence continues at coordinate 31,364,371 of CM063504.1, read as the reverse complement.
GCTGCTTTGGCACGTGTTCGAAACAAAAGGGAGTCTTCACAGCGCCTTAACCCTTATGCCGTCGTTCTAAGAATCAGGATTTTAACAGTGGGTCTGCACTTTATTGTTATAAGTTTGAAAATAAATAAGTGGATTATTTATAAAGATACACATGATTACAAAGGTATACATTTAATATATTTCACAATCCTAATCAACAAAAATAATTTTACTACTCAGGATACTACATTTTTCTTTTGTACTGTAGATACTATAATTTTTTATAACATTGAGAATTGTAAACTAGAAGTTGATGCTATAAAAAAAATGAAATGTAGTAGAAATTTCTGAATGGATTATCTTGATTAGAATTAATATACTTAAGTAAAAGTTGTTATGGGGTAGCTCTTCGCGCTCCCACGACACAGGTCCGAGATTCGATCCCCGGACTTGGCAAGGTTGACTCAGCCTTTCATCCCATCAGTGGGTAGACAAACTGAGGATCAAGCATGTTTGAGAACTAAACTCTGGGGGTTCCGCGTAAGGTTGACCACCTAACCGAAACATTTGCTTCGCACCCCAGGGCCCTTGGTCTCGGAGACGGAGATTGGCGCCGTTGGCCCTGGCTCCCTAGGGCCTGTTGCGCCGAGGAGTTTAGTTTTAAAAGTTGTTATACACAATAATATATATTTCTATTATTCTAATTTGTACTGTATTTTTACTCTGAACCTCATGTTACTTTACGTGTCTACGCTACTGTTTTATTCAACCTTATTTTTGTTTTATTACTTATATCTGTTTGTTCTATTGTACATAACTTTACTTGTAACATAGTATACCGGCACCAAGCTGCTAACGCTAACATTTACTATATGTCAAAGTAATTACCAAGCACGGCCATGTTAATAGGCAGGACCTCTGCTGAGGTATACCCTCGGTCTGCCGAAATGTGTCAACACCTTATGTATGAAAGCGGCCATGTTCAGGGGCAGGATTCCTGGGGAGGACCCCCCCCCCCGCGTTGCAGAGGCATGTTACTTGTAACAAATCCTTTTTTCTTTTTGCTTAATAAACGTTCGGTGGGCGGCTAGCTCGGAGCTCCAATTTCGTCGCTGGACGGGTTCTCCCGGGTCGACGTTAAACGCCCTACACCGGTCCGCCCGGTGGGCGGTCGGTCGCTGGCCAACTCAATTCTAATTTGTACTTATAGCGGTTATAAAAAACTTATAATAATTTGAGTTTCAGTATTGTGCCTTCATGAGACAGAATGTTTCAATTTCTTTACAAAATCAATCCATCAGTGGTATTTAAATTCGAACAAATATTAATTCTCTCTTATGCATGGTATATTGGGCTCACTTGCTGGACTTTGCTTTACGGTCAAAATCCAATCTTACTAAAATGAATAGAAAATAGGCTTTTCCATATCACTGCAGCATGGCTACATTGTAGAAGCTATCTCGTAGTACTTCGCAGGGTAAGGCATGTGAGAATTTAACAAGATTACATTAAAAATAGTAACTGCGATAAAAAAGAATAGAGAAACAACAAACAAATTACTTCGATCGACTGGACAACTTTCTCGAAAGGAACAGGTTCCTAAAAAGATAATAACATTCATTAAATAAATATAAACCAAATCATTAATATTTTAAGTAATCATACAAACAACAAATTCGGGAATCATTTCCCCTTCTTATTTCGTTTATTTTTATCATAATGTATGGGAAAAGACCTGGTATAAAAGTAAAACAATATGGTTTCTATTCCAGACGGATGAATTCCCGGTTGTGTGACATAACCGTAAAAGTTCCTCTTTCTGGAATAAATTGTATACCTGTATGCAGGGCCGTAGCCAGAAATTATATTCGGAGGGGAACATTGTGTTTTGTGAATGATACTTCAATAAAACTACAAGTTTTCTTATGTATGCATACTCCCACCACCCAAAACTATTTGAATTTCTCATCTGAATTGGCGTTTTTAACCTTGTTTAATTTAAAAAATTGTAATGTCAACCTTTACGTCATTTTTTACTCGTGTTCTCTCTTTTAAATATTTGACTCATAGCTACTTCTGCTTTTAAATTATAAAAATATATACATATTTTGTTTAACACTTCAATCTTTGTTTGGCGCAGTATATCCTTTGATTGGATCTTGCGCCAGGAAACCCCAACCAACCAACCTAATGAGTATCATAATACAATGTGATTTTAAAATATCAAAATAATTAAAAAATCATATAATGAAAAAATTTATAGTCTTGAATAAGTAACTTAATAACTACACAATGAATTTAATAATAAAATTAACATTGAAAGGATATAAACTATACATGGTATTAAACTCTAATTTTTAAAACAGAAGTATAACCAAGGAAAAAGAATAATTTTGAAAGAAAATGAAAATGTTCAAAATTTTACCTATATATTATAACATATGCCCTCCTTGAAATTTTCACCAAAAATTTTCACAATCTTCCGATTTTGAAACAATATTGTGATAAGTTGCTACAAGTGCTAGTCAATCTGCTCTAGTCGAATACAATTTGAACCTACTGTTTAACTCAAAGTCAGGGCTTGAAGTATACTGTTGTTTATGCCCAGCTTGGCAGATGACACACCCACATGAATGGTCCATTTTCTTTCCCCTAAACGATCTTTAAGAATTTCGGAAGGGGACAGGACCCCTAAATCCCCCCTCCTTGTCTACAGCTTTGCCTATATGGTGTGAGGACTGAGAAAGAAAGCTGAAGACACATTTGACTTATAAATTTAAGGGAACAACGGGTCTTCAAAACTGCAGGATTAGACCAAAAATATGAAATGTTTTTGCCTTCAAAAAATCGAACTCGTAAAATTTTTACTATCAAATGAACATATTTTTAATTGAAAGATTATTTTAATTCTCTAAAACTGGATTTTTGTGATACATCCTAATTTTTTAAACTTTAAAATTATATATTCTAGGTTGGTGTTTTTGGATTAGTGACATCAAAATGTTCCAGTTGAACTGCTTTTTTCTTAATCTCTCTATAAAAATGTGTATATTGTCTACTAAGTGTTTGTCATAAACTAAATTATGCTTTTTTTAAAATGGAAAATATTTAACCAATTAACCCTTTCGTGGGGTTTGGGAAGATTACTTACCACCTAAATTATCTTAAGCAATAAACACGCAGAAAGCGCAAAATCGACTACAGACATGCTAACATTCCTCATTCATTCATGCCCCAAATTGGACCCATATGGCCGTGAGGCTCTCCAGGTATATCCCAGCGGTGATAACATTCCGTATAGCATTAGCTCGTCAATTAATAGATAGATATTCCTCAAGAAAATGGAAAGATCGTCCTGCTAGCTTCCAAACAAAGAAGCGTGCTTTTCTAAATGGTGTAGTAGTAGTAGTACTCAGCGAATATGGGAAATCACATGTCAAAGTTAGTCTCCAACTATAGACGATGAAGGAAAGTAGCACAAAGCTCTTAAGAAAGAGGATCTAACAAATGTGTGAAGAATGTGGTGCACCTTAATGGACTGCAACCGTCTTCTCACCTTTCCGTGGAAAACAATTGCTATTAAATTGAATTTTTCTATGATTATAAATGGTTCTGCGGGAAGTATACTTACCACCCCTAGAACTTAAACGTAAACATAAAATTTGGCAAAATAAAGACATTTCCTTAAATTCTGTTGTTTAATTGGTAATAAAACATAAAAGGGGGAGAAATTAAAAATGTTTGTTCATATTTGTTTTAAAATGATGTGGTATGTCATTTGAAAATTGATTATGTTTACAACAACACGTGTTATTTAATTATCTTAAGGTGATTACAATCATGATTTCTGAGTCTCACTAGCTACTTTTATTAAATAAAAGACTGAAATTGCTCAGAATCACCAGTCAATTACATAAAAAACCGAGTTGGAAGCGCTGTTCTTCATTCAGAAATTTTAAAATGGTGTTTACACTGAAGGGCTACAATCTCAGTAATACAAATACAGTGACGTCAAATCAAACACACATTCTATCATATACAATAAAGCAATTTGTCGCACCGTCACGAGCTACTATAATGCCCTTCCCATTCATTTTCATGTTTGCAACATCCAATAGACAAACAATAAACTGCCCTTCCGTTTGAAACTAAAGCCAGATTTGTCATAAGTTGAGATGTGTCCTACTGCGTGAAATCGCCTTATTAATTCTTCATAACATATACATAGTTTCACTTTTGGTTACAATCTATCATATACAATTTCAGAGTAATATATTTGACATTTATTTACAAACAAGTTTTTATTTTTATTATGAAATAATCATATATTTTGCACTTTTTGACTACATTATCAAGATTTAACCAACACTTAAATTAATCTAGAAAACAAATTTAGGGCCGGTCCCATCAAAGTCGTTTAACGGCTAACCGCGATTAACCCATGGCGTCAAAACATGGTTGGGCGCAATTCTTTCTTTAAACAGAGATTAATCGCGGTTGGCCGTCAAAGGACTTTGGTGAGACCGGTTCTTAAAGGACGTTATTAATAATCTCAATTAATGGTAAATAAAACGGCTGGATCAGTTACCTAGATTATTTAAAACATAGCTTGAGCCATTTCTTTACGGAGGTCTGGAATACGGCGCAGGCTTAATGCCTGGCCTAAGCTAAAATAGGCACTGGTCAAGAGTTTACCTAACTTCTTTTACAACGCATAATGAATACTGGATGTTTAATTAAATGGCATTTTAAATACATCATAAATCCTTGAGTACTTTTACATATGAGATTATTCTTCAGGAAAATATTATCCCCAACTAGCATACAGCCCGTCATATGACAGGATCAGTAAAATTTTTAACTTTCCAGAACTGTAAAGTACCGTATGAGGCAGGTAAAAAATGGTTTGTTTTTTGGCTGATAATTATCTGGTACACGCTCAATAATTTGTTAAAGCTTTCTTAGCTACGTTGAAATTATTCTTACGTTTTTCCCAATTTTTTTCTGCCACAGTAATTAATGGAAGTAGAGGAATGAAACTATCATTTCTAGTACAACCTGGAGGTAGATAGAATTTGTTGTTAATACCAGTGATAAAATTTTCCATGCAATAAAAAATAATCGATGATTAAAATTATCACGTATGTTCGTAATCTATTATTTAAGCCAAATATAAACAGAAAATTATTTATGTAATATCTAAGTTCAGTGATAAAACGTATGAAAATAATGCAGATATTTAAATAATTTAAAATAAGAGATGATTCAATGAGATGGTTAAAGGAATGACGTCATAATGTTAGGAAAAAATGTTATTTTTATCCGCTTATAATGGGATAAATTGATAATTTAATCGTCTGCTCTTAACCGGGGAAAATAGGGCTTGAAATAATAGCATTAAAAGCTAGAAAAGCGGAGAAAGGGTGAATTTCGAACATTAGCTAACCCTAACTCATCAGGAATCCAATATAAGATGTCAATCCATTCCAGGTACAACCGCTTCATAAATTCGAGGACAGACGGGCTGATAACTTAGGCTATTATTATATAGGGGATAAAGCTTTTTCTTAGTATCATACACATTTGGCCGAGATGTTGCTTGGTTCTTTTGATTAACGTAGTAAATCATCCACAGGGTAAATCATTGAAGATGTCAGTTTACAGCAGCTCAAAAATTAGTATAAGTTTCTACCATTTTAAATCAAATTCTATCTAAAGAAAAAAAATAATGTCAGATTTTTTTCAGTTTTGTGTACAATTGCGCAGCTATACAGTTTTCATTTCACAGAGAGATATTTTTATAAGACTTTTTTTCTGAAGAGTGCAGTTTTAAACTTTTAATAACATGACTAATAAGATAAGATAAAAGGTTTAACTTACCCAGCTATTAGGGTACACCATAACAGTTGCTTTCTGAAAAAAAGGGGAAAATGTTTTGCAAAATAATATAAACAATCATGAAAATAATTTGAAACCATTTTTATAAAACGATTTCAAGTAATCTTTATTACATCTTTTTACGAGCTACTAAAAAGTGTAATATGTTTAATTTGTTTTTATCTCTTGGTTTCTTTCAATTGGAAATACCAATATATTTAAATATCAGTTCCACTTTTTTTATTTTTAGGTATTATTTGCCGATCCTTTCACATGTTTCTCTTAACACATTGTATGCGGGACACGTGCTAGTAAGTTTTCTAACGATTGATACTTGAGCGTAGAACACGTTGTAACGTCGTCAAGCGGTCCATGTGTAGAAAGCACTTGTCAGACGCTCGACGTCAGGACATTCACATTTTTATTTACACCACTACACACAATATACACGTAAAAAACATTTAAATCTACACAAACGAAACGAATCGACTCATCACTTCTACTGAAAAAACCGCGTATTCCTCTCTCGCGTTAACATCATTCCCCTCACTTCACTTCGTTTTCACTTTAGTAGTAATTCAGGGAGGAAAGGAAAAGTGGATGTTACAACGTACTAGTACTTTTTCTGACGATTGATACTTGACGTGGCTCACGTACTAGTACGGGTTAGTGTAACAACAAGGCTTGTTTGTGGGTACAAAAATAATGGTATATACAGGAAAATGAAACCGAATGTTCTTGTCTACTACATAGATTCTGGAAAAATTTAGACAAATAAAAACTAGTTTTTACATCTGTCGATGCGGAACTACAGAACGGGAAGGTTGATTAAAATAACCAATTTAGATTTAAGATTAACTTTTTATTTATTCTTGAGAAAATGATATTATATATATATATATATATATATATATATATATATATATATATATATATATATATATATATACATATATATATATATTTATTTATATATGCATATATATGCATATATATGCATATATATGTATATATATGTATATATATATGTATATATATATATGCATATATATATATATATGTATATATATATATATATGTATATATATATATATATATATATATATATATATATATATATATATATATATATATATATGCATATATATGTATATATATATTATATATATGTATATTTATGTATTATATATATATATATATATATATATATATATATATATATATATATATATATATATTTGTTTGTCTATTTATATATTTGTTTATATATTTCAATATAAAATACGAAAAGTTGGTTAAAAAATTAAATAATTTTCGATCTACTGAGATTTAACTGAATAACTAAATTTACGCACAAAACGCCCGCTCCTGGTACAATTCCGCTGATAAATGTACCAATGTGTTAAAATCATAATCTTTAAGCTCTTCCACATTTTCAAGCCAGAGGACAACAAGCGTTCATTTTTGTGAATTTCTAGCACCAATTAAATAAAGGTAAATTCACAATAATATTCATCTTTGTAAAATGTTTTCGTCAACTATTAGCATTTTCATCGATAGAAATGATAGAAAAATTTTACAGCATACTATATTTCCTTTTTTATTGACTCCTCTTGAACATTTCGAGAAATGACAATAAATAACTACACAATAAGGATTGAAAATCGAAAAATAGAGCAATTTGTCGCAAAGTCACAAACAACTATAATGCCCTTCCTATTCATTTTCATGTTTAGAACAGCCAATAGATAAACAATAAATTGCCCTTCTGTTCCAAACTAAAGCCAGAATTGTCATAAGTTGAGATGTGTTCTGCTTCGTGAAATCGCTTTATTAATTCCTCAGAATCAACTTTATTTTAGATTGTTTGCAATTTTTTTCCCTTTTCGCACTGTTGCCAACTTGATAGAAAAAATATTTTTAGCTTTTTAATTACGGAATACTGTCTTTGATGGAAATAACTTCTCTATGTTGAAGCTTGTAGTTGAAGAGAAAACTTTCTTCAATATGATGTTATAGTGCTAGTAAGTTACACAGGTAAAACTTTTAGAATTTTTCTTCTTTATTATTTTAATAGTGTAAAAGAGATAAGAACAATTTTATTTTAACAAATAAAAAATGCAGGAAAAAAATTGTCAAGAAGACAACTATTGCTCTACTCTTTTCATGCTTTTCTAATTCGTTGACTTATATCAAATGTTCGAGCCACGGTAGCTCAGTCAGCAATGGCAATGCTGTCGTAACTGCAGGGTTGCGAGTTACAAGCCCGAGTTGGACTAAGATCCATGATGTTTGTTATAGGTGACTGGGGCAAGTAAAATGTGGATCTGGTCACAATGTCCTCCAAGTTTTCAATCAATACCTCTGGGGGTGGTAAGCCCAGCCCATGGTTCTTCTGATTGATCTCTGCTTCTAAATTAAGAGGACTCACTTGAGCATAAGTCGTACTCCCAGTAGTGCTCGTTAAAACAAAAGGCGCACCCCTTTGCCTTAATACGAATAGCTTCCGGCTCAATCGTGCTGGGTTTGACTAAGTGGCATCAGAAACAACAACATATCAAATGTTCTAAGTATTTCCCTTGGTGAAGCCCTTTCGAGAAATAAACAATGGTGCTCGTTTAAACAAAAGGAGCACTCCTTTGCCTTAATACGAGTAGCGTGTGGCTTAATCGGGATTGGTTTAACCAAGTGGCATCAGAACAACAATATATCAAATGTTCTAAGTATTTCCCTTGGTGAAGCCCTTTCGAGAAATAAACAATGGTGCTCGTTAAAACAAAAGGCGCACCCCTTTGCTTTCATACGAGTAGCGTATGGCTAAATTGTGATTGGTTTGACCAAGTGGCATCAGAACAACAATATATCAAATGTTCTAAGAATTCCCTTGATGAAGCACTTTCCAGAAATAAACAATCAATACTTCACTGGACGAACCTTACATAAAGATGCAAATAGAATCAACAAAAAGGTACAGATTCAATTAGCATGTCGCGTGCCGAACGATGGCCGATTGGTTAGGGTGTTGGCCTTTCGTACCTGAGTTCGTGGGTTAGAATCCCGTTGTGGCATGGATGTTCGTAGCCGTTCGGAATCGGCTTTAAGCTGTAGGTCAGGGTCTCATTAGCCCTCGTGTTGCAAAAAGTAGACCATAGCACTCCAAACCAACCAACCAGCATGTCGTGTTTTTTCTTGCCTAATTTAGCGATGTTGTGAACTCGTCAAATAGCGATAGTTAGACTAAGGTAGTTAGTCGTTCCTGTATGATTGTGGCAGTTTAATCTTCCGAAATAGTATAATCTGAAAATTTTGTTTATAAAAGGAGTTTTATGTGTTTAAAACTGTTTAAAATGTCATATTTCTTTATATTTTCATCTGCAAATTTTTGCAAAAAAATAGTGCGTAGTTGTGTGTTTTTGTATTAATAATTGTAATATTTCTTTACATCTAAAAAATTTCTATTAAATGTTAGATTCCATTAGCTCTGAATTTGTGAGAAATGCTTAATTTCCGTTATTTTATTATTTGTAGATCAACAAAAATCGCCAAATTATGGTGGTTGACAAAAGAAACTAATAATAAACAAGGCGGCGAGTTGCGTTCAACTGTTCCAACAACAACAACAAAAATAATAACTAAATAAGTTTTAAAGATAATACGATCATCCACACATTTCTCAAAGCCAAACTTCAACACCGTTCCTTCTTTTTCAACAGTTGCCAAATAGCAAACCAAACTTCTAATTTACCTCGCGAGCAGTGAATGACTGGATAAAAATTCACCTCAATAACAACTAATCCATATCCTATTGATTCCTCTTGCACATTTTTTCTCCACTTTTCTTGCTTTCTAGAACCGAGGGAGCAACTTTTTAAAAATCAAACTTTTTCAAAGCTGTTTTCAATACTAAAAGCTGCCTACTTATTATTTATGTACAAAAGTGTCTTATTTGATATATAATTTTGACTTTAAGTTCATATCAATTTAAAAACAAGCCTTAAATATTTCAAAAAGTGAAAAAAAAGAGCATGATAAGCATAAGACCCAAACATAGAGTAATTTTCTAGGAATGATCAGAAAAACAACAGACAAACGTTATATATTACACATTAAACGGTTTATAGATGCATAGAAGTCATAATAATGAAGCATAAACTTTCTAGATCATACTTACGCATAAATCCCCCGTGATGTATGGAAGATTGTAAACGTCTGCATAACACTGAAAAAGTAAAACGAAGTGTGTATAAAAGATATGGTACTGCAATAATAAACAGATCATTCTAATAACCCAATTTCTTTTTTTTTATTTAATATCCCGGATTTTTAATTGTCCTTTAATTACTATATTTTCCTATTCAACGTTATCTTGTTTCAAACTTTCATTGTAAAATCTGTCGTTGCACAACTCAAAAATTGACATGTGTCGTAACTGTTAACTCTCTACTACATAGGGTTGAATTACTAACACTTTAACACTAGATTTACGGACCGAGCCAATTTGACTCATTAAAAATTTATTAATAAATATATATATATATATATATATATATATATATATTTATTTATTTATTTATATTATATATATATATATATATATATATTTATTTATTTATTTATTTATTTATATTTATATAACTTTTTAGTTAAGTAACAAAATATATGTAAACTTTCATTCCTCTTCCCCGCAGACCCCTTCATTTCGCATTATCAAATGTGGTATACCTATTTTCACGGTTGTGAACCAATTTGACTCATAAAATGTATATGAAAATAAATAAATATAGTAATAAATATAGTATAAAGTATATAAAGTATAGTATAAAGTAAATATAGAGAAGAAGTCGAGAACAAACACTTTCATTCCAATGTCAGAAGTTCATGCTACTGACGCACGGAAGAATTGTCAAGTTCAACAATCATGCAAAAGAAACAGATGTAGAAACCATTGTGCTAAATGTAATAGTAATGTTTACGGAAAATGTGTTTCAAAAACAGATTTTATGTGTAAAAAATGTTTCCTATGATTTTTTTGATAATAAACATTTCATTTAAATTAATTTAGAACTTTTTTTTCCAAAAATCTTCAATTTTCTTGTGTAAGTCAAATTGGCTCACTTCAGTAAAAACAGGTATATGATCAACATCCGTAAATCTAGTGTTAATATTTTCCTAGTACATAATTTGTACTGGAACTAATTCATTGAAGAGCACGATAGACTTTACAAAGAATTTAAGGAAATCATTGACTTGGAGTTATGATGAAAATTTACAAAATACTCCTACGGCCTGTGATATTATATGGTAGTGAGTGCTGATTCCTTAATAAATTAGAGAGCAAATTGATGATTTTTGAAAGAAAGATACTCATAACAGTCTTTGGAGCGGTTTATGAAAACAACAAATGGCGAACTCTACATAATCACGATTTATATCGGAAATATAAACCAGACATAATCAATGTTATTAAAGCCAATTGCATTCGACGGCTGGGACAACTTTATCGATATAAACACCAAAACCCTATCGAAAAAGTAACATTCTCTAAATCGGAAGGAATAAGAAAAAAGGGACGTCCACCAACTAGGTAGCTAGATGCAATTGAGAGGGACTTGAAGACAATTAGTGTAACAAACTGGAGAACCATAACACCAAATAGGTCAAGATGGCAATAACTTATTGGGACGGCCTTGACCTGCTATAGGCTGTAGTGTCAATATGAGGGAATCACAACAAAAGTGAACCTTTTGGAATAATGTAGAGGAATTGAGATTTATAGGAAGTAAACCCTTTACAGCTCAACCCAAGCGAGAATTTTCAAACCCTCTCATATATAAGATACACGACGCCAAAAAAGGAATATGGATGCCAATACTGTGTGTGTGTGAGTGAGAGAGAGAGGGAGCAAGTGAAGTAAAATATGCAGTGAGCCTGGACTACTAGTTAGTAGTTGTGGCTAATTGTTACCGGCTCAGTACACTCTAATGCTAGCTATTTTTAGATGCATTTAAAACAAAAGTTTCCCAATTAAAAAAAAACTTTTGTAACCGATATTACAAAATCATTGAATTCAACTTCATTTAAAACGAATCGTCCTTCTTTCGTTGTAAAGTATAATGGAAATTAAGATTTTTTTCATTTAAATTTATAAAAAATAATAAGGTCAGGATAGGGGGGGGGAAACTTACACCCAATTAAGTACTCCTGATTTCCCTTCAAATAGTTATCCTTATGATACATTATAAAGTCGACATTTAAATTCATAACATGCCTAATCAAGACTACTGAATTAATATTAGAGAAATCATTATACAAAAAGTATAAAAAAAATTCAATGCATTATATAACCATAATTTTAATTTTAACTTTTATAACGTATATCAATACATATATATGTTTATAATGAACATAAAAAACTTTATAGCAAATTTTAGTTACATCTTTCTTTAGTTTCAAGAAAGTGGATCTGGAACATTATTTAAGGAATTTAACAGCGATTATTAGCTATGCCAATGTTCTAAAAGCCTCATAGTAACACAATTGATGTAGAGAATTCTAGCAGATACCATGGGTATAAAGCATTTAGTAAATTCGTAACATAAAATATTAAATACCTGAATCATGCATTGGTAACGATCAAAATATCCTTGACGCAAGGCATTGTAGTTATCAGGTGGGCTATCTCCGTAAGAAACTGCACCTATTTAAAAAAGGAAGAAGAAAGCTGAGTTTGGAGTGAACTACCACAAACTCTCTTTTCTCTTAATACATTGTATGCGGGACACTTACTAGTACGTTTCCTGACAATTGATACGTGAGCGCGGGTCAGGTACTAGTACGGGTTAGTGTAACATGGTTTGTTTGTGGGTACAAAAATAACGGTATATACAAGAAAACGAAGCCGAGTGTTCTTGTCTTTAATTTTTTTATAGTGTAAAGATGTTTATATATAACATAATTCGAAAAAATTAAAACTATATACTACTATTTCTATTTGATTTTTCATATTTACGATACTATCATAAATTTATCCACTACAAATATATATTTTTTGTTTACAAAAATCTTATAGTTGTTATTTATATATTTCTATTTATATATTTGTTTATATATTTCAGTATAAAATATGAAAAGTTGGTTAAAAAATTAAATAATTTTCGATCTATTGAGATTTAACTGAATAACTAAATTTAGGCCCAAAACGCCAGCTCCCGGTACAATTCCGCTGCGAAATGTACCCGTACACAATGTGTTAAGACAGCAATTAGAAATATAAAAAGCGTTTATAAATCAAATTAGCTTATAATTACGAAATTTATTACATTAACGTAGAAACTACAATCAAACTTCTGCTCAATAAAAGTATTAGCTCTCATACTCTCATGCATTTATTTAGGATTTCCCATGGATTCTTGAGAGCTTCGTGAATAATTGACGAACTTTTCATGGATCAAACCAAGCAAAGCCGTACGATATACTAATGCTAGACACTGTTCTTCGGTACCGGAGCTGAAGGGTTTAAATCTCGCAGTTGGTATGGAGTTCGTAGCCGTTCGGAATCGATTTTAGGCAGTAGGTCCCGCTCTCATTACTCTCGTGATCAATACAGTACACTGTAGTGCTCCAAACAAAACCAAGCAATGGATATGTTATCTGTAGAACTATGTCTTTTGTAGAATTAACCATCCTTTTTATTATCAACGTTATTAGTCGACCTTTATGCTAATTAAGGTTTAGCTTGGAGAGCTGAGGTGTACTTTTTTGCTACGTGAGGGCTAATAAAACAGGGACTTACTGCTTAAAGACGATTCCGAATGGCTATGAACATCTGTACCTGCAGTGGGGTTCAAACAAGAGTTGCTCCCTACAAATTTGCCATCGTGTCCGGCTGCTAACTAAGGCATAACGAGGCTATAATTTACTGCTTGAAATTAATTTTGAATGCATATAAACATTAAAGCTTTCGGTAGAAAATATTAAGCATTTTAATCTTTTTTTTTTTTTCAGATTTATGCTTTTTTTTAATTTTAGAGATAGGGGCATCATAGTTATGATAATTATTTGAAATTTAAAAAAATATTTTTAATTAATAAAACTTTCTTTAATCTTTCTACAAGAATACATTCTGTACAACTTTTGTCCATTAAAGTTTAGAAATCAGTAATTGCCCCTGCCTGCTGGTGACATTCATTATATATACTGCTTTGGTGACTTGATATTTCTCTTTCTGCAACAAAAAGTAGGATTGACAACTAGTGGCTATAGACAAAAACAGTGTCAATCGGCATCCAACTATCGGAGATGTAGTTTTGTCATTATTTTGTTTTGTTTTATATTTTAACTGTTTTGTACCTAACTGTTTATTTTGTGGCTTTGTAGATTCTAAATACAATATTAGAGTTTTCTGATGTCTCTCATTTAAAATCTCTTTGTCACGTTTCTAATATTAAGAGAAGATGGTAAAATTCTGTTTTTGGAGCCTTCTTAATTTTCATTTCGGATTATGCTTCTTCAAAATTCGCATGTTGTAAAAAAAAAAAAACTCATCGTTTTCCAATTTTTTTCCTTGAGATCAAGTAGTTTAATTACTCTTCTATCTTTGCTAGAGTCATTTTAATTTATTTTAAAAACGAATAAATATGATTTTTCATTCCCAACGTCTTTTACAAGGATTGGAACTTTAATAGTGGCAACACTGCTGCAAAAACTCTACGCAACAAAATGAAAGAATGTCTCGTATACCACACGTAAGCTATATACCTACCATACCTCTCAGTAAAAAGACTCGTCCTTGCTACGTCAAGTGCATGGTTAGTGACTGGAAGAACAGATCCTTGTATTAGCTTGCGTTCTAAAGTAAGTGTTCTCGGGATGTTTTTAAATTGAATGAGCTATATGTCGTACAGCACGACAATGTTATCAGGGCTTCAAGAGGTCTGTGGGGAATCTGCATTGCCTTACGGAACTGTAGCAAGATGGGCAAAAGCCTTCAATGAAGGACGCCAAAATGGGGCAGACATGCATCGGCCAAGTCGTCCTAGTGTTAGCGAAGCAAAAATGCAGGCTGTTGCCGAACTAATGGACAGTGATCGATAACAAACGATTCGTGAGCTGGCCCGACAGACATGATTTGCACATTCGACTATGCTGCACATTCTAAGACCTTATTTAATTCCTGAGACAATAAAACAACAACCTACATTTTGGGCTAGGTATTAGGTCAACTTTTTGATGCAAGGGAGCTATTATGATGAAATCCGCTGATTAGAAAATTTTCGAAAAGGTTACAAATATCCATGCCAGTAAAGAAGTTAAAATCAACGGATTCTCGCATCGAAATGTAGTTCACTTCTTATTAAAAATTATTAAGGTTAGGAGATTTTTAAAAATAAGATTTTACCAGTCTCTTAATACAAACATAAACTAAATCATAAAAATTATTGTCGCATATTTTATTTATTACCAGTTATTTGCTGTATACCAGTCAAACAGTTTTTAAAGATCTAAAAGTAGTGTAAGGAAATGGTGGAGCTAAAAGAATGACCCCTTTTATTAGCTTTTAAATTACTCTTACTCCCATAGACTTTTATACTGCATAGTGATTAATATCGTAATCTTCCATGAAATTGGCTTACGTTTGAATCGGATCTAAGACTTAAGCGTTTCAATGCCTGCCCTAATAAAAAGTCATGTTGATTGGCTATACTATTCTTTTACTTTAAAATGGACGGAATACCGGAGGTGAGGATTTGGCGAATGTCTAGAAAAACACAAATGTCTGTAGATTAGAAAAATCACCTCTTTCGGTGATTAATAATAATCCACAAAAACCGGTTTATTAGTGTTACATGAGGGAACATGATTTCTGAAAGGAACGTTAAGGCAGACGATGGATGAATGAGTAACAAGCTTGCCTTTCGACACCAGAATCTGTAGGTCTGATTTTCCCACTGCTAGCATGGATATTCGTAACCCTTCGAAATCGGCTTTAAGCAATAGGTCCTGTCTAATTAACCCTCGTGTTCCAAGAAATTAACCGTACCTGGTACTCACAAGGACATGAATGATGCAGTTCCTACAGCAGAAAAGAAATGACAGCATCAATCAGGAATCCCTTTTATTCGCATAGTAGGGTTGGTTGGTTGGTTGGTTTGGAGCGCTACGGTCTACTTTTTGCAACACGAGGGCTAATGAGACTGGGACCTACTGCTTAAAGCCGATTCCGAACGGCTACGAACATCCATGCCACAGTGGGATTCGAACCCACGAACTCCGGATCCGAAGGCCAGCACCCTAACCAATCGGCCATCGTTCGGCCGCATAGTAGGGATTTTATAATTGGAGTGCTGCATTCGAAGGGCATTTTGTGGTAGAGTTGATACGCATGTTGTTCAATTGAGTAAATTTAGTGATTTATTACCAGTTATTTGGTACTATAATTTTTTAGACTTCTATACTTCGAAGGTAAACATTTCATTTGTTTTATTCATAATTTAATGTTTTATTTTCTATAATTTGAATCAAAAATATATGTTGGTACGAGAAAGTACCAGCTGCAAAATTAAATACTAAAATTAATAATTAAAATATTAAAAATTAATTTTCTTTTTTCTATGATTATTCTCCATTAAAACTTATTTAATGATGCAAAAATGCAGTAAGAAAGTTGATAGTAAGTTAATTCAGGATATAAAGGGTTAAAGGTGTATATGTGTGTTATAGATGCATAAAAAATATCTAAACCTACCTTCAGAGAAAACTACAGACTGGATCGCTAGAACGAGAACGAATATAACCCCATGCGGCACCATGTTCACAATGCCACTGTCTTTTGTAAATGCCTTATTCAAAGATCCACAAGATCTATAAACACACTTTTAATCCTGGCCCAGTGACGTGGAAATATTTTTCTCACTTAGAGACAGGTGTGATTCCTTTTTAACATTCAGGTGACGAAAGAAATTATTTCGTTATTTACTTTGGATGAGAACTCTGGCAACGAAAGCGTTGTCCGCAGCTTAGAGGAAAGCGATGGTTTTACCCTTAATCTTGTACATTCAATCGCAGCTGTGAGCTCAATATCCTGTGATTTCCGACGAACATTAAGAGTGGGTGGATGAAACGGTAAATTAATAGGCAAGAACTAGGGCTGAAGAGCAAACATTTTGCAGTGCATCAAAAAATACAGCCGTTTATATTTGAGAACAAAATTGTGAAAGAAATTGCATTCAGGTGAATTACACGAATATATTATTTTCAGTATTAAAAGGTGCTAGTTAATGGTTTAGGTAAATATGAAAATAAATCTGAACTTTTATATGCATATATTTGTGATATTATTTCCAGATAAATACGAATAAATTGATATAATCTGGTTGCAGTTTTTAATTCTCTTGAATTTTATAAGAATGTTTACTATCCTTAAATTTTTGAAGAATGTCAAAAGTAGATGCATAGAACAGTATACTAATTCGCAAGAACTAGAACTTAAGAGCAAACATTTTGCAGTTCATTATGTACAACTGTTGATATTCAAGAACGAAATTCAGAAAAAGAAAAATATGAGAGGAAATTTATTCTGATGAATCAATCACGCGGCTTATTTTCTGTGCTAAAGTGTGAGAATTTTCGTGTTAGTAAAGAAATTGGGAATGTTAAAGCTACCGAAACTGTTATGCGCATATATGTTTTGTAATTTTCAGATAAATATGAATTAGTTTAAACAACCTGGTTACTAATTTCCTACAACTTTAGAAAAATGTTCGATGCTTTGCACATTTTTGTCTTAAATGTTAAGAAATAAACTATTTGAAACGTCAAATTAAAAAAAAAAAATAAATTTAAAAAATGTTAGTATCGCTGAATTAATTATACAGTAAAGATAAGGCATAGAAACTAGTTAAAAAAAGACAGGTTGTATCTGCAACAATAAATCTGAAATTCATTTATAAATAAAATGAGTAGCAGTCTGGATAAAATAAGTCGATTTTTAATACCAATAAATCGCAAAAGTTTAGTTGAGTATTTTGATAGATGAAATAAGATTTCGAAAAGCAGTGGCCTTCTATTATTAACAGCATGAGAACATATAACCGTATATTACACTGATAACACTGTCATTACCTCTCTCACCTGTCATTACCTCTCATACGGAGAACCTAATTTAGGTAATTAAGAATATTTTAATGAATTCCTCAAAGTATAATCTTCAGTGATACCTCTTACACAATTAGGAATCACACGAGGCTTCAAATTGAAAGTTCTTAGAAACTGTTGGCAGTATGAGACTGAAAAATTGATACCCTAGATTTGCCCACACGGTGGACCACTGTCGAAGTGCCCTACGCTCCGAGCGAGCGATCGCAGAAGACTTGCAATCGGAAGGAAGAAATTTGGAATAAGTCTAAATGCCCAAGAGACCTCGTGCCGATGTCGGAGTTAGTCGTGACCTTCGAGAACTAGGTCCCACCACTGGATCTCTCCCTGTGACGTCAGCTCAGTGAGATCTACCATGACATTCTCGAAAGTCACGAGTTAGGGGGGGTAGCGCGATTTATTGCGGAATAATTCCTTTATTGTGATCATACACAAAAGTGTGCATGCATGTGTGGGAGGGGGTTTCTTCTGGTACAATATGCCAAAAAACTATCGATCGCTAGGTCTCATGAAAATATACTAACGTTATGAATATAGTCTGCTAAAACGAGGCCAAGCAACGTAAATATAATAAAAAAACCCCTCCATTTTTGAAAAAAAATATAACTTTTATACATACTGAAGTCCTAATATTATTGAATTTTATGAAGCTAAACAGCTTCATAACTTTTTGTGGCCTACTGTACTTACTGTTTAAAGCCCGTTCCAAACAAATACGAATAATCATTGGGATTCGAACCCATGAACTCTAGTACTGAAAAGAAAAGTTCCACTTCGACTATACGTCATAATATAGATAGAAAAGAAAAACAACAATTTGCTTAAGAATCAATTATGAATGGCACACACAAAGTTTCTTTAGTCTGCTTAACAGTTTATCAAAGACAGACAACGACAAAACAGTTAAGGACCGCCGTTCAATGTCAGAATATGTGGATTCGAATCCCTTTGATACGAAACAGTTTTAAAGCAATGTGCCTAACTCTGGTTAGATAAAAGGAACCGTAGCGCTCTAAAACATCAAGGCTAAATTTTTCCGTATTTATTACGTGTTCAGTACGTATAGTTTGCATATAAGAAAAAAAATTATGGGTTTCTAAACACGAACTTCTAGTGGAGAAAAAACTCACTTCTGAGCTTTGGAAACATCACTAATTCTCAGATCTTTTTGAAGAAATTAATTACATAGGACTTTTAAAGAAAGGTATTTTCTTTTCATTTAGCCGAGTTCCTGTCCAAGTTGGTTTTGTTTGATTTACGCAGGTGTCTGTTTCAGATATACCCATAGAATTCATTTCGCGCCTCACAAATACGATGATCATGAAAGTTCGTGACTACTTAAAGGCTGTTTAGAGGTTAAAAGAATGTGCGACACAAAGGAGTTAAGTTACACGAAAGAAAAAGAAGTAAGTGATCGAAGGGCACGCGTGTGCTTCATATCAGTTACGCAATGACTTTTGCTTTAGTCTAAATATAAACTAATATTTATCTTCTAGAAGCATTGACGTTAAACTAAATATGTAATTTAATGGATGTAATCCGCTAAGATAGTTGACGCGTTGCTGCCAGGGACTGATTAAAGCACGGGACAACTGAATCAGCTGAATTTTGGGACCCCAAAATTTTATATCTAATTCAGGGCCATCGAGTAACAGGATTATATGGTTTAGCCCATCAATACAGATTTTTTTTCAGTGAGCATTAACAGCAACAAGCGAGAAAACAACTAAACAGGAAATAAAGGAAAGATAACGATAGTTCATGACACAAAAAATAACTAGAGTTTAGGAATAGAAAAACACGATATTTTGAGGCTGGAGACATTCGTTCATGTCGGAGACTCATTCAAGAATGAATATTTTTATAACTAATTTTTAAAATTAAAGTTATTTAATTAACAATAGTTACAAAAATCTCTCAGGTTAATTCTTAAAGCAACATATTTTTTTAAATTTTACTGTTATATAAAAGCAAATGTTAATTTTATTTTTATAGGAAATTGCAAAAATCTTTTGTTAAACTTATGCTGTTTTGGTACTTACAAATTTATTCGTAATATCGTGTAAAAAAAGTGGTTATAATTTGTACAAATTCGATGAACCTTATAATGAACTTCAGGTGGGGGCTCAGAATAAGCATCAGGCTCTGGGCCTAACTTTATCTTGATCGGGTCATGGTTGCTGTATACGAAAGAACATTATCTCATCCATACGGACGATGGCCGATTGGTTAGGGTGCTGGCCTTCAGAACCGGAGTTCGTGGGTTCGAATCCCACTACGGCATGGATGTTCGTAGCCGTTCGGAATCGGCTTTAAGCTGTAGGTCCCGGTCTCATTAGCCCTCGTGTTGCAAAAAGTAGATCGTAGCACTCCAAACCAAACCAAACCATCCATACGTAAGCTGATATTTAAGTTTTCATCCAGTGACAATACAAACACGTATGTTTGATAAAATCTTTTAAATAGATGGTCTTTTGAAATTCTAATCTTTACGAGCGTTGCAAGTTTTAAACTCTACAAGATTCATTTTAAAGCGTTGTTTTAAATTAGGTAGTTAGCAATAAATAAAACAATAGAATTTTGGTTTATGTTATGACACAGCAAGACCAAGGCAAGCTCGAGTGATAAATTGGTTAAAGTTTCAAAGTATGAATTTCATAAATATCTCAGAAAATAAATTGTAGAATCAGAAAGTATTGATGATATTGTGTCAAGTTATCACATTAGCACAGTTGACATCCACCTGTGTCATGAACTCTCTAATCCATTTATATCTATCCTATCACAACTTTTAGATGTTAATTTCTCTCGCTTCCTGGCATAACAAGAATAAAAGAAATCTCAGGATTAATGGGCTAGTTCTATAGCTGATCGATATACTAAAAGTCGACATCAATCTCCAATATTTCAAGATATTTTTAATAAAGTTCACATGAAACTGAAACATTTAGAATACACAAATAAATTCCTTTTTACATGATAATTTTAAAAGAACCTTATGTAAACTAGTGTCATAAAAATTTGAATGATTAAATTTTAGGAATTCTTTTGCAACATCTCTGGCAATAGCCATAGGTGATTGAAAAAATGGACTTATTACAGTGAATTCTGCAACTAATCCAGCATATGGGTATTCCAAAATGAACCAATCATGAAAAGCTTTTCACACACTGTTTATAAGTTTCTATCTTGCAATCGCATATGTTGATTAGGAGTGCTAATGTCATTGTTTAATTATTCAATAGCTTATAAGAAATGTACTCTTTCATCACCTGATGGCAGCTGGGAACTTTAAGTATACAAGGAAAGTTCATAACCACCTGCTTCAAATTTGTGTATGGATTAGTGTAAAAGTACACACAGTATACCACTGTGTATGGATTAGTGTAAAATTAAAATTGGCGTCTCATATAGCTTTTGTAAAGCAAATCACACTATCAAAATGCATGCCCAATGTTAGTATATTAAATGGTGATATGTAGATAAAATGACCAAAAAAAGCAACTGTTGGTCTTAAATTCAAGAAGCAATTGTTAGTCTAAAATAAGAAATGTATAACTGTGTAGTATATACTCAAGAGCCAAAACATAACCACCTGTCAATAACGAATTGGCACACTTTTGGCACGCAACACAGCTTCAATATGCCTTGGCATGAATGCCACAAGTCCTGGTAGATGGCCAGAGACAGATTGTACCAGATGTTTAAGCAACAGTTAGGCAAATCCGAGATATTGCGAATTGGTGGTCTTTGAACTCTGAGCTGCTGTCCCATGACATCCCAAATTGTTCTCTCGGATTGAGATCCAGTGAGTTAGGTGGCCAGGACATTAACTACTTGGCCCTGCATTGGTTGTCAACTGAGCCACTGTCTGGCTCTGGTTTTGCTTCACCATGCAAGACAGTCTCTGACGACCTTTTTCTTTGATAGTGTGTAGATGTTTAACACCATGTCTTCTACTGCTGGTTTCACTGTCATTCATCCACTTTGCATAAGTACTAACAACTGTAGATCGCCAACAACCCATGAGTTGTGCAGTTTTGGAAATACTTGTTCTGAGCCTTTGAGTCATTACAATCTGCACTCTATCAAAATCGCTTAGATCCGCAGACTTTCCCATCACACACAGAAGTGAAAGAATGATTCTTCAGACTCTCCAGCAGCAGTTAAATACCACTTCCACCTGATCACATGCCTTCCACATCATCTAAGTGAGTTAGTTCATTGTAAAATGTTGGAGTGGTCATAATTTTGGCTCTTGAGTGTATTCTAATAACTGCCAAGGAAGCTTTCAATTTACAGAAAAAAAAAAAAAATTAACATTCAGCAAATGGTTTTATAATGAGAAAATACTGTGTTAACTGTTTCACTGCTAATTATATTAATGTTTTAGGATTATATTCTATAACTTACGTGTAGGAAAATTATATATAGCTCATGGTTTTAAATTATTAAAAAAAGATTTATTTTATAAATAATACATTTTAATGAATTATGAGGATATAACTTATCAAACATACAGTTATTTATCCATTTTTTCCAGCATCCGCATTTTCTATACTTTGTTTTATGAAAAAGACCATATTTCAAATTTTGATACTATGTTGTACAGACAAAACTGAGCAATATATTTATACAAATCTATATATGAAGTGAAGCTAAACATATACTTTAAACAATTTTAAATGAAATACTTTATTAATATTCTCTTTAAATAAAATATTGTACATACATATATTCATACATATGTCTAAATATAAAACTACATAGTTGTTTTCTGCATAGTAAAACTCTTAAATAAAACAGTATATAAAACTTTATATATTTCATAACAAATAGAAAAATAAAGGATTAAAACTTAATAATGAAGCATTAAATTTGAGACTAGAAACTGATTTGAATATTATTGAAATCACAAATTTCACTGAATAAAAAGAATGTTTTTACATTTTTCTTGATAATCAAGAAAAAATGAGATTGCAATCAGTTATACAAAGAACACCAAAATGGAATGAACACAAACTACTGAGCACATTTAAGAATAAAACTTGTTCATTGTTTACATCATTCTCAGAAATAGTTACATGCATACGTTAATCCAATATCTTTAACACTAAAATGCCTGTATTAATTTCAAATTCAAGGCTTATACATTGATTCGTTAATCTAGAGATTATACATGTTTATATTATATATATATATATATACATACAGTAAAACCTCTATTGAACACCAGCTTTTAATAAAGATTGTTCATTTTTGGCTTATATTTAGAGAGGATTAGTATTATTAGTAAAACAGTACTTATGATCTGTCCACCAATGCTGGGATACGCTTGGAGAGCCTCATGGCAAAATGGGTCTGGTTCAATGAATAAATGTTTAAATTTATTATAATTGCAATATTAATTTTTCCTCTATTAAAGAACTACTTTTCCTCCTCTCCCTCCCTTAAAGACCACTGTTTAATATGTTAAAATTACTTCTGTGGAAAGAATTTAGAATTCCAGAAATTTTGAAAAAAGTTTGGAATAGTTTATTTAAGCAATCACTTTTTGAGAAATGTTAATAATACAATTAAATATCTAACAAATAAATAAAATTATACAATTTAATAATTTAAAAAATTGAATATTAACACATTGTTGACCGGCAATTTTACTGAAAATTTATCTCATGTCACCAGCTATTAGCACAATTTGATTCATAATCACTTGGACAATCAGATAAAGCATCCGCTTATAATTCATTGAAAGATTCTTCATTGCGTTCCGTCATCATTTAAAATTTTTTTTTTAATTATTAAATATATTTTACAACAAAAGATTTGGTGGGTCTTATAAACGAGAGAAACAGCTTGTGTTATACTGACCAACACTTGCACTGTATGGTGGCCAACAGATAAGCGAAAAAAAGATGCATCATGAGTTTACTTGTGGCGTCAGCAACGTTCGGCCATAAAAACACTAGTTAATTTGTGACCGGCCAACAATGTATCAATATTATTTTGGAAAAAATCCTAAGAAAATGGAAAATAATTTTTAAAAAATGATGATTACAAAGTGAATGAAAGATGAGTTTTGCATGTTGGACATTCATATTTCCCAGCAAACAAACACAAACCCATACATTATTGTAGAACAGCTACATTGCCCTTTTCCTATAACTGTATAAAAACATTTTAGTGTCTTAAAATCCAAGAAAACTTCAATTCTTTCTTTAAAGCTCTACTGACATAAAATATAATAACTTTAATAATTATGCTCACACACATATGCATGCATGAAACTTTAGTTTTCCAATTACTTCAGTCAAGAGACAACTTCTGAGAGATCAGTTTTTTACAGTTCAATGGATAGTCTCTTTAGAAAGGTTTCACTGCATAAATTCTTGATGGTGACAATATTTTGGGTGTTCTAGTGTTAAACCCATACTAAACCTCACAATTTGGTTTGTTTTTTAAAAAACCATTAAAACATTATATGCTTATTTCACTGATATTGAAAGCTTTAAAATACATTGGATAATCAGTAGTAACAAAAATTAAGCTGATGAATAATTAAGAAAAAGTCTAATAATTTCAAGCATGTCATCAGGCTTAAAACGAGTTCAGATGCATGTATATAAATAACTGTTCTTTGTTATACTGTCCCTAACAGTACATATTTTTCTAATAGTACACAGTTAATATCCAAATGACACTAGAGATGTCCAGTAGTTGTTTAATGGTATTCTGTTTATCATTAAGGGCAATATTCATCCATATAATGTTCAATAATGATCTAACATAAGCAAGAAGCTTATTTTTATATTGATTACTAAATAAAATTGTACTATGGTTAAGAATTGAAGTGATTTTGAAAAAAAACTTGATAATTTTATATTTTTTGTTTTAACATGAGTTTTCGGAGAACTACTGATTAGTGAAAAACATAAAATTGTCATAATCTATGGTTGTTTTTTATGTTTAATCTTTCCAACTCCAATCTACATGCATACAATAATTCTAATAAAAACTATCATAAATGAACATATTGTTTATCATTAGCATTTAAAAAAATAATAAGATTATTTACAAGCTAAACAAACATCTTGGTTACTGCTGTGCTGGAAGTATCTGGATAACATTTACTTATTCAATATACTTAAAGTAATAAATATTAACTAAACCTGGGTGCTATGGGTGTATGACAGGTATGCCGCAGCTAAACAAAAATCTTGGTTACTGCTGTGCTGGAGTATCTGGGATAACATTTACTTGTTTAATATACTTAATTAAAGTAATAAATATCGACTAAACCTGGGTGCTATGGGTGTATGTCAGGTATGCTGCAGCAATAATCAAAGTGATTTGTGGATTAAATTAATTAGACTATTGATAAATTAAAGGAAATAAGGAAAATATCACCCAAACAGTTTCATTCACTGCATTATGTCAAATAAGCTTTAAATTTGTAATACTTTTTCTTCATATTTAAGCCCCTTAAGGGTAGCCATGCTGCAAAATTGTTTAGCTCAACAAGGGTGCTACAGTGAAAAAGATTGAAAATAGCTGAACTACACAATACATTAGTTTATGAAAGTCTGATTACAGAGGATACAAAATAATATCAATTAAGAAAAATACATAGTTGCAATAATGGCATAATGAAGAGGAGGTTATAACACTCTTGCATAAGGTTTGCTGTGTTAATTTTGAGATATAATTTGAAGTGGGAGAAACTCCCTTCATAAAAATTTTCTCAATACCCTCCTGAATTGCAGTATTTTGTATTGAGAATCTTTATTTCTAATCCACATAAAATTTAAGTGGATCCACATAAAATTTAAGTTTTAAATTAATAACAAAAGTATAATATTTATGAAGAATAACTAATATACCTAGAAAAATAAAATCCTTCTATGAGAGGCACAAATAATCTTTTACATTTTTTAGCCAATTTACAACCATTCCTATTAGGTACAAATTATTTTGCATAAAAAGCAGATATTAATTATAGTTATTAAACCTGAATATATGTTTGAATTTAAAATTTTTAGTAAAAGTTAAAGGAAATAAATAAAATATTAAAAGCACAAAAAATTTAAAATATATATATATATATATATATATATATATATATATATATATATATATATATTAATCATACATAATACAGACAGCATGGATATATCAATAAAACTAATTTTAATATGTAAATTTTTTAATTAATTTAAAAAAAATTAATACATAAAGAATCCTATTCACTCATTTTCTGTAAATTTAAAAATTATTAAAATAAATGAGTAAATATCATCATTGGATCTGTATTTCTGAATGAGAAAGCATTATTAATATTTAACATAGGTTCACATATCATAACCAAATTTCTTGAAATTTACTGATCTTGCAAGTAGAAGCATTTATTCCAAGATGCCATATTAATGATTACTGATAGTAAAAACATAAGCTTGAAGAAAAACACAATACAATACATTTAAGTAAAAAAAGTTAAACTTAATAAGCAACAAACACCTGTATGATTTTTTTTTAAATGCTAGTATTATAACTACTAGCACTTGACAGGTTTTTGACACACAACAATTATAGTAGTGTTTAAACTGTCATGCTAAAAACCTCATATTACACTTTTGTGATAGTATCTATCAATAGTGGCGTTTTAAAAATAACATTTTGTATATTGTTCAATTGTGAAATATTAATACAGTTTTTTGATTTTAGGAATTATGGTAAATCATTTGCCACATATTTTTTAGCAAACATATTGTCTAAAAACAGTACAAGTTGCAACATGTAGCTTAACAAGTAACATGTTATCTAAGAAATGACAGAGAAAATAATTTTACTATAATCCAATACATTCAAAACAATATTCTTGCTGCTTTAACAGTAAAATTCTTAACTAATAATACACTCAAAAAATTAGGACATTTCTTAACACCTACCATTGCTTTTGAGAAATCTCAAAACATGTTATATGTTATAAATCTTGAACTAGTCCACATAATTATTTTACAAATAATTCCCTTTCATTTAGGTAGCCATTTGGAATCGGCTTTAAGCAGTAGGTCCTGGTCTCATTAACTCTCGTGTTGCAAAACATAGACTGTAGCACTCCAAAACCAAACCAAACCTTTCATTTAGGACTTCATTTTGGATAATTTCTAATGATTTAAACCAGTTTTGAAGCTTGCCATGTCAAAAATCAGTTTTTGACATAAAAAAAGCAACCTGGCAGTTAGATATTTTATTTTAAAATTAGTACTTCAAGTTAACTTCTAGTATGCAGGTGTGCCACTTGAAGAATACAAAAAGAAAATAGATCTTGAGATAAATTTCCTACCTCCTAGCATTAATGTAAAGTATCCACTGTCAGGTTTTATTCTAGCACCCTTTTACAGGAATTGCGGTGCTTCATACCCTTTATTATATAGATCAGGGGTGGCCAAGAGGTCGACCGTGAAGACATTTTAGGTAGTCCAAGCAACCATCTCAATAATGACCTTGGATATTAACAATTAATATACCACATCAGTCACGGTCAAGGAAGATATTATTAAATTAAGATGTGATATATTTCTTAAATCCAGAGCACCTAGCGATAATGATTTTCGGAAATTAATTTCTGAGAAAATGTTTCCAAATATTTACAAATTGATTTTGTATTTGAAATCATACTTTGGATCAACGTATCTTTGCGAATCTGCTTTTTCAACCATGTACGCCATAAAAACCAAACATTGGTCACATTAACAGATGGACATTTAATTTCGTGTTTACGCATTGCAATGATAAACTTGTCGCACATATACAGTGCCAAATTTCAACTAAACAAAGTGAATAGGATGGTCAATTTTTGATATATGAATACTTTGATTATTTTTGTCAGTAAATTTTTATTTTGTAAATATTAATATTAAGTTTTTTTAGAAAAATTAGATAATTTACCATTTTTTTCTTGTTACCGAAAATAAATATATAAACATGTACGTTAAGTTAATTTAGCTCTGCCATTGGTAGACCGCCTTTGATTTTTTAAATGTGGAGTAGACCACGGATCCCAAAAGTTTGACCACCCCTGATATAGATATTAAGGTAGCAATGAATGCAAATTCTTAGAATCAAAGTTGCAAGGGGGGGGGGAAACTTTGTAATAGAGTTTGTTTTGTTTATAAAGCAAGTATGACTTTCAATACTTTTGTACACAATTTGTTTTAAAACTTATCATTTAACAATGATGTAGAGCTTCCTGAAACACAAGATACCAGACACTTTCAACATATGCTATCTTTAAAATTCTAATTCTCTATCAACCATCAATTCTTTCTCTAAGAAACATAAGTCTTTTTAGTATCAAAATAACTCTATACTGAAATTCTGACACTCAGCTTATTCAGAGAGGTAAGCATTTTTTTTTTGAGGGGGGGGGGAGAGGGATAGCATATATCTTAGTCTTGGCATCACGTGACAAACTGTAAACTTTCTTTTTTTGTCATCAGTAGCAGACATACAGCTATCGAGGATCAAAGGATTAAATCTCTCTGAGGACCCATTAACCTAAGTATGCTTATGTAGCACAGAAGTAATTCAACCCATAATCAAAGGTTGAGATTTAAAAAAAGTTAAGCAAACAAAAACAGGATTTCAACTTAAAGACTAGTAACTACACAGAGAAGATACAAGGCACATACAAAATCACAGCACATTAACAGCTAATTTGTGATAATTGGAAGACAAAGATTTTTTTAAAGCTCTAAATCAACATTTCACTTTGTTTCCATCTACTCCTTGAATGCTACAGACACAATATTTTATATAATCTCCCTAATATATATTACAGTGTTTATATTTAAACAACCTATGTTATAAAATATTGATTCCCAACATTGCTCTTATTCTAAAAGCCTCAACTTACATTTTAACTATCTATTTTTTTTCAATCATGCATTTATAAAATAATTAACTACAAATTAAAAACAAAATATTGAGAAATATGCATGTACATTCATCATAATTAAGAAACAATTAACTAAAGAAACATATGAATATAAAAATGTGCATTTCTTTTTAAAACTGTGCTTTTTTTTCAAATGCAATTTTTTAAAAATCTGCAATAAAGCACCAATTAGGAATATATGCAACAAATTAGATAAGAAATTAAAAGAAAAGTCCATTAAAAACTAAAAAACAAAATTTCTTAAACATTAAACATAAATTTTCTTTAATTTTCAACCAAAAATAAATAGGATTAAACAGAAAATTAAAGACAACCTATAATCTACAGTTTTCTAAAAATAATACCTTATATTTAAACTAAATATGAAAAGTATTGCATAAATCTTATCAAATAAAATAATGAGAGTGACAGCAAAGTACTAAAAAATATCATACTAGATTTTTGAATCGTAATTGCTTATAATTCTGAAACAATTATAAAGTATATAAAAAAATCAGAACTATCTTATAATAAAAAAAGATGTTAGAATTAACTCTAAGTTTCAAGTCACAGTTATTTTGAAGATAAAGTAAAATATATTGTGTTACAAACTTAAATAGCTAATTTAATACATAGAAAGTTTTGATCCATTAAATAAATTATATAATTTTATTTAATACTAAAAACATGAAAAACATTCTAAATAAAACTGACTAATCTACAAGTGTGTGCCTTAAAAATAATTTTAAATTACTAAGTTCAGCCTATAATATTACATTAGAGTTATAAAAGGTATCTGTTTCTGAAATATAAACTTAAACAGAACAGAATTATAGAATTTTCTAATAGAACTTATAGAATTATTTTTTAAATTAATTTATGTCAGTAAAAAAGCTTACAAATTTATGAAACTATAAATAATAACTGACAATACTCTGATTATTGGATAATTATTCTCACATTTATTCTTTAGTTTAAAGCTTTATTTTGTTGGATAACCTTTCAAAAAATTTATTAACAATACCAAAATTAATATTTGCAGTTGAATATTAACTTCTTAAGTACATTTGATGGCTGATACTCATCATATACATCCCTCCCCCAAAGTTACAATCAACAACTCTAACCTGTTAACTGTATTAACAATATATCAATTTTAACAAATGTTTTAGATTTGTAACTTAAAAATTGTTGAAATTATGTATATCTTTCCTTAAAACAAATGAATTCTTCAAGGAAATTAATTATTTTTTCATAATATCCATATATCAACAAGTTAAATATGTTCCATATGCAAAAAAGTTTTCAAATAAGTATGTTTTATAGAATTCACCTTGGGTAGATTTGATGACTGTGACTCATTAGGCACTTATTTTGCCTAAGAGGTGGATAATGAGTCTAATTTGTCGATCATATCTTCTACTGTATCTGATGATATTCCCTGCATCAACAAATTAAATCGATTCAAAACAAAATTTTTCAAAATAAATCTGTACTCAAGCAATTAAATTAATTTTTCTTCAAAATATTAAAACATATTTGAAAAAAAATTTATTTACACTAAAGTATAAGCTAATAAGAGTAAGTAAAGAAAGGGGAAAAAACAGGTTATATAACAGTATTTGAAATAATCCTAAATAAGTAAAAGTGAGGTTGAATCTACTAATGCAGCATCATTTTACAAATTATGTAATGAAAATTAAATAAACACTAAAACAAAATTAATAATTTTCATTATATATTCTATTTGGATTTTTAAAATGGTAAACATAATTCTATTTAATGTTACACTATAGATATATAGGAAATAAAACAGTGACATTAATTCCTACAGCTACATCTTCAATTTGATCAATTTTCTACAATGAATTTTAATTTTAATCAATATCAATATACTTTACTAAAAAAATTAAGCAACAGATCTTAATGAGAATATCGTACTATTAAAATTAAATTTTTAAAAAATGTTTATAGGTAAACTAGCAACTGTGAAGAAAATGATTTTTTAAAGTCATTACTACTACCTCACCAATAATTTAACAAGAATCTAAAAGGCAAGCATGCAAAGAAACTCTAAAAATATTTAATAATGATCAACACCATCTTACTTTTAAAATCATAACTGGGAATAAAACATAATACCACTATACATCTCCTATAAATTTTTTAAGAAATGAATGTAATGAGGAGGGGGAACAGATTCAAGCTTTCCTAATGTATCTTTTCATACACTAAGACTGACAGTCAAATTTCTTGAACAAAAACACAAAAAATAATAGAATATCCCCACTATTATCCCGATTTTATATTCTGTGTGAGTTTTGGTTATTTTTCAACTTAGAGAATAATTTACCCGATCATTTTCATTCTGAAGATCAGATAGATCAGACTACAAAAGCACCAATTTCACAGATTTAAAAAAATGGATGGCTTTACTTTCATCTATGGAAAATTTGATTAGAGATTTTCATCTAGAGAGAACTATAATGAATACCTCTAAGCCTTGTTAACTTTAATTATTTAGCCAAATTACAAAATTTCATAGTGATCACATATATATGCATGTAACGATATTTGAACCCATACTAAAACTAACCAACCAAATTTAACAACTTAATTGTAATTGTATCCTAAAATAAATTTCTGACGATTCTATCCTAAAAGTACAACTTTGGCAAAATATCTTTGTTTCTTCTTGAACTGTATAACATTTGATGATCTTAAGTAAACCAAAATTAATTTCTGCTAAGCTCATTTTATATAACTTAGTTTTGATTTTAATGTCCCCATGCTAAAAATTCTTATTTTCATTGGCTGGCTCACTTGCACCCCCACACCATTATATAAGCAAATGTAAAATGTTTTGGAGGCAGAGGAGCAAAGTTGGATTGTTTGAATAAATTCAGCATTTTTATCTACAAATATTAGTGCTTTTTTATGGCCTGCAACTGCATGATAGATACTACTCTACTTGACAGTAAGTCAAAAACATCCATTACATACATACATATATGAAAGTCACTCTGAATTTTATATATACAAAACAGATTCATTAGCGAAATAGAGTCATGGCTTCTATAAATTTTAAGACATGCTATGTTATGTAATTTACAGAGATAGAAAAAAAAAACATGAAATTATTCAAAGTAAAATTTATTATAACACCTTTAACAGTGAAAAAGTTGACTTATTTTACAGTAAAATAAATTTTAGGAATGCTATGCTAACATTACATAAATTATATGTAAATTATATTTTAAGCAATATATTAATTTAAAAACATCAATTATAAATATTGTCAATATTTTGACAACTACAAATAACTTGTCAATATTTCAAATTTTTGATACAAGCTCAAAACAGTTTTTTTAAAACTCAAATGACTAGGAAATTTTGTAAGAATTAACTACAACTAAAAATTGTCTAGAAAATATTACTCGTTAAAGCAAAGTGTCACATTCATCAAATATATAAGAAACTTTTTACAATAAAATTTTAATCAAAACAGTAATATTATTGAACACAAGCATAAAGCATTTATCAATTTTTATCAAAACATGATAAATATTGCACATGTCTAAATCCATATCACAATCTCCTGAACTAAAATGTTTATTCTAAATGTCTTGAATCTTCTTTAAAGAAAACAATTATAAAAGTTATATATTTCAAATATGTCCATTACTTCTCTTAATAAAACATTTATATTAATGTATCGGCAAAACCAGTAGATCATATTTAAAAACTTAAAAACTGATGCTTCACTGAATATCAAGTGTTTTGCATTTCAATGTGTCTGGAGGATTTTCAATAACATTTTTACTCTGAATCAGTTTTAATTCTAATGAATGTGGAGATGCTGGTTCTTTAGTACCTGCAATTGATAGAGCTGGGATTAGATATACACCAGAAAGTTATGATAATGTGACACAATACAAATTCATACTTAAAACAAATATATATTAAAAACTAAAAAAAATATTGGTCCATAAATATTAAAAATTATGATATTTATTTATGACATACAAATACTCTTAAGTGACACACACGCCAAAACATTATCACCACCCCTACATTTTGCAATGAACTTGCCTTGATAACATGGAAGGCACATGATCAGGTAGAAGTGGTATTTAACTTCTGCTGGAGAGTCTGAAGGATCATTCTTTAACTTACTTCTGTGTGCGATGGGAAAGGCTGCAGATCCAAGTGATTTTGATAGAGGGCAGATTGTAATGGCTCGAAGGCTCAGAACAAGTATTTTGCCTGACTCATGGGTTGTTCGCGATCTACAGTTGTTAGTACTTATGCAAAGTGGATGAACCCAATACAAAGCCAAGTAGAATAGCATTGGAGCATACTGTTCAGCGGACACTGTTACATATGGAGCTATGCAGCAAACGCCCCTTGCTGACCAAGTGTCATCACCAACTGCACCTATGCTGGGCCCAGGAATGTTGCGACTGGTCCATGGATCAGTGGGAGAGAGTTGCCTGGTCAGATGAATCACGGTTTGTCATTCATCATGCCGATGGCCATGTCAGGATATGACATCTTCCAGGCAAACAGTTGTTCTCTCAATGTACAGCAGGTCATACAAAGGCAGGTGGTGGCAGTATTATGCTTTGGGGGATGTTCTCTTGGGCATCTCTGGGACCCGTGATTGTGGTAGAGCAGACCATGAATGCTACAGGGTTTCTGAAAATCATTGAGGACCAGTTGCACCCTTACATGGCCTCTGTTTTTCCAGCTGGAAATGAAATGTTCCAACAGGACAATGCCCCATGTCAGAAAGTTACAATTGTGTTGGAGTGGTTCCAAGAACATAATGCTGAATTCCAGTTAATGTCCTGGTCGCCTAACTCACCGGATCTCAATCCGATAGAACACATTTGGAATGTCATGGAACGGCAGCTCAGAGTTCAAAGACCACCAACCAATTAGCAATACCTCAGATTTGCGTAACTGTTGCTTAAACATCTGGTACAATCTGTCTCCAGCCATCTACCAAGGACTTGTGGCATCCAAGCCAAGGTAGGTTGAATCTGTGTTGCATGCCAAAGGTGGGCCAACTCATTATTGACAGGTGGTCATAATGTTTTGGCTCTTGAGTGTTTATATCAAGGTGTCCATTAGGAAACCATTTCGAAATTCCCTAATATTTCCCACCAATTTGCAATTTTTTTCCTGATAAATTCACACTATTTAACACAATTTCTTTAAATTCTTATATGAAACTATTTTTAGGTAAAAATTTATATGTATATGAAGTTCAATATAGACATTAACTTTAATAAAAACTAATAAAGTCCCACTGTATTTAAAGCTTTAAAATATTCTTTTTTATCTTTAGGGTGTCCAGGATGATCTGCTTAAGGAACAGAGGATTAATCTATTCAATTAAAAAAAATTATAAAAAAATAGTACGAAAACTTTTGCAGTTTTTTTTCACATTTTATTTATACTTAAATTCATTATTTTTAAAACTTTTTTCCCCAGAAAATTCTTTGATTTAAAAAAATTCACTATTACTCTGGTAATTATCTAATATTCTTAGAATTGTTGAATACTTTGACATTTCCTTTTGCTGGACTAAACTGTTCTTTCAAGCTAATGGCCCCAAATAAACATACATACAAAAACAGCACTTATAAATTGTTTTGCTATATAATTTGTAAGGAATTTGCACCCACGACTATGTGTGCCTTTGATGACATCAGCAGAATCACTCCATTTGACCCCTTCCACTCGGCGTTTCTTTGGAGAAGTAAGATGCCGGCTGGCAAAAAGGGGGCTTGATGAGGATGTTTTGGTGTAATGGATGTTTTTGCAGGACCTCGGAGAAGGAGAATATGCCCTTTTCGGTAGGGCTCAAGTTTCCAGACCCCCCCCCCCCCCGAAGAAGGGAGAGATCTGCAAGAGGGCAGTTGGAGTTCAGCGGGGGGAGTCGAGATAGAGCTGGTGGCCAAAAAACATCTCTCTGTGCTGATGTCAGGAAAAGACAACGCTCGGTTCTAAAAATCTGGCTAAGACTGGCTTTGAGACTCACTATGATATTTGATTTTCTTTAATTTTGTTTAAAAATATTGTAAATAAATGTGTTTTGTCCGTCCAAGATTTCGAGAAATTATTTTGAGTATAGGCATCCCAGTGACCGGGGATCGAACATACCTGCCCCAGTACAGTAGGCAGGCAGGTCCCACACTAACATAGCACAGCTAGAAAGAGGGTGCGTTACATAATTATTGCACCATTATTATTCATTATTATCACACTATTCATATTATTCATTATTATCATAAAATAAAATTTAAAAAAGTAAATTTTTACATACTACAGGGGGTGCTTTAGGAATTAAACCACTCCCAATTTCCAACAGTTTTTTTTTCATATATTTCACATTTATAAGGTTCTTAGAAAACATTTAAAAAGACTTTCTTTAAATCTCAAAGAATTTCTAATTGTGCACATCAAGGGATTAAAACTTTCTTTCTAATTTACAGAAAAAAATATATTGCTATAAAACCTAACTCATATAGAACATTTCA
Source organism: Pardosa pseudoannulata (assembly GCA_032207245.1). Taxonomy (NCBI): domain Eukaryota; kingdom Metazoa; phylum Arthropoda; class Arachnida; order Araneae; family Lycosidae; genus Pardosa; species Pardosa pseudoannulata. The sequence goes on along the minus strand of CM063504.1, from coordinate 31,328,878 downwards.
AACTGTTCCAAACTTCTTGAAAAGTTGACAATGAATTTTTTATTTTTATTTATTTTTTTAACCCTCTAGTCTCAGAAAAAATAATTGAAGTAAGGTTAATAGGTTTATCTTAATACAATAAACATATTTTTAATAAACTACCTTGGTAAATGATATATCTAAAATTTAATTTCTACATAAACTGAATTCAGATTTTATTTAAAATAAGCAGTTTGAGACATAATATTCAATTATTTTTAAAGAGACATAAGCTAGATAAAAAATATTTTATTTCAATATCATGGAACAAAATATCTAAAATATTTTTTTTAATGAAAGTTAAAAATTTGTCTTTTACAGAGATTTTTAAAACATTACCTGAAGCATATGCCAAAGTTTTCAATAGTACACTATGCAATGTATTGACAGCTTTTTCACAAGAATCCTGTAATAAAACTATATATATTGAATATTTATTTAAATTACTTAAATTTAATGTTTCCTTAAAGAGCTAAAGATTTGACTATAAAAATAGCTCATTAATTCAAACAATGTAAAACAAAGTTTTAAAAAAGAATAAAAAAATAAATCAGAATTTCAGAAAAGGTTAAAAAAGTGTAGAAAATGAAGAAAATATAATACAATAATAAGATGCATTAATGCTATTAAATAACTTTAGGTAAATGAGCACATAGTAAACAGGTCAATGCACTTCACAAAATGTAAATATGTATTTGAACTTTCATTTTCCCAAATTATTTATTGATACAAATTCTTTTAACTTTTATTGTGCATAAAGAACACACAGTAAATTACTGCTAATAATCTACAAACAGACATTTGCAGAAAGGAAAGAAAAATTACTAAAATAATAAAATTAATTAATATATATTAATGGATAAATAATATTTATAATTTGTATTAGGATTTAAGCTAGTGCCTCAGATTTAGCTAGCTCTTAAGTATTTTTAAGCTCTCCCTATCTTAAGTTCACACTCTGCATGCTCAATTTTTAAAAACAAAACTGCTTTCTAAATTGTCTATTTTTTCTTATCAGATATTTGAAATCTACTTATAATTGGGACTTTAAATGTGTAGCATAATTTTTAAACATTGATTTAGATTGTAAGAAAAGATGGCTAGAAAATTAAATTTTAGATGCCATGATCTAAAGAAAAAATTCTGAAATTTGAGATAATAGAGGTAACAAATACATGCCAATTGATATCATGGATCAGCAAATTTTGCTGCATTCATGTGGTCTGAGGATAATCCAAGATAAGCAGTCAGAGAATTAAAAATAGTCAAGTTTATACTAGAAAAAATATGCTCATGAGAAAATATTATACTTTGAAGGTGTATGAAAAGAACAAATGTGATGTTTCTTTGAAATTCCATTTCATTACCATTTCATATTATATGGAGATATTTAATGGTTTGTATTTGGATGGTTTAAAAATATTGGTATAAGTTAAGGTTATTGCTTTATGTTTTTTAAAATATTAAATTGATTAAGTTAATAATGCAATCATGTTTAAAGTATTAATTACCTGATAGACAGTAGTATAATTATGTAGCACAATTTTTTGGTTTGGCTTGGAGTGCTACGGTCTACTTTTTGCAATACGAGGGCTAATGACACTGGGACCTACATCTTAAAGCCGATTCCGAATGGCTACGAACATCCATGCCACAGTGGGATTCGAACCCACGAAGTCCGGTTCCGAAGGTCAGCACCCTAACCAATCGGCCATTGTTCAGCACACAATTTTTTAAATAAATATTATGTCTCTACAGAAAGTGGAGTTATACTACTTTTAAAGTAAATATTTTTTATTTCATCAACAATGTAAATTTATATTGACAAAATGATAAAAATTTTGAAGGTTTTTTATGGGGAACTGTTTGTAGATAAAACATTCATAGCAGACTGTATTCATTGTTATCATTAATTAACCTTTTTCCTCAAAAATGGACTTACATAACTTTTGAAGAAAACTTCTCACATATCAGATGAATTTATCCAGAGAAATTACTGCGTGCTCATAAAAATAAGTAACAAACTTTCAACAAACATTATTTAATTTTTGCTTAAAAAAATTATTAAAAACTAACAGCCCAAGAATTGATTATTATTATTTAGGAATTATTACAAAGTAATATGGCACTTATAGCTTCAATGATTTTAAAAGGAGTTATAATAAAATATCATAGATTTAAATATCAGTTGTAACTGGTCAGCAAGGAGTCACATTTGTGCTTCATTTGATATTTATTTCAAGATATATTTGACATTTCTATTGTTAGAAAGCAAACAGAAAGGAAACAAAAACTGACAGACAATGGCATATGTTATAACACATAAACTACTTTTCAATACAGGAGATCATTTAGCTTGGCTGTAGGCTTCCTTCTTAGCCAAATCAGGAAAGTTGTGTGGGGCTTTCCTAATTACCCTCAAGTACAGGAAAGGGAAAACTATGGCCCGACAGAAGATTTTATCCCTCCTGCGGGTAGAATTTTAAGTTGCCGGTCTGAGACAGATTAAAAGAAATATATATTTATACATTATATATCCATCTCCTTTTCTACTTTGCTTAAATATTATATCCAAATTTATTATCACACGCCCAGAAGATCAGCAGTATATTTGCTTCTTATATGACAACAAGTGTTTTCAACTTTGAACCTTAGAAAGAATAATTTCAAAAGTAGACTGACAGATGAGCATTAAGCATCGTTCCTTAAAATCAGTACCACTTTGAACCTCAGTAGAAGGAAGTTTTAAAAATGAAATCACAATTTCATTCATCTCATTAACATATTTAAACCATTAGGTACTTTTATATCATTTTTAAAATTTTAAAAAAATTTATCTTGGCTTGCAAAATTTATTTTCTTTCTATTTTTGGCCCATGGTCGAAAAAGTTTGTCCATCCCTGCTCAAGTATAATATAAATTTGAGTTTGCTACCCATAAGACCTCAAAAAAAGCAACTCTTCTCCAAAAACTGGTGCAATTTTGAATTCATTCATAGCAATTATTCATTAAAATCAAGTAAATCACTTTTCAAAACTTTTCCATAGATTGCAATATGATTAACACAAGTTATTTTATTTTTAAAATTCTCTCTAGATCTAATCATCACTCAAGTATTTAAATTTTTTTTCCTTTTAACCTTTAAGAGTGCTACAGTTCAACATACAATTTGAAATTTTTGATTAAGTGGTTCAAAAGTTATTAATTTTTTAATTTTTACATATGAAGATTATGGTACTAAAGTTTAATGGATCTTATAAAAACTGCTTTCATCAGAATTTTACAATTTTTAAAATTGTTTAATAGTTTTCTGTTTCTCTACAAATTACTGTTTGTTCAAAGAAAATTCAACAAAGGAATAAGAATTTATAATTTTTCAAAACATATTTCATTAATCTCCTATCTATATAAGTTTATATTTATTCGTTCTTTAACATCTATAATTGAATAATTTCAATAAAATATTTTATTCTCTCATAAATTTGTTTCATTTTTATCTAACTGTCATGTTAAGTTATCCAATTTTTAATAGTTTTTCATTTTTAGTATTTTAATTATTTTATTCTAAATCCCCATTATTTCCTAACTATAATACATATTTTTAGTCGTTTTCACTTAAGAGTACCTAATTTCCATATCTTTGTTTCATTATCTATTTTCTGTCTATAATTAATTTTGATTTCTATAATGTTATTCCTATTCAAGCTAATAGCTTATTTCAGACAGTTCAATTTCATTTTAGTTTTGATGTCTTCTAAATGCTATTAGAATCTGTTTGAGTGTGTGTGTTTGCATTGACTCTTCATAGATGGCTGGAAAACTTTGGTTTGGTTTTGGTTTTGGAGCGCTACGGTCTACTTTTTGCAACACGAGGGCTAATGAGACCGGGATCTACTGCTTAAAGCCGATTCCGAACGGCTACGAACATCCAAGCCATAGTGGGAGGAAAAACTTTGGGAAACTTATTTTGTTAAGTTTTATTTTTATTGAACCATAATGACGATAGTAATTAAAAATCACCAAAAATGTTCCTTATTTTCAATCGAATGAGCATTTTTCTTCACAAGCAATTTTTGAGTTCTGGATGAAAAGAAGTCATCTGAAATAATTTAGTTGTGTTATTTATCACCACTAAATTTTTTCAGAATACTTAGCAATATTCTTTAGCTGGTAGATTTTCTGGTGGATTCTACATACATTTTGAATTAACATGCAATTTAAATATTTTATTCATGCCTCCAAAGTCGCTTAGCAAGCAAGGCTTGCTAGTAAATAATAAGAAATGCATAACAAAGATTTCTTCATATGTTCTATAATATGTATGTCCTCAGACAGATAGTTATTGAAAATAATGCAGGTGATAAGCAAAATCATACAAAAATGTGTTGGTTAAAAATAAATAAATAATAAAACAGGCATGAAAAATATTTCTTCACATGTTATGCATTAAGTGCCTAGACAGTTATTGAAGGCAATGTAGATAAAATAAGGAAAATCATAAAAAAAAGTTTTAAAATGATAAATAAATTAATAAAAATATAACACCCTAAAACAAAATTGAAATTTTAAAAATCTAAAATTTCATAGTTAGAAATGGAATAAGTGCAACAATGGAAAGCAGCACCAAATACAAGAAAATACTGTAAGTCAAAAATGCTAGCATTTAAATTATGCCCCATATGTCAGGTTTAATCACTGTAAACTTTTTAGACATAAGTAGTATATATGTATTAGCAGTTCTTGATTTGTAGAAATTGACATTCATTACTAATAATAAAAGCACCATTTTTTTAACAGTCTTGGCTATTTAATTTTCCATTCATGTGCACAAATCCTACTTACAGATTATGCATATACTTCAAACATTATAACAATCTTATCAGATTGATATTTCATTTGATCTCTCCAGCACCCGACTAAGATACTTTTGTGCCCAGGGCACAATCCAATTTTTGTGCCCTCCACCCTCATGTAAATTAATAGCGATAAGTTATTATCATACTTACAGTCATATAAAAATTATAACATTGAATTAGCAAACAGATTTAAGAAATTAGCATTAAAGTAATATTCAAAATCAAAAACACCAAATTTTCATTTTACGTAATCATTATTATATCTGTTTAGCCATGCTAAAAATTAAGAACTTTTAAAGACCTAGAGTGACCCACTTTTATTTTTACCTTTTCACACTCACAAGCTCTGTGGTGCAGAAAATAAATGATAATAGGATTAAAAAATTTAAATTGATGATATGATTTAATGGTTTATAGTGGTATGTTGCTAATAATCTGTCTTATAAATATGCTATAACCCATAGGATAAAAAGAGCATTAGGTTTGTTGAGGAAATTAATTATCAGGTAAATAACAGTAAAATTAGTAAATAGTAAATAGGAAACAATATAGTTCATGACAAAAACTATTACCTCATACAATAATTTATTAAAACTTATGGTGGTAGCATACGTTTGCAATTTTTCCCCACTTAATATGTGTTTTAAGCACATGACTAAAATTTCGTGCCCAGGGCATGTGCCCTAAGTGCCTGTGTGATAATCAGGCCCTGGATCTCTCTCATCACAACATGTTTTCTCATCAACATCACACTCTCAACTGATCTGCTTCTCAGTGTCTTCTGCATGGAACATTTTTTTATGGATAAAAAGTAAAATCCAAGCATATTGAAGAATTTTACACTGAATTAAGGTGATTAAAAAGATAAATATGATAATTTATAAAATAAAAAGTAAAAATAGCCTAAAAATTTCAACAGCTTTAGAGAGATTGAGAAATTTTACAAATATCACACAGAAATTGTAAAAAGTTAATAGTTATGGCCCAATTAACTTTTTCTGCTGTTATTACATATAAATAAATTCTAAACTATAAGAGATCTTTAATTTTACCCTATCTTTAATTCATTAAAAAAATATTATAAACATAAGTAACAGATATAGATAAAATATAACTGTTTTAGTATTTTTTAGTATTATATAGGGAAATATAAATTATGAAAATAACAAGTACAGAAAAATATATAAAAAGCATACTTTTAAATTACCACCAGTTTTTGCCATCCATGCCAGTAATAAAGCCGAAAAGAGATCCCCTGTACCAGTAAATCCTGAAGGTAATTTTGGTATATTCATAGAGAAAATGCTTTTTGTTTTATCTGCAAAAATGAGTTTTTTTTATCATGCTTATACTTACTATTAATTGTACATGGATATATATTAAATAAAGCTTTTTAAATTTATGCTAAAATATACTTTTACAAATAATGTTTTTTTTTTATTCTGACAAATTTATTTATTTTAAACTTTCTATTTGGAAAATAATTTAAAATTAATAACAGATATTAACATAAGTAATACTAAACATGTAGTGACTATATTTAAAAAATAATTGCTTTACATTTGAAAAAGGTTTAAAAACTAAACAAAATAAGCTATATTTTAAAAATGATTTTTAAAATTTGCATAAAATTCATTACCATACACTGATTTTATGACTGATTTATGCAGTTTAAAAAATTGCATAAGATGAAATACAATGAAACTAAGACCTATTGTTTGAGGCTGATTTTGATTGACTACAAGCATCTATACCAGAATTGGGATTGAAATCCTCAAACTCTGATATCAAAGATCAACCCCCTTCTCATTTGTGGAGAAATAAAAATGTAGAAAAACATTCTTTTAAAAGTAAATATCTAAATAGAGAATTTTTTAAATTTTAATAATTTTTTTAAATTTTAGGTTTTTAAAAAGAGCATTTCTTCAGATGTATGAAGAAAATATTAGTTCTTATGCATCAGTCATGTGAATATTTTGAATTATGCACATTATTTTCAAACCATCTTTTTTTTTTTACATCTTTTAATATTTCTAGTAGTGTAAAAATGAAGAGTATATTTGAAAAAAAAATTAAGAATCTTTGAAGTTATTTTAATAGAAACAATTACATTAAAAATGATATTTTAAATACAGTTAACTTAAGTCACATAATGCATGCATCCATCCATCCATCCATACATCCATACATACATCAAGGAAATGCAATCTGGGTAGACAAGGTAGGCATGGATTACCGTTAAATCCAATTACTAAGTTACTAAATGTAAAGATTTTTTTTTTCAGAAGCAGATGCAATTTATTCAAGCTTTTCAATTGCAATATTTGTGCCATTGTAAACAGTAGTACTATGAACAGATGGCATAAGTTTTCCTCAAGAAAAATCTTGTATGCAGTATGCAGGCTAAAATATCTTGCCTATAGAGTGACAATAGGTCTGTTTTAAGGAGGTAGGGTAGAAACAGTTTCTACTTCTGAAGAAGTCTCTTTTTAGGAAAGCTAGATCAACCGGAGTGAGTGCAAATTACAGTTTGTTCAAATGAAGATATATGCATGCATACAGGTCTCTTTCCTGTGTATATTTTTTTTAGTTTCCATTAATATTTTTTTCTTCTTTCCTTTTTTTTTTAAAAAATTCTCTAGATAAGGATAGCACTTATCTTAATTTTTTCTCATATTGATTTTTGAAGAAGAAGAGCAAATTTGACAAAAATGGGGAATCGACACTAGAAATGAGGTAGTTTAGGTTACAAATAGATAAAAAAAATATTAGTGTCACACCGTCTGTTAAAATGGATGTTCTACCAGCATATTATCTTTTTTATCTTTTTCTTTGTAAGTTGCGAGTGGCAACGAACAATATTTTTTAATAAAAACATGGTTGTTCTTTTGTATACGAGAAAAAAACGGCTCTTGAGTTGCTTTTGTGTTTTGATTTATTAATATTATTTATGCCATAAATTCTTCTGTGAGACATTTTCTGTTTCTTAAAGATCTTGCATACAGAAATATAATAAAAGGTGTTTTATAATAAAAGTATATTGTTTTTAAGCAATTAATTAAAGCCATTGAGAACATACTTCTGAGCTACTTCAGTATCATACTACTCATTTTGAAACCTAAACGGGACAATTAGCACATTTTAAATTACACACTACTGCAAGAATGAGAGCTTGTCTTGTTGTTATACAACAAAAAATGACCTTTTTGCCACATATTTCTAATTTTCTATGTCTAGTGAAAACATGCAAGTAAAGAGAGAATATTGAAATTTAGGGATCTCATACTTTCCAAAGAAAATAGTTGCATGCTTAAAGTGTTTGTTTTGACCTAACATATATTTCTACATAAATTATATATATATATATATATATAGAATAAAAAATTAGATATTAAAGTCTTGTTTCATCAATTATGTAGTTATTTCTATTAGTTAATTGCAATAAAGAAAATAGAAAAATTAATAAAAATATGTTATATCACACTTGTAAGATTTAAGAAAAAATTACTTGATAGACAGTCTGAATTTTCTTCTGGGTATATATTTGTATTATTTATAGAATGAAGCAATTGTTCAGATTATCCAGGTAATTAAACAGCTAGGGTTTTTTTTTTAATGACTAACTAGTAATATATTTTCTATGTCTACTTTTTATTAATTTGCCCAAGTTTTTGAACTTCTGATATCAATTAGTTTGGTTTGGAGCACTACGGTCTACTGTTTTGCACACAAGGGCTAATGAGACCGGGACCTACTGCTTAAAGCCGATTCCGAACATCCATGCCATAGTGGGATTCGAACCCACGAACTCCGGTACTGAAGATCAGCACCCTAACCAATCGGCCAGCATTCGGAATTCTGATATCAAAAAAGATTTCTATATCACTCAAATATTCTGCAGAATGCATTTTCTACAAAATTTTATTTTCAATTAAAAGTTAGTAATTAAATTCTAAATTAAGTTATCAAGCTGACTAATACAACACAAACTATTTTTCAAAATTCTAATCCATTTTCCTTACAATAAATTAAGATAAACTATTTAATAATATTTTAAAAGTTGAAACAGATCTGAAATGTTTTGCAAATTTTGTACAACTTTATTAATTACAAGACTTATGGTCTATCAAAACAGATACAGTTTCAGCCTGCATCAAGACTCATTTAGAAGATACAAAACCTCATAAACAATTTTTCTAAATTAAATTTAAAAATAATTTAATTATCTAAATAACATTTTCTATCCTTTTATTATAATAACAAACCTTTGTATCATTTTACTTCATAAAAGTCAGCATCTACCTACATTGAAGAATACTGATGGCACATGCCTCATACATACACACATACATTTATATATATATATATATATATATATATATATATATATATATATATATATATATATATATATATATATATATATATATATATATATATACTCCAAATATAAATAATTAATAAATCTTAAAAATTTTTAAAAATAAGTGATTAAAAATGAAACATAATATAGTAAATGCTAATTTACCTTTCATGGAGCTACCAAACAATATTAGTTCATTTGTTGAATTCATTTCAACACTAGATAAAACAACATGCTCCACACCTTTACTATGAAACACATTCATAGCTTTAAGAGCATCACCCTGTGATTTTATTGATATACCAGTCAGAAGCCTGAAAGATATTTTAATATCAAAGGATTCAATTTGCAGCAACTTACAATAATATATAAAAATAATTTTATTATGACTATTGTATGGATAAAATTTCTCGAATTGTAATTATGGAGAACTTGTTTTGGCTGTAATATTTACAATTAAATAACTTCAAATAGGCATTATCAGTCTGACCATATATTTCTGAATGCAAGCCAAGAGTGCCTATTTTGTTAAAAAATATACATAAGATTCAAAACATGGTATATAAGTCAAAATAAAAAAGAAAGAAAAAAATTCCTAAACACTCAAACATGCCCTCAAAATGCTGAAATGTCATCAAGCATGTAAAATGGGTAAAAGAATTTCCAATCAAATCGCTGTAATGCCCAAAACCAATGTTTTCAATGTTGTGAAAAAATCACAATGATATACAGTATGAGAACAAAGAGGTAGATGATTAGTATAATCTTGAAACAAATACAAGGTGATTTCTTAGCATGTTTTGACAAGGAGAAACTTGAAATTTAACTGTTAAGCATTTTCATGCTTCCTTTATTAATTTCACAATTTTAAGCCAATTTTTTCATGATTACTGCTGCAGAACCCACTTTAAGATCTACAACACTAGACCATGTGGCAATAATTTTTTTTTTTTACTTATTAGATGCCAAAAATGTTCTAGTAACTCCACCTTAAGCACTTATTTTCATAAATTTAAGCAATATAAACTTAAAAGACTTTAAATTGCTATTTTTAGGAATTTATAGATTGCTTTTGGTTTATGAAAAAAGTATGTTTCCTACGATCTAGCCAACCTACTACACATTTAGTATAGGTTTTCATGGCAAATTTTCAAAATTTTGGCTCCACCTCATTTTGGCTTGATTACAACACTAATTCTCATTATATATTAATTTTTTTTCAGTCTAAAATTTCTTCCAAAAGTTCATTTATTTTTGTATGTTACACAGATTTTTTTGTTATTTCTTTTCAACATTTTGATTACTTTTGGCAATTTTTCTTTGGTTACCAATGGCAAAAATAACAACAAGGACTTTCTATTCTGTTCTGCATATCCATATACAAGCCAATTCCAAAAAATTCTCAGTTTATACATTGAAATTATATGGTACATCTATATTATCTAATGATAAAATCCTAAAAATCTTAATATTTACAAATATTGATTTAAAATTTTAAAAAATACATTTAAAACCATAGATTTAAAATAAAAGCACAATTCCTAAGAAAGTTCATTTTAAAAAAAAATGTCATCAAAATCCCAAATAAAAAAAAATGCCCTTTGAAAGGAAATTTCTACTTACTCAGTCTCAAATTGATTTGGAGTAATCAAATTAGCTAACGGTATAATATAGTCCCTATAGACTGGCAATAATTCTTCAGGAACATACTAAAAGAAAAGTGGAAGAAACTAAACTTTGGTATATTTTCTCTTCCATATCTCAGTTAAAAGATTCTGTGATAATGAATTGAGATAGTCCAGTTTGTGTGTGTGTGTGTATATATAAACACACACACACATATATATATATATATATATATATAATGCAATAATATAAATTGATTTTATCATCAAAGTTACAAATAGAAAAACAAAATTGAAAACCCTCTGTATCAGATAATAATAGGGTTATATATTTCTTTGAAGTTAGGGCGGAATACAATATGTGCCATAAAATAACTACATTTTTATAACAGGCACTCTTTTTAATAGGAAACATGCCTATTTTTATGAATAAATTTCATGAAAAATATTTTAAATACATACTGAGATGTAAGATATGAAACAAAATTTGTGAATTTAACAATCAGATTGAAAATGTATAACAGAATAAATGACACAGACATTTCCAAATGAGGAAACTCATGCATTATAATTCTATTTAAGCAATATAAAATTAAAGTATCAATCAAAGTTTCTTTCATACTTGAGTTGAAGTTCTTATTTAATTTGCTGGGACTATAATCCAACTAATTCACTTCAAACAATCATAAAACTCATACACAAAGCTCACAAAGTCAGTTACAGCCAAAAGTCCATAAAAACTATTTATTTATCAAAACTTTGAAAATTATCTTAATGTCATCCTAGGAGAGTCAGAAGACACCAGCCTGTAGAAAATTTGATTCTACAAACTCTGAAAGTCCAATATAAATCATCAAACTTGTGAAAACCACAGGAGAATATGGAAAGAATTGCCAGTTAATGATTTTATGCTTGGGAAACCAAAATTATTGTGCTCTTTGTTTTGAGACTCTTTATCATCATGAAGTGTAATTAAAATTAGGAAAATAATTTAGTTACTTATAAGGATGTATCTTAATATACATAAATACAATTATATTTAATAATACACACACACATATAATACAAAGTGTTGGTATTTATCAGTCTTAAAGTACAATCTAATAACTTTATTAGTTTGTGTAGATTGTGTGTAAGAGAAAGAATAAAGCCTATATTTGAAAAAAGTTTTAACTAAAAATTAAAAAAATTAGATTTAAAGCCAAAAAAGGATATAAACTATACATTTTTATTTGCATACATAAAAATCATTTCAAGTACTACTTAGGAAACTTCAAGAAAAGACCAAATACACATAAATTATAAAATTTATATTCGTAAAGCTGAATTAAAATTACAAAAACTTACCAATTCATTATTATCACCCATTACTGGATCACAAACTGAAATTTAAAACCAAATGGTAAGAAAAGATTACCCAAAAGACCTATAATTGTACAAAACCTTCAATTTTTTAAAGAACAAAGTTATCTAATACTTATTAAGTGATATCTACAGGAAACAAATAAATCAAACAAACAAATATTGTAAATACTTAAAATTCAGATTTTCAAAGTAGTAGACTTCAGAATTAATATTAAGCTTAGTTAAAAGTAGAGATGGAACAGATAGCAATCTTGCTGGATACAGGATATCTGGATCTTTATTGTTTACCAGATACTGATATCTGAGAAATATTCAGCCGAATATTCCTACAGACAAATATTCCTACTAAAATTTTGTATACTTTTTTTATACATATGATTTTAAACTAATATATTACATACTTTATATATTAATAAAAAAAATTGAAATATATCAATCTAATTTACAAACACTGTCTGTTTAATATGGTTATTAAAAATGCTATAAAGAAAAAAGAATTTAAACATAAAATATTCTTTTGTTTATTTGTATAATACTGCCATGGTGAAAGGTGGTAGCTCAGTCAAAGTCGTCAATGTCTGAGGCTTGAGCAAGCCAAAAATCATGTTCATTAATGGTAACCAGGATCCAGGTTGAAAAAAAAATCACAATTTTTTTTAAATAAAAAAATTCAATTTTTTTATATTTTTTTCTGAATTCTAATTTTAATTATTGTTGTGTTTTTATGTTTTTTGCAATATACATAGAATAGTTTTTATACAAAGTAACATCTTATCTATCTAGTATATTCTACACACTGATTACCTAAAATTAAATATATAAATTTTAATCTAAATACATTCCATTATTTTGTAATTAGATAGTGCAAACTAAATAAGATGTAAATTTAAAGAATAAATTAAACATTCATTTAATGTAAATTATTTTTTTAAAAAACAAAAAATCGCAATTATTTCAATATTTTTTAAGCAACGAATTATGGATTTAACTGTTTCAATAAAAACACTAGTTTCAATGCTTTATCCACTCTTAATTTGTTACGAAGGCTAGAATGAACAATACCAAAAGAAGAAAACTGTCTTTGCATTGTACCTCTACTACATACTTTCTTATGAACAATCCCTAAATTCTTGGAAAGCACATGCTATCTATTTATACTTATTTACTTATTGGTATTTCTGTGCTGACTGATTCTCAATTCTCCTGTCTTTGGAATATTGGTTTTAAAAGAAGTGAAAAAAAATGATTTAAATCAATGATTAAAAAAAATCAATTGATTTAAATCATGTCAACCCTGACTAGGATACATAAAATAGGTTTATTGTCGCAATGCCCTTCAAGTTTAACTTTACACATTTGAGACAAAACCATAATTTTTCAGAAAGGGGAGACCATTTCTCTAGCCTTGTCACTTTGCTAACCTGCTTCAGGTTAAGATAAGGCCTATGTGTAGATCTCAATGGAAGCAGAATTATATGATCAATCAATATGCCACCCAGTAAATTTTACCTATTTTAAAAACATTCTCTAGCTAACTTTGTTTGCAATTTAAAATTTTGAAAAATTGATAATTCATTAAATTTTGAAAGTATATTTTCAGATTGAGAGCAAACTGCTTTCAAGAATTCCTACTTCTAGATATTCAATTCAATATCAAGATTTTAAGATTAGATATTTAACAGTGTTGAAGATAGGCTGGAAACAAGATGGCTACTGAATATCCATTTATTTATAGATTCATTTTTATAGATTCATATGAGTAATTTTTCAGATTTAATAATTTTCTCATTGATGTATTAAAGAACATCTAAAAAATACGGAGTGAATTCTTAAAGGAAACATATTCAAAAGAAAAACTTGAATTCAAATAACAAGAAATTTATCTATAAGTAAAATAATACATTCAATATAAAATTTAAAAAATTATTATTCAAATATAAAACAAACAACTTAATATTTAAAGAGGGATGAGGTAGGATTCAATTATATTACGAATCTTAATTCCTATTTCAAAAATATATTCTAGAAAACAAACTATAAGGAAAATCAAACTAAATAATTAAATAATTGAACTTAAATTATTATACATACAAAATTTCAAGGTTTTAATAAAAGAGCTTCATTTTAATATGTATATTTAAACACAAGATGCAATATTTTTACTTATTTATAAATGGAATTAAAACTTTAATATGTAAAGTGAGAAAATAACAAGGGAACAAAAAGACTAATATTTGTAAATAATACTTTAAGATTTATATGTTTAGAAATATGATGAACAGTTTTTAACAGTTTATAAAAATGAACTTTCTTTATATAATTTAAAATTTATTTCATGTCACACAGATCAATAATATTATGTAAGTTCTAATAAATCAAAAGCAATTAAATACCAAAAAATATAGATGAATTCATTTCCTTCAGTTCTTTGATAATATCCACTAATTTATTCAAAAAGGTCAGAGTTCCAACATACCCTTAAAAGACAACAGCATTGAAGATTAAAAGAAAATTGCATTATAAATAAAATGGATTAAAATAAATTATTAGAAGAAATGCAAAAATTACCAGTTAAGATGTGGGTATATGACGTAAGACCATTCTGTTTCAAGCCATCATAAATTTCTTCAAGTTGTTTAGAATCTAGACGTTCACCTTTGAAAATCTTATAACCTTAATAATTAAAACAAAATATAATAAATATTAATATAAACAAAATATAATAATTCTTAAAATATCAATTTAAACTATAAAAACACTAATGACACTTATGTGTAGGTCCACAATAAATACATATGATATGCATATTTTTTTTTTTTATTTCTAATGGCAAGGCAGGTTACAATTATAAAAATAACAATTGTGGAACAACTGTACAAGTAACAAAAGAAACACTGATCGAAGACATTGTCTCAGGCGTTCTCTGGCTCTCCAATACAGGGTAGTCTCGGAGTCGGAAGAACCGCTAAGTGCCCCGCATCAATGCAGATTACCTCTATTTAAAGGTTCTCCAAGGTCACATAAAGAACAAAGAGGGGGAGTCAAAAATGCCAATTCTATGCATATGATATGCATAATTTGCAATGAGGAATTTGCACATATGGGAAAATAGAACAACTTATTATTTTTCTGATAATTCCAGATTCGTTAATTCTAAAAATGTTCCAAAACCATTCCAACCAGGGAATATCTTCACTTTCAAGAAAATTGTTCGCAAGATGAATGCTAAGTGGCCATATGCATAGTATTTTGGCTTACAGTTGCTTAAATAATTCTAAAGCTGCATGCTTTAAATGTTTTGATTTATGTTCTAGTTATTTCTGAAGCCAGAGTATTCTAAATTTCATACCTATTGGATGAAAAGTGATCTATATTGAGTTATATATATATTTAATAAAAGTTCAAAATAAATAATCACACTAGATAAAGTTGTATAATCTGAAACAAATATATTCTACAAATAATTAAGTGAAAGTAATAAATGGAAACATTACATTTAATTTATTAAATATGTATTTCATATCACAGATAGTTAGATATACAGCACAAAAATATACTTCTTTTAAAAACCTTTAACAATGAAGGTTTTTCAGACTGGGGAAAAACTTTTCGTATTTATAAAATTAGCTTAATTATGTTAAGTAAAAATGAAATTAACAATTTTTAACATCATCAGATAAGAACAATCAATTCATTTAATCAAAAAGCAACAAATTAGCTGCATTTTATTCCACATTTTCAGACTCATTGCATACAAACAAGAAATAAAGAGAAACGGGAAAAAAATAAATTGATTTAAATTATACTAAGAGTTAAATAACTATTAGATTGATTCAAAATAGACTAATATGACAAGCATTATTACGCATAGATATGATAATAAATTAACTGTTTTATAAAAAATATTTACGTTAATAAAGTTTTTAATTTTTAGAAAATTACCAACCTGTGTGATTCGAAAGCTGTACAGAATTAATAAAATCTACTTCAAATCCAAGAACCTAACAAAAGTGTAAATTTATTGTTAGAAATTTGAAGCACAATTTTTCAATAATTAAGGCCATGTCTCAAGTACACCTAATTTATTACCTGTAAAGGAAAGCAAGCACTTTTATTTCCAACATATCCTGAAACTACATGACTTTGAATGGATAAAACCCGAAAAAATGAATCTTTTTCACAATAATTCATTTCTGTTTTCACAACTAGAACGCGAAAAAATAATTAAACTTCAGATATTTTTGGTATGCCCAAAACAAATCTTTTATTAAAATAAATATTTATATATGATAATACTGATATGGATAAGAAACCAGACGAAACAAATCAAACAGTTGCAGTGACAGCTGATTATGATATCATTTAATTCGATAACAATCGATTTGATAAATTGTGTAGTGAAACCATTTCCACGCCAAAATTTCATTTTGAATTTCATTTCGGTATTAAACTTATTATATGTTTATTTTGCACTTCCAGGTGTGAAATGGTGCATGTAGTAAATCTAGGAGTTAATTCTCTTATCTTGATTAGGAACTACTGTGGAAATTCAATTACAGGATGACACGCAAGAATGAAAAATACGTTCATATAAGAAGACATAGACATTTATACCCCTGAACGATTTCTATGTGTGTGGCTTATCCCACTTAAATGACAGTAGTATCAAACCAAGTCCATGAACTCGTGAGTTTTCAGAATTCGAAAAACTGCATATCCATTGGAGTACAATTGGCTTTTATCCCATCCAATATACATCAAAATGTGTGCGTGAGTAGCCTCTGTTATGCTGCATTTTGTACAAGGAGAAAAATTTTTAGGCCCGACACATGACGTTAGATATGGAGATGACCAGAACGTAGCATAGCAATAGTTGTCTGCTCGGATCTACTTTCTACCTTAAGCAAGGCCGCTCCAGGATGGTCACAAGCATACCAATCATGTAAATGGGCCCTTTTCTAAGAGGATTTAACATCTATTTTCACCCTTAAGGCCAATTCCGAGAAAGAGAGACAGTAATCACCAATAAAATCCATAAGGCTGCTCTCTTTAGCCAGTATTAGCCCTCGTGTGCAAAACAGTAGACCGTAGCGCTCCAAACCGAAACCAAACCAAAAAACCTTTAGCCAGTACATAAGCAATCTAGTTTCCATGTACTCCCACGTGTGACGGAACCCACTGAAAACATACATTGGGATGAGCACTCAACCTGTTTAAAAGTCTAGCAATATTAAGAGCCCGGTCTCACAAAAGTCGTTTAACGACTAACGACGATTAATCTATGTTTAAACCGTGAATTGCGTCCCATTGGTTGGCGTCATGGGTTAATCGGGGTTAGCTGTTAAACGACTTTGGTGAGACCGGCCCTAAACTCATCTGTTGCTCTATCACACTGCCTCCACCACTCAGCCAGATGCTGAATAGAGCTTCGGCTATTGCTTAGAATCCATATGCCAGAACAGACTCCCACATTTACGCAATGAGAAAAAACCCGAACAGTTATCAGGTGTGAAAGAATAGCCTTAATGTATCTCATGCATGTTGTAAAAGATGACTCAAATGGGAAACCGGCCCCTGGCGTTTTATAGTAGGGGACTGGCTCTTCAGGTGGAGGGTTGAACGTAGGGTTAACAACCGTACTTTTTAAAAGAATTCTATTTAAAAATCACAGGAAGTTAAAGCAAGACAAAATGTAGGAACAAGGTTTGGCAAGAAAATTGATATAAATATTGAAAAAGAGAATACAAGGACACTTTACTTAAAATCTTACATAAGGGAGACTGGATGGGGCATTGCCTCACATAGGACCAGATAACGGAGACTGATTGGAGTGGCCTTCGCGTGTAATGGGCTATAGTGCCCTAGAGGAAGAATAGATGTTTATAATGAGGAATTTGCACATGTGGGGGAATGGAACAACTTTGTATTTTTCTGGTAATTCCAGACTTGTTAATTCCAAAAATGTTCTCAAAAATGTAAAAAAAGATGGATCCATCCTTTTTAAAATTAATTTTAAAGTTAAGAGAAAACTACATGAGTTGAAAACGCTCCGTGATTAGTTGTGACGTCACAGTTCACGGTATTCAATGTTGACACTTTTGTACGAGTGGATCGGGACAGCCAATTTTGGGGGCTTACACTTCCGGTAGAAAATTGCTTGGCTCTCTGGCGCCATCTATTACTAAAAACCTATTTAAGTAATCGTGAGCACGTGTCGGGGATTCTTAATACAACGTGTTAAACATGGAAGGTGAGGCAAATGTGGATTATCAATTATAGATTATCAGTTTATAGAATATCATTTGCTTATGGACTCTGACACTTCTGAATTTGGGAAATATTTCCAGCAAAATTATGGTTTGAGACCTAAAAATGGGCATATTGTTATAGGAAAGAACTGGAAATAAATACAAATATGTATCTAGAATCTCTACATAAAAAAAATTAAATACCAATACTTTAATGGGAAAAGGGTAGAAAGCTTAGACATTGCTATTGATGGTCTTTTAAAAGTGGTAAGAGACTTAATATTTCAACGTCTAATAAAGATAACAAAGAGAAATATTTCTTCATATAAAATATTTAGAATCGTAAACAGCCACAAGTTAGGTCTACAGTTTAAAAGTGATGAGATTGAAAAAATTTCAAATAATGAGTGGCTGATTGAATCTACATGCAGTAATTACATTGTATGTAGGAAAGAAGAAGAATGCAATAGGTTATGCCATATAAAATGTATTGCTTGCAGAATTTGCATACACTGATTTATATATGCATGTGTTGATAACCTAGTCAGGGGGAATATATGTAAGCATATCCATGATGTGGCCCAATTTCTTTTAAATGAAGCAGTGGATATAGAACAAAAACACGAAAATGAAACTGAGTACTGTCAAAATATTTTAAAAGAGACATTTCAAGTTTTGCCCAGTACCTCTAAATTTGCAGAACAACGTACATCTCTTCAAAACAAATTGGATAATATTTCTGAATTCGTCAATGAATGTCATTTTACAGATCAAGAAGGAAAAAAGATTAATAAACATCTCAATGCCATACTAAATGTTTGTTGTGTATAAAGTTTATAATAGCAAAAATTGATTTTAAAATAATAAAAAAAGATAACAAAAATTGACAGTTAAAAATGAAAATCAATTTTAAAAATTGTCAAAAATGTAAAAAAATATTAGAAATATAATAAAATATTAAATTATAAAAATAATAATAAATATTAAAATTAATAAATTTATTACAATAAAATATTAAAAATACTAGCACTTCTCAAGCTCATTTCTTAGCAGAAACTAGTTTTATAAACTTAAAACGACAAAAACTAACAAAATAAAAGTAAAAAATTAAATAAAATTTAAATAAAAAGGAGAAAATTGACTGAAAATATTGTCAAAAATGTTAATAAAATAACTGTCCAATTAACTGAGTAGTTTTAGTTAATATATTAGTGAATAGATGGCGCCAGTGAGCTAAGCAATTTTCTACCGGAAGTCTAAGCACTCAAAATTGGCTATCCCGATTCACTCGTCATTTTTGTTAGCAAGGGATTTCTATTTCTGGATTGTGCTTTGCTCATATTTTAAAATTTTCTAGTCTTCAATAATTATTTCTACTCCGGCCTTTATGATAATTTTATCTATCTGGATAATGTATACATCTACATTTGTTTAAAATGTCTCTCTTTTCCGAAGAATAGTCCTACAATCTCGCGAAAATTTACAGCATATTTACGTTTTCGTTTTTTGAAATAATTCAGATTTAACCCCTTAACAGTTTCATTTTCTTCACGAGTTCGATCAAAAAAATGTCACAATATTTTATTGCATATTTCTGTTTTATTTACATTTTTAAGCTGGAAAATGTTATTAAAAGTAATATTTTTAAGTAATTTAAGCATGTATAACAACTTTTTTTACAGGAAATAAAATAATGTTTTCCCTGGAAGTTGTCTTTTCTCTCTCATGAATGCCAGACAGGGAAGTTACATTTACAGTTGTGCATGTAAAAAACACACATATTTTCGATTATAATTACTACACAATTATTTTCGAATGCAAATTCTACAAGTACATTTACTTAAGCTGCTTTTTCAAAGATCAGATTTGCCGAACGATGGCTGAATGGTAGAGCGCTGCTTTTCGGAACCGGAGTTTGCGGGTTCGAATCCCGCTGCTGGCATGGATGTTCGTACCCGTTCGGAATCGGCTTTAAACCGTAGGTCCCGGTGTCATTAGCCCTCGTGTGCAAAACAGTAGACCGTAGCGCTCCAAACCAAACCAAACCAAAGATCAGATTTAGTGTGTTAAATGTTGAAAGAGGGAAGAGTCTAACTTCACAGTCCGAACAAAAATACCTAGTCACACATAGAACACACATAGTACTGGTTTGCAGGTCTTAGTTTAATTTACTGTAGAGGGAATTACCTCTAAAATGTCTCTCTCGGCCAGTCTCCCAAAATTTCAAGCCAAAAACTCAAAGATAGAGATGTAAAAAACCCGGAATTTTGAAGCGATGGGAATAAACCCGGGAATTTTGGGAACTTTGGAAAGAAATCATTTTAACAATGTTTACATTTATTTTTTCAACAGTGGCTATTTAAGAACTAGCATATTATTTCTATTAGATTTTTTTAAAAACTTTTGGCAATATATATATATATATATATATATATATATATATATATATATATATATATATATATATATATATATATATATATATAT
>CM063504.1:31257916-31302916 GCA_032207245.1 Pardosa pseudoannulata | reverse complement strand
AGGGGTGCACTACCCGTCCAAAATCCGTGAAGGAACTTGTATGTCTACTCCATGCCGAGTGGAAGACAATACTACTAGCTGTTATACAAAGACTTGTGGAAAGTATGCCTCGGAGGGTTCAAGCTGTAATTGCCTCTAATGGAAGCTCTACCAACTACTGATTTTGAATATAGTTTTTCTTTTCTATCACAGGTGTCCAAATATTTATTGGTAGACAGTGTATATATCTATAACATAATTTTTTTAAAGCACTTAACTAAAGTAGGTAAAAAATCAAGACACACAAAAAAGGAAATTTTATTTTAATATAATGAGGACTTTTTACATTTAAAATTTTTTATTTACATTAGATTTTATATCCGTTACCGTTGCTTCTACCCAATGAGTTTCGGTTCAATTCCCAAATAAGGCTTGAATGTATTTGAGTGTTGTCCCCTCATAGGAAGTGATGTTGTCCTGCCTATATATGGTGCTCACATATAAGAACATCAACAAATCAGCGGATTGTATGGTAAAATGCTAATAAAGGTAAGTTCTTCTGTTTTGTAGAAAAAAAAAGAATTTTTATTACAGTTAATATTTATTTTAACATAGTTGATTCTGATTTTTTAAAAGGTTTAATTTTGTACGTAACTGCTTCATAAATACAAATTAAAGTTCGAGTATATGCTTAACGTAGATTAGATTTCATACGACGGTTCGAACGATTAGTGATTGCTGGAGGTTGGTGATCTCTCATAGAGTATTTGGCTGAAGATCAAGTATTTGGCTGAAGGTCAAATGGGGCGATTCTGCCGATATCATTAAGGGCACACATGAGTCGTGGGTACAAATTCCTCACACATCCAGTAAACGAATTGAAGTTCCATACACTAACTTAGCAGAAGCTGCTTCAAGCTTAGGTTTTGAAACAGATTGTAAGCGAAAGATTTCAGATGAGATAGCCACCAATATTATTTGTTCGACCAATGTTGATTATTGTTTGTTGTTAGTCATAATATGTTTTGGTAGCGGTGCCATCCCTTTAAGAGATCATTAGATCGATGATTGAAGATAATTTTTCGTTTCTGTGTAATTTGTAATAATTTAATTTTTAAAAATAATTTCATTTGAAAATATTGCTAAAAAAAGTGTATGTATTTAAAATGTTATATATTCCTTAATATTTTCATCTACAAAATTGGCTAAAATTATTGTTTCATTGTGTTTCAAATAGTATTATTTCTGATATTTCTTTACATTTTCTTTTGCGAAAAATTGTATGAATTGTTAGGTTTCTTTAACTTTTATCTTCCGTGAAGATATTTTTGAAAATAAATTAGGACAAGTTTAAATGAAAAAACATATAACCGAGCTTATCCATTATTACAATTGTAAATGCATGTTGGCATTAGGTTCAAAGGTGAAAAAGTTATTTGTGGATAAAAGGAATTGGAATTTGAGATTATCTTTCCACTTAAAAAAATGTTATTCTTTTTACAAATTCAGTATTTTTTAATCAGATGTAGATGAACAGTGGAAACAAAAAACATCCTTGAAAGATATCGTAATTTCGCAAGTTTAGTCTGCAGTCGCGATTTTTTATTTAAAAAATTTCATAAATTATCAGATAGTCCGCACCACTAGATAATCCGAGGACTATACGAGGGAAAAATAATGTATTTTAGTTTAAAAATATTTCTCTGTTCCTATATTTCGGCCTATATTTCTCTGTTCGAGAACCCAGCTATGTAAATCGTCCTCTAATGCAAGCCACCGTATTTTTCCAGGACGATTGGATCGCTTTCTTCTCACATTTTTAATGTTTCTTTTTGCTTGCGCCAATTTCTTACTGCTTTCTCGTCGACCGTCTGAATTACTTTCAGCTTGAAATCAGCAGTCAAACTGCTACGATGTTTTAAAGGCATAATGAATAACCAATATTACCACAAATCAAATCTTTGAAAACAAAACACTCTGTTACGATTGGTTCTCGTGGTGAAATGACCTTCAACCCTTAACCTTTGATCTTGAACCCATCCATAGTGGCTATCGATATGTTCCCGTACTCCAGGACACAACTTAAGATTGCGCTGTGATGAGGTGATTTAGATCAGTTATATAATTTATTCATTCATACAAGAAGTAAAATGCTCGGGATCTAAATCTGACCTCATCACATCTTTGTAAAAGACAGAGGACCATATATTTATATTCAACGGATATTGTTGTCTTGTACGGTGGTCTCGGACGGGGTTCTAATCCCAGTCCCAGATTAGAATCCCGTCTCCGTACTTGACATTAAATAAGAATGTACCTTTGTGGAGTTATTTATGAGTCCCTAAGGGACAGTGCCCAATTAGAAGGGATAAGGTTTTCCACGTTGGCGGTCTCAAGGCGGGGTTTAAGCAGACCAATTGGATTCTTACAACTATCCCGATTGGAGGATAAGAAGGAAGAGGGGACAAGGATAAAATTAATAAAATAAAAAAGATCGAAAAAAAAAAAAAAGATGAAGGTGCTCGATAGTCGAGACGAAGAGAGGAGTCCGACGGAATGAGTTCGAGAGTCCAGTCAAGTTCGACAGGAAGTGTTCCTGCATCAAATAGCCCAGCCGCACCCCAAAAACTCAGGAGGAAGCCCCTGACCAGACCGACGAGAGATCCACAGATACCCATCAACCAGCAGTGTTCCGGGCACACCATTTTAACTCCCCAAAGGTACCCCCTTTTACATATATTTTGAAATTGAGATTAGGTTCTCTCTCTTATATTTACATAATAACTTAAATATTAAAAAAATATTGACAGAACTAATTTAGAAGATGTTGATAAAACATATTTTATGAAAATTAGCATCAGTTTTGTAATGTACATAGATGTATATATATATTATAATAAATTTACCTTTTTTATATTAAGCTAGTTTCGGATGCTGTTAATTTAGCTTTGAGTTTATTTTTATATCTTATGTCTGTAGTTTCTCAGAACCTGTGGTTAAATTTAGTACTAAAATACTTTAACACAACGCAATCAAAATAAAATCCCACTATACATTTGATCACAGGTTAATACTCAAATAAAAACGAGGACTACACGACATGCGCTACTTGCTACTACTGATTCGTTATGCTTTATGGGTTGTATTTTTTTTCATGGTTTATTACCGATACGATACGATGTTTTCTTGACGTCCCGTGCGTTGTGATTTTGTTTACATTTGATCATCAGCCGTTTGCGCGACGTGCTTTTTTCCCCCCTTTCTTCCGATTTTGATGATTTCAGCGATTAACAACCAGCAGATAGTCCTGGGCTGAAGAAATTTACTTTTTAAACACAGATAGTCCATGGACTATACTTGCGAAATTACGGTATTTTATTTTCAACAATAACAACAATAATTCTGGTGGAGCAATTTTATTGCGACACCAGACAGTGACCGATCACTTAAAGTTGAGTACGAATGTCTATGAACATTTAAGTATGAAACCTGGAAGTGATGGTACAGTTTTATTTGATTTTGTGCTCCAAAGTTAGTCATAATTCGTTGAATTAAAAACCTTCAGATTAATAGATAATTTTGTAGCGGGTACAAATACTAACCTCTCCTTTTTTTACGATAGGTGGCGCAAAAAGCCATCTAGTGTGTTCTAAAATAGTGTCAGTGGTCTATGAGAGTGTGTTTTGTTCTCTTTGTAGTTTTGTGTTCTGTGTTGTGGAACTTTGCAAGGAAATAAAAATGGTTCCTAAAAAATAGACTAAATTAATTCTAAACGCCTTTTGAAATAAGTCTCGTCCTTCTACAATTTACATTTATTTGCGGAAAAAAAGGCAATGAAAAAAATTACGTTTTTATGCATAATGATTGTAGCATACTCCATTAAATACCTGGATATGAATACTGTTTTATCAACATACTTAAGTTTATGAAATTTTTTTCTCATTGACCCTTCGTTAATCTTTTGAAAATTATGGAAAATAGCGCAGTACATATCCATATCTATCTATCTGTCAGTGGAGTGAGGTAGGTTTTCATGCAGGGTGTGCAGAGAACATGGATTTTCCAATAAATCTTTAATTATTGAGACATCTGAGTTCTCCATTCTGAAATGGGTTATTTATTATGAATATAAATTTAAAGAATACAATAAATAAAGTATTTACCTACGAGTAGTCGAGTTATAAATATAAAAGCAGCTAAACTTATGAGAATTCTACTAGCACTGGAGCAAAAATCATGTCTTTTGTTGTATGGTGTCATATCGGAGTCGAAAAAGCAACGCTTCGTGCTTCCACGAAAGACTTTTGTTCAGCAAACGTATCACCACATAGCGCCCGCCGCTATGGTGCCTCATCCGGATGCTCATTGGTGCCGACAAACCGAACGTCTATTCCACGTGCAGAGGATTTCACTGCACGCTGGCACAATAGAGAGAAATTTTCTTGTTCGATCAGTGGATTAAATTATATTTATTAATTGTTTTTAACATTTGGAAATCATATTCTGCGAAAAACATCTTGACAATTTAAAAACAAAACCAGGAATATGGTGCTACAGATACAACTTATATACTATCTGTAAGACTCGATGAATGGTAAAATTGGGACTGTTCTGTTAAAATTCGTTTCTTTAAAACAAAACATTGTTTTTCAGCCAATTATTTCAATAAATATAATACATCCCCGAAATTAATTTACCACACTAAAACATTTCACTTTATATTGATTAAATACTTCTTTTATATTTCCATGAAAACAAAATCTTACAATATATAAATTTAAACATTAACCATCTGCAAAATCGTATGACCAGTTAATCAGTTAAAAAACCAAAATCGCTTCAGCACGTAAGTCCCCGCTCTAAATACAACGCTTAATAAACCGTACCTTCGGATGATTCTGAATGCCAAGTGCAGGAAAAATAGCTGCATTTACCTCAGTTCTATAGTATGCTGTTCTTCTCCAGTAGCCCATACATATAAAAACTGATTTTCAATTTAGTGCACAGTGCGTACACATCAGAACTTCCTACGCTCGTTTGTGAGCTACGTGGTGCAGCACCTAGTACCGCACGCACTGCGGGAATACAAACAAGCAAATCAACATAATATTTGAATATATTATAAATGATATTTATTATATACCATATAAAGATAGGTAGACATAGGTGCAGAAAATTATTGTCCCTCATAATTTTGCCAGGGTGTGCAGTACACACTCTGCACATAGAGACCGCACGCCACTGCTATCTGTCTATCTCTCTCTCCATATATATACAGACACACAACAGGTCGTGGTTTTATACTTCAGTTTGTTTCAAGCTTTATACTTTCCACTACTTTTTTGACAAAATTTTGCTGACCCAGAATTCAGGAGGCCTAGGGCTTTACTACTTACTTAGCATTTGAGCTTTTCCCTTTAAAACCTTCTCTTGTCAAAATTCTAATAACTGTTTTTCTTAATTTTTTGCAACTTTTTTAGGCTTTTATTATGCTTTAAGTACACTAATATTCAAGTTACTTATCGTTGTCTCTCCATTTTAACATTATATTTGACTTGGGTAACGCCCACTGCAAAATTAGCTTTTTTACATATATCATACCATTGTTATGCTAAATTTCTAGTAGTTTTCTTCAATTAAATTCACGATTCTGAACACTTCTACTCTACCTTTTTTCGTATATTTACTCACTTATTAATTTCATTTTATTTAATCTCATTTATTCATATTTAATCTCATTTATCTATATTTAGCCGCATTTATCCACATTTATTATTTCATTTATATTTTCCTTTTTTAAAAATTTTATTTTTTCTTACATTCTTTTATTATATTTAAGTATTCATTTACTTTAATTATTTTCTTTTATTTAATGTACACTGGCATCTTGAGTACTTGTATAATCATTATGAACCGCTCACTTGTAAAAACTATGTACCTTTATTACTGGAGGTATATCCGTCCGGACCAGGTGCTCCGATAATACTTTTCCTTTGGAAAAGTCAAGTCGTCAAGTAGTTTAGGTTGTTTGGGGCTACTTGACTGTAAGTCGTATCCTCAGAGGTGATCGATGTTTGAGTCTTTACTAGTGTACTTCTTAAGTTAGGGGGAGTTATAGTTACAAGTACAATCTGAAACATACGAGATTTATTCAGCATTTCTATCAATATGTCTTATTATCTTGAATAGGGGTTCTAAATCTTTCATCAAAATATTTTAAAACCCAGACCGAAGGCTGGGTGCGAAGCAGCTAGTTGTAAATAATGCAAGCTCCCACTTACTGAAAATATTTGAAGGGAATTGTATCATTGGTGCTTTTCATTTCCGCTACTGTTTGATCACAACGGTTTTTATGGACATTTCTTCGATCGCACGTGTAATCGAGGAAAGACTAAGTACTCTGTGTAAAAATACCTTACAATACAATGTGTCAGCTAGGTATTATCATATTTAACACTAGAATGCCCGGAACATGTAGTTAAAAATGTGTGGTGAAAACTCATCCTGAATATTGTAAAAAATTTTAAAGTCTACCGCATTTACGCGAATCTAATGCGCATCGTTTTTGGTCAAATGTAGTATTCAAAATTGGGGTGCGCATTAGATTAGAGTTCGTCAGCAGTTTACCGATGACTTCAACCAAATTTAAATCGTAACAATGGATTACTATATTTCTCGACTACATTTACCGTTACATTTATCGCTGATGTTGGGATGTAATATTTTATATCAGCCCATGAGTGGGTTGTGAAGTGGAGTCATAGTGCATTAATTATTTAAAAACAACGTATCATCATGTATGGCAAAAATAATAGATTAATTCTAAAGTAAACAATATATTTATTTAACTAAACATAAGTAAATGCAAAAGTAAAATAATAAAAGTAAACAATAAATAAATTAGGAAGAATTTCACAGATGATGCTCTTTGCACAACATAATAAAACCTAAAAATAAATCACAGTACCTTATACATGCACATAGGTATTTGTGCTGAACAAATTGCATTTTAACTATCGACGAGGAGGAGGAGGAGGAAGAAACGATTTCCCGGAACTTCCTGCATGCCAGGGGACAGGCGAAACGAAAAACCAAAAAGCCAGTTTTAGATCTAGCCTTCACCCGTCTTTTATACTTCATCCAGCAGTTCAGCAGCCAGACAGTCCCGCAGTTTAACAACTTGGTTCCGAAGTGCTGATACATTGAATTTGCATATCTAACAGATGACACATTATTGCATAGAGGATACAAACTGCTAGCTCCGAAATGTATGGGAACGCCGTTCCGGTGGGCTCTCCGATCCACCATCAATGCTTTGTCTGGATGCTACTTTATGTATTAATCCATTGTTGTATAAAATATGGTATCTAAATTTAAATAAAATTATCATACCATTGATTGATAGTTTATATACAAATCCATTGTTGTATAAAATAAGATTCAATGAATTCCTCATACCATTGATGCGCATTACTGGCGCATATGATAAGCTTACTGGCCTATTATTTTAGACTAGCATAAAGCCCGTCATATGACGGGATCATCAAAATTTTTAACGCCAATTTTCCAAAATTGTAAAGTACCTTATGAGGCAGGTAAAAAATTAGTTTGTGTTTTGGCTGATAGTTACCTTGCTACAAAAATTAATCGATAATTCAATTTAAAATTACCACACATGTACCTAATCTATTATTTAAGCCAAATAGGAAAGAAAATTATTTACGCAATATCTAAGTTCAATGATAAAACGTGTGAAAATAAGGCATAGTTTAAATAATTTAAAATAAGAAATAATTCAATGAGATGGTTAAAGGAATGACGTCATAATGCTAGAAAAATGTTATTTTTACCTATTTATGATGTGATAAATTGATAAATTTAACCGCCTGCTCTTAACCGGGGAAAATAGGAGTTGAAATAATTGCCTTAAAAGCTCGAAAAGAGAGGAAGGGGTGGATTTCGAACGTTTTAAAGAAAGCAATATTTTTCGCTGTGATATGAAGCATATTTATACCAATTTAGTTTAGAATCGGATCTATAGTTTAGGAGAAGATAAACATTACTGTCTTTGAATTTTGCTAACTATGGATGCCTCTATCCATTCCAGGTCCAACCGCTTCATAAAATCGAGGACAGACGTACAGATAACTTAGGCTATTATTATATAGGGGATTAGCGTGCAGTAAGACACGATAAATCAGTAAACAATAACATTTTTATTGTCATATTAAAAGAACAATGAATAAACACTTAAATTACAATTCTAACACGTCCTAAACTAAACTAAACAGAAATGAACTCTTACTAGAGGAGGGGGGGAAAGAAACCTGATAAATAAACACACACACACACATCTCGAGGCTATATATATATACTTACTAATTTGCATAACGCTCACTCCGGAGCCAAGTATGCTACAGCCGCTAAATTCCCCGATTGGCTGTGACTATTACGTCAATAGTAGGATGGGGTGTTTCCCGGGATCGAAGGGAAATTAAAAATAAACCTAACTGAAAATAAGCGATTTTAAGAAAATTAAGTTGGCAGTTAAAAGGGCTATTTTATGCTTAAAATGCCAACATTTTTCGACTACATTTTCTGTTACATTTATCGTTGACACTTTATTGCATAGAGCAGAGGTCTCCAAACTTTCCAGCCTTAGGGCCATACTGATTACTCCAGTAAGTTGCGAGGGCCAAAACCATATTATCATTGTTGCCGGTGGTAAAAAGTGAAATAGTCCACTGATGAAAAAAAAGTCCGAAAAAGTACGCAACGTTTAAAAAATGCTGCAAATCGGACTAAAGTCCGTTTCGCGGACTTTGATGCCATTCCGAATCAAATTAAGATTTTTCAGAATCCTTTTGATACTGACATTAACTGATGAGCATCTTAAATCTCTTTTAATAATTGGTACAAGTAAAATTAGTCCACAACTACAAATTATTGTCAGTGGAAAATCTCAATTACATAAATCTCATTGGTATTTCATATGTCATTATGCTTGTTATAAGTTATGTTTTTATTTAAAATGTATAAAATGTTAGTTGGATTCATTTCAATAATTTGTTAGTTATTATATACTGAAGTTAAATTTTCTGCATATTATACATGTCTTTACTCATTACAATTCTGTATTTCTTTATCCAACTTATCACAAAAACAATAACAATAAGCCTACAACAATGTTATGAGTAGTTAGCCCATGACCATATCAATGTAGATGTCATATTAATAATTATTCAACTTATAAAATTAGAATACTTCAGTAAACTAAATTTAATTTGCTATAAAAAATATGTTCTCTAAAAGGAGTTTTCAAGTATGCTAGCTCTCCGCGGGCCGGACAAAATCTGTCCGCGGGCCGGATGTGGCCCTCGGGCCGTAGTTTGGAGACCCCTGGCATAGAGGATACAAACTGCTGGCTCCGAAATGTATGGAAACGCCGTTCCGGTGGGCTCTCCAATCCACCATCAATGCTTTGTCTGGACGCTACTTTATGTATTAATCCATTCTTGTATAAAATATGGTATCTAAATTTAAATAAAATTATCGTACCATTGATTGATTGTTTATATACAAATCCATTGTTGTATAAAATAAGATTCAATGAATTCCCCATACCATTGATGCGCATTACATTCGCCGACAAACAATTTTTTTATTATTTAAAGTTTTAAAATGGATATGCGCATTAGATTCGCATAAATACGGTATTTAATATTATTTTTATTTAGTTTGGATAATATATTTCTTTTTTTCCTGTGGAAGTACACGTGCTCATGTGTAAGAATAGAAAACCGCTATTGTTTTACAATAATCTTATCCTAAACTGATAAACGCATCGAAATGAGCACTTTAAAAAAAAATATCAAAATAATTTAGGCCAATTTAGGTTTTTGAGATAAATTGATAAAGAAAATTGTTAAACTTCGATAAGAAATATATTTTGATCTTCCCATTCTTTCGTATTTTCTTATATTCCTCTTCGTTACAGGACCGAGTAGAAATGGATAATTTTGTTCTTGGAGTTTTGACCGTGCTGATTGCAACATTTGTTTGCTATTATTGCCGTCTCCTTATTCGATACAAGAATTTACCCTCACGCCATGTTGAATTTATGGTCTTGAATTCATGTATTAAAACTAAGAACTTTGGATGTAAGTAATTTAGCTTGTATCCTGTTGAATCTCATTTACGTTTCAGTCACTTCTGTTGCGTGTGAAATAATTGCATTTTGTTTTTACCTTAACGCTTTATCCTTTTAATGTCCGAGTTATTAGTTCCAATAACACAGTGATGCATATCCTAAATCTAATTTATTATAGCCTACATAGAATAAATATGAAATTTACACAATTTTGAATACTACAACACTTTATGTTAGTTATTAGCTTTCATTTTAAATATCTTAGGATACTATATATGAAAACGGAAAAACTTCTTGAAAAAAAGATTTTTTTTTGCATTACATGTAAAATAAGTACTGTAAATGCATGATATTTTAAAGCTGAGGTTGTCGTAAAAGCGATTTACTGTATGTATATTTTGTATTTATACAGAATACTATATTTGGATACAACCCCTCATCTTTTTTCTTCCTTTTGCTAACAATGGATTTCTAGCTTATTCTATCCACGATTTAGCTGTATTTTTGGGACTTTCACAAAAGTTACTCTATACATTTAGGTAATACATTATGCACATTATGTTTTGATTGCATTCGATCATGTGCAGTGAAGTATTATTTAGTAAACCTGCTCATTTTTCATCCAATATTTATTATTTTTTAATTTCAATTGCAGGGTATTGTGTACAATGTTGTTTGACATGCGTCCTGAAAATAGCATTATTTGATATTGAGAACTCTGCAAATTATAAGCAAAACACTTGGAGAAATTCGGGATTGTTTTTATGAAAACCTTAATTTCCCCACGAGTATACGTGCTATCCTCATAACAATGAACAGAGATTATTACAAGAAGCACCCTAATAATGTGCTAAAGTTTCAACGGTTTTCATATATTACTTTTTACAGGGTTATCCTATACATATTCTTTTTTCTTCAACTTGTTGACGGTCTCCTACGGGGTTTCGGGAAAATTTCTTAGCTAAAATATATGACGTTTACACCATCCTGTTTACACCCCTGAGGTTTCACGATAATTCCTCGTGTATTTTTTTAGATATTCAACAAAATATCTAAAATCGCAAGTGACCAGTCATCATTGGCATTATAGTCTATCATCGGATGGTATATATAAAAACGGAAAAACTTCGTAAAAACCAGATTTACATGGTATTACATGTAAAATAGAGTTTTATAATAGATAAAGCATTTTGTCATGATTTCAGTGTATATACCTGCAGAAAATGTAAATTTATGGGAGCTGCTCAAAAAATCCTAAAGTGTCGATCCAAATAGAAAACTTATAAACATTAGAAAATACTTGAAAATTTTTCTAGATTGTTCAAAAGATTGTTCCCCACCTACTCAAAAAAGAAAACTCGTTCTAAGGAAACATAAAAATTATAGAAGCTTTTTTTAGCGGTATATAAAAAAATGAGACGTTACGCGTTAAAGTTTTAGAGTCAGACTGATAGAGAAAGAGTTTCCAGCTTGTAAATTCTCAAGGGCCACATTGTAAGGCATGACTGATGGCCAATTGTCGTCTAATTCTGCAGTTTTTTTCAGTTTCTCAAAAGAAAACTCGTTCTAAGGAAACATAAAAATTATAGAAGCTTTTTTTAGCGGTATATAAAAAAATGAGACGTTACGCGTTAAAGGTTTAGAGTCAGACTGATAGAGAAAGAGTTTCCAGCTTGTAAATTCTCAAGGGCCACATTGTAAGGCATGACTGATGGCCAATTGTCGTCTAATTCTGCAGTTTTTTTCAGTTTCTCAAAAGAAAACTCATTCTAAGGAAACATAAAAATTATACAAGCTTTTTTTAGCGGTATATAAAAAAATGAGACGCTACGCGTTAAAGGTTTAGAGTCAGACTGATAGAGAAAGAGTTTCCAGCTTGTAAATTCTCAAGGGCCACATTGTAAGGCATGACTGATGGCCAATTGTCGTCTAATTCTGCAGTTTTTTTCAGTTTCTCAAAAGAAAACTCATTCTAAGGAAACATAAAAATTATACAAGCTTTTTTTAGCGGTATATAAAAAAATGAGACGCTACGCGTTAAAGGTTTAGAGTCAGACTGATAGAGAAAGAGTTTCCAGCTTGTAAATTCTCAAGGGCCACATTGTAAGGCATGACTGATGGCCAATTGTCGTCTAATTCTGCAGTTTTTTTCAGTTTCTCAAAAGAAAACTCGTTCTAAGGAAACATAAAAATTATAGATGCTTTTTTTAGCGGTATATAAAAAAATGAGACGTTACGCGTTAAAGGTTTAGAGTCAGACTGATAGAGAAAGAGTTTCCAGCTTGTAAATTCTCAAGGGCCACATTGTAAGGCATGACTGATGGCCAATTGTCGTCTAATTCTGCAGTTTTTTTTCAGTTTCTCAAAAGAAAACTCATTCTAAGGAAACATAAAAATTATACAAGCTTTTTTTTAGCGGTATATAAAAAAATGAGACGCTACGCGTTAAAGGTTTAGAGTCAGACTGATAGAGAAAGAGTTTCCAGCTTGTAAATTCTCAAGGGCCACATTGTAAGGCATGACTGATGGCCAATTGTCGTCTAATTCTGCAGTTTTTTTCAGTTTCTCAAAAGAAAACTCATTCTAAGGAAACATAAAAATTATACAAGCTTTTTTTTAGCGGTATATAAAAAAATGAGACGCTACGCGTTAAAGGTTTAGAGTCAGACTGATAGAGAAAGAGTTTCCAGCTTGTAAATTATCAAGGGCCACATTGTAATGCACGACTGATGGCCAATTTTCGTAAAATTCTGCAGTTTCTCAAAAGAAAACTCATTCTAAGGAAACACAAAAATTATACAAGCTTTTTTTTTAGCGGTATATAAAAAAAAAGAGACGCTAGGCATTAAAGGTTTGGAGTCAGACTAATAGAGAAGGAATTTCCAACTTGTAAATTCTTGAGAGCCACATTGTAATGCATGACTGATGTCCAATTTTCGTAAAATTCTGCAAGTACGATAGTATACCAGTTTAAAAAAATGCATAGTTTAACTGAGACAAATATGTAATCATTTTAGTTGATTAAAACAGTTGTAAACCCTGTGTTATAAAACACAGTTTTGGGGTCTTGCGACAATGTGTGCATTTTAAATACAAGAATAAACATGCGAAAGTAGGAAATCAAAAGAAAAAAAATGCTTTCGAAAAAAATAATTTATTCCCTTATAACACTAATTATTTGTGACTACAAAGTTGAAATTTGGATTCAGCATTCTAAAATATCTATAGAACATTCCAAAAAAAGTTCTGTAGCTTTCATTTTTTGTGAAAAGTAAAGGAAGTGTTGTAATGAAGATACATTTTAATGTTCAGAATTCAACGAAAATATTTAATAATGATTTATTTCATTTTTTTTACTTTAAGTGCTGCATCAGTATACATGTACAAGGAATATTTAAATATCCCTTTTAATCATTTCTGAACTGGTTACGACTAGTTTACTCTTGAAGTTTGGATCTACATATGTATCTTGCATAACTAACAAACTATTAAACGTAGGAAGTCGACATTTGTATTAAGGACTGCTATAATGTTTACCTTTCTGTACCCTTTTTTTATCTACCCGTTTGATTTCAATCTGAACTCTGTATAATGAAAAATGCCAATGTAATTTTGATCTTTCTAATCCTGACTGTTATTTATTGAGAACTAATTTGTGTTTGGCTGCACGGGAGGGAATGGTCTATAGCAGTGGTGCGCAAACTAGGGGTCGCGACCCATGTAGGGGTCGTCAGAAGTTTTTTGGGGGTCGCCAAATTTTTATGAAATGCATTATTCCTGCATGCTGCATACCATACAGTGTACATATAAAGAGTGAATCACCGTCACTGGAAAGTTAAAGAAAAAATTTTCGAGAAGATTCGAGGATTTTCCTGAAAACGATCTTGGTTGGATTCGTGATCCATTTTCCTTTGACATATGCAGTTCAACTCTTCAAATTAGTGAAAAAGAGCAATTGATAGATCTAATTAGTGATTATACTCTTCGAAATCAATTTAAGACTCAGCCTTGCCAAAAATTTTGGCTATCCGTGGAAAAACAATATCCCGTTTTATGCAAGAATGCCATCAGAGTGTTAATACAATTTGCATCAATGTATTTATGTGAAACTGGATTTAGCAAACTAGTTTCAATAAAAACTAAATACATATCGCGTTTAAACCCTGAAGATGATATGCGAATTGCAATTAGCAACATACATCCAAACATCGATGAGATAATTAGAAACTTGAAGCCACACACATCTCATTAAAGGGCAATTTACTGATTTTTGTGTTATACAAAACGTATTTTCTTAAAATTATAAATAAAATTAATATGAGTCAAATATGATGTTTTATTCGATGAAACGAAAGAAATGAGCGAAATATACATCGTATATGTGAACATTTATCTCTAGCGGTCGCCAAAAATTTTCTCTCTACAAAAGGGGTCGCAGTCGAAAAAGTTTGAGCACCACTGGTCTATAGGACTGACCCTTCGTTGTAGTTTAATAAATATTCTACCTTTTTAAAAGTTTTGGATAAAACATCTTTATACTGTTTCATTTTTTTTTCAAAGTTTTTTTACAGCTATTAATGAAAGCTGCGCAGTGTCATATAAAGGACGGTATATGTGTCATCTGGTTTTTCAAACCTTTCGTTTTCGTCTTCAACGAAGAAGCAGTAAAGGCAAGTAAGATTTCATGCTGTTTGAAAAAGCAGTTTTTGAGTTCTTACTGTAGACATTCACCTACTACTCCAACAATACTTACACAGAGGCACAAACATAGAGTTAGTTTTATGTAAGCTACCACGCGAAAAATGGGTGATAGAAGATCTCATTTGCAGCATAATTCACAGAGCCTTTTCCCCATTAAACCCGAACTTAGGGCCCACTTCTAAAGGAGATTCAATGCCAAAAATTGTGCTTTTCTCAGTTTATTTGGCATACACCTTTTTAACGTATTTATGTGGTATATTTTATACTTTGTATTTATTCTTTTGGTGTTTTATTTCGTATCAGAGATGCAGGTATTGTTTTGTTGTTATGTGTTATAGTATTTATACCATATTGTTTCCACAATCCTCTAATCAGGAGGAAAAATAATCCCCATTCTTTAATAAAATAAAATTTTTTAACCTTTAAATGAGATAATTTTCAAGTAAAAGAAGTCTTATGGTTTTCTTTTCTGTATACTATTATCACATTGTAAGCGGGACACGTACTAGTATGTTTTCTGACGATTGATACTTGAGCGCGGGTCACGTACTAGTACCGGTTAGTGTAACAATATAGTCTGTGGGTACAAAAATAGCGGTATATACAGGAAAACGAAGCCGAATGTTCTTGTCTACTACATAGATTCTGGAAACATTTAGACAAATAAAACTAGTTTTTACAGCAGTCGATGCGGAACCATACAAAGGGTAGGTTGATTAAAAAATCAATTTAGATTTAAAATTAACTTTTTATTTATCCTTGCGAAAATCATATTATATATATATATATATATATATATATATATATATATATATATATATATATATGCAAATTTATATATTACATTATATATATATATATATATATATACATGCAAATTTATATATATTATATATATATACATACATACATACATATAAATATATATATATATATACATACATATATATATATATATATATATATACATACATACATACATATATATATATATATATATATATATATATATATATATATATATATATATATATATATATATATATATATATGCAAATTTATATATTATATATATATTTGTATTTATATATTTTTGTTTATTTGTCTATTTATATATTTGTTTATATATTTCAATATAAAATACGAAAAGTTGGTTAGAAAATGATATAATTTTCGATCTTTTGAGATTTAACTGAATAACTAAATTTACACGCAAAACACCCGCTCCCGGTACAATTCCGTTGCGAAATGTACCCGCACACAATGTGATATTATTCGCTCTTCTATATTTGTTTTATATGTGATAGTATATTATTAGGTGAATGATTCTATTTGAAACAGCAGATATTTAATTATCTGAAAAAAAAACCGATTTGGTGCTTACAAGGGTAACTTTTTATTTTGAATACTTAGTTTAAAAAAGAAAATAAGATTTGAAACAGTTCCCAAGCTCCTTTAAAGTATAGAATAAGTCATTACTATAGAGAGGCCCAAAACATAGCTAGGACCTAGGTTCCGATCTAAGGTAAAATAGACACTGATAATATGTAATAGTAACACCCTGTCTAATCTTTAACTGTTTACCAGTTATTGGTAAAAAGGAGAATTCACAAAATATGACACAACCACATAAAACCCAATTTTCTGAAGTTTTGATATAACCAACACAAAAAATACTTACGCAGATGGTAAAAGCATACTGGATGTTTTAAATTGGTATACATTTCATAAAAAAATATAAATAAAATGTCTATTTATATTTTTAGACAGAGAAAAAAGAGTTAAACTAATTTTCTTTTATACAAAACTGGTAGTTGATAGACCAGAGTATTGACAATGTAAAATTTTGTTATGTAGAATTTCGTCTGTTTATCACTAAATACTTCAAACTTTCAAAGTTTCTCAGTATCAAAGACTACTCTATACAGGGGAGGACCCAGAAGTAACAGATCAGATGTTATAGCTCCACTCACAAAGGATGTGGGGGAGTTCCTTTTATTCGTTCATTGTCAACAAGAAGTTTGCTGAAGTATGTATTGGTAATGACAACAATTGTGATGCAATTTATCCCCTATCCCCTATATAATAATAGCCTAAGTTGTCTGTCCATCTGTCTCCAAATTTATGAAGCGGTTGTACCTGGAATGGATACAGCCATCCATATTGGATTTTTTTATGAGTTAGGGTTAGCAAAATTCAAAGCGAGTTCAAAATTCTCCCCATCCCCCCCCCTTTTTGAGAGTTTAATGTCTTATTCTCCCTCTTATTCTATGCCGAACGATGGCAGATTGGTTAGGGTGCTGGCTTTCGGTACCGGAGTTCGTGGATTCGAATCCCACTATGGCATGGATGTTCGTAGCCGTTCAGAATCTGCTTTAAGCAGTAGGTCCTGGTCTCATTAGCCCTCGTGTTGCAAAAAGTAGACCGTAGCGCTCCAAACCCTCTTATTCTATACTAAATTAATTCTTGACAGGAGGGCGGAGTATAATATTTAAATTTCTGGACTGTTTTTACTCAGCCCTAATTAGTTCCTTCACCATGTGTAGGCGTGACACGCTCGGTACAGTGTCTGCCCATTTCATCGTTGTACTTCTCTGGTTGATGGTTCTGTCCCGATGCAGTCGAATTTTTCTAAGTGTCTAATCAATTTAATATTTTCTGCTTTTTCTTTTAAATTCTTATTCCTAAAGTTGTTTTATTATTTTTAAAATAAAGTTTTACTATTTTTTCATCTTTTTATGATTTTTATTTTCTTAAATTCGCGTACAGTTGTAGGGATGTCCCTGGCCACATAAACCTTTCATTTTTTGTCTTCTTTAATTTTCTTCTCGTAATGTAATAATAGCGTAAGTTATCTGACAGTCTGTCCTCGAATTTATGAAGCAGTTGGCCCTGGAATGGATAGAGTATCCATATTGGAATTTTGATTAGTTAGGGTTCGCAAAATTCAAAGCGACTTCGAAATCCACCCATTTCCCCCTTTTCGAGAGTTTAATGCCATTATTTAAAGCCCGATTTTTTTCTAGCATTATAACGTCATTCCTTTAACCATCTCATTTAATCATTTCTTATTTTAAATAATTTAAATATCGTGTAAAATATTTTCGTACGTTTTATCACTGAACTTAGATATTACGTAAATAATTTTCTTTTATATTTGGCTTAAATAATAGATTAAGGACATATGTGATAATTTTAAATTTAATCATCGATTTTTTTTTGTTGCAATGAAAATTTTATCCCCGGTTTTAATAACAAATTCTATGTACCTCTAGGATGTAGTGGAAATGATAGTTTCATTTCTTTACTTCCATTAATTACTGTGGCAAAAAAATTGGGAAGAACTTAACGATAATTCCGACTTAGCTAAGAAAACTTTGAATTATCTTTCTAAAGGAATTAAACGTGATTCTAAACTGCCTTCACAGTATTCCGGGAAACTTTAAAAGCGTATGAAGATAAACAAATTATTGAGCGTGTACCAGATAATTTTCACCCAAAAAACAAACCATTTTTTTTACCTGCCTCATAGTGTACTTTACAATTCTGGAAAATTAAAAAAAATTACTGATTCCGTCATATGACAGGTTATATGCTAGTTCTTTTATAAGTAACAATTTTCACTTTCTGTGAAACCTTGATGTCAAGTCGTAGAAGCGTTTAAAAAAAATTATTCAAGATAATTGCAACTGAAGTT
The DNA here is from genome assembly GCA_032207245.1 of Pardosa pseudoannulata. Classification (NCBI taxonomy): domain Eukaryota; kingdom Metazoa; phylum Arthropoda; class Arachnida; order Araneae; family Lycosidae; genus Pardosa; species Pardosa pseudoannulata. The sequence continues at coordinate 31,284,389 of CM063504.1, read as the reverse complement.
TTCCACAGTGCTTCGTCGATATATATGGAAGATGTATTATAGTTAGGTTTATGATACCCAGAATAAGGCACTTAGGTTTATTACTGGAGCAGCTTGCTCCACTCCAATTGTTGCTATGGAAACTCACACTAGCCTTGAGCACTTAAAATATAGGAGAGAGAAACAGCTTTTAAGGCTACATGATAAATGCAAGAGATGAAACTTGCAGCACTGGAAACAGTACATCCCTTCTGTCACCAGATTGAAAACTCATACATCTTTTCTCTCCTGTGGAGATTTCTGTGCATTTCACAATTTTACACCAACTCTGTCTCGCCCTTTTTATGTTGACCCCTCTACTCCCACTTACAGAGTCCCTGTCTATAGCCTCTTTATTGAAATTTCTGAAAAGAAATGTGATGCAGTTCCTGAGGCTCATACAGCTTTATCTTTGGAGATAATTGCTACAAACTATCCAATGGACGAGATGATTCAAGTTTATACTTATGGCTGTGCGAGGGATGGAAAAACTGGTGCTGATATTTATTGTGGGGAATACTTTTAGGAATCTCACGCAGTTGGTATAAATGCTTCTAATTTTGACGCTGAAATTTATGCCATAAATATTGCTTTTTCAAACCTTTTAGTTCTGGGGTCTACTCTTAGAAAGTCAGCTATTTTCATTGACTCACGGGCTGCAATTTTGGCAACTGTCTCTTCCTCTCCATATTCTTTCCTTGTTGAGGAAGTTAAAGGCAATCTGTCTAAGGCAATTGCCTGTGGATGGGATATAGCTCTCCAGTAGATCCCCAGCCATTTTAATGTACCTGGAAATGAAAAAGTGGAATTACTTTCCAAAAAGCTTGTAAAATGCCGCAACCTCCTTTCTATCTATCCTTTCAACAATTTGTCTATGCGATGAAGGAAAAAATAAAATTTTCCCTCAGTCATTATTTTGAACATTCTGGTAGGAGATGGCATACCTTTGCTCAAGTCGCTCATCCCGTTTAATTCACACTAAAGTTTAGACTTGCAACAGGTTATGACTACCTTTGTGAACACCTGCACCTTATTGGCGTGGCAAATGTGCCTGACTGTAACCTGTGTTTCTCTGGTGAATCCAATTACCTTTTATATTTGACGAACTGCATTGCACTTTCTTATATGACTTTTACTCCTGACAACTTTACAAAGGCTAATTTTCATTGTGCTGTTAGAAGGCTAATGACCCAATCTGAGAGTACCTGACGTAGGATAAGAAAAAGTTAGGTTTATGAGGGTTACAATCGTTTTCACTAGAGTGTAAACAACATTTATGTTCCTATAATTTCCTTTGAATTTTGGGGTACTGTGACCAAAGAATGTGTTCCTCATGTTCAAGCAGGTAGTCACTTTAGGGGAGTCTGAAAAGCTTCCGTGAGAACATGAAGTGTAAAAATCCAAACTTGTGATGTTTTGGAGATTGGTCTGAGAAATGTTTTGATTTATGAAAAAATTTGAATAAATGTTCTATATCAAATGAGGATTACTGTAAAGGAAACTAACTTTTTATTTTTATAAATGACAAATTAAAAAAAGAATTCTTGTTATTTTATGTTCCTTATCGTATGGCGGTATACATGAGGGGATAAGTCAATATATGTATGTTAAATTAGCAGTCTGTACTGTATGTACTGTATTGAAATAAAGCTGATATGATCTTTCTTCTTATAGTTGTTGCTGAATGACCCAGAGGCTGTGGAAAAACCAAGCGAGTACAAACATGTTGATTTCTGTATGAAAGATGCAGTTTTTTTATGGTGATTTTGCGTTCTGTTATAAAATTAGCTTGTGATTAGTTATTATAAAGTGATCTCTTGCATAGAAGAAGGACAAATAAGTGGAGCATAAATTTTAATTAGTCTTATAAGATAAAAAATATTTACTAAATTAGTACGAATTAAGCTCTTCTAATAACATCTTTTTAAAGGAAACATATGCTTTTTGACTATTTCCTAAGTGTGGGGCAAAATGTGCACCATTTTATCAAGAACTGCTATATTCAATAATGCTATTTATAAAGAGAATCGCATCATAATGCTACGCGAGAATTTACAGCTGTTTTCAGAAATACGTTTTCTAGCTAAAATTGAGCATAGAAGAAGAGTAAATAAACTTTAATCTTTCTCATTTGCCGTTAATATTGTCAAATTAAGCGAATTGTAATAAAACAGAATTTATTTATTTATTTGAAATATGAATGGTAGTTTCCTCACTGTACAACATAGTATTTACGAAAAATATATACAAAAACAAATTTTTATTAGACTTTTACTTTTCGTAAATCTGCTTAATTCCTGATAGCCTATGTAGGTTTGTCATTTGCCGTTTAGCATTGTGAAATTAAACGAATTGTAATAAAACAGAATTTATTTATTTATTTGAAATATGAATGGTAGTTTCCTCACTGTACAACATAGTATTTACGAAAAATATATACAAAAACAAATTTTTATTAGACTTTTACTTTTCGTAAATCTGCTTAATTCCTGATAGCCTATGTAGGTTTTAAGCTGCATTTAAAATCTAAACATACACGTCAGTATTTTAGCTACTATTAGCTTATTAAATGAAAGGACACTATGCAACTTATAAATTCTGATTTAAGAGAAATTTTCAAATACGTTTTATTTTAAAAGGTTTCTCGAATTTTAATAAAATGAGAGTTTAAATTAAACTTTTTATTCCAGTTTTTAAAGATACCAGTCTCTTTGATTTCCAATCAGAATCTTGAAAAGAATAAACCAATCTTCTGCTATACATTGTATAGAATAAAAATTGTGCATAGATATAACTATACGTTACTTATTTATTTTGGTATATACAAATATAAAAAAGAAACTGCACACATTTCATTGTTCTTCACTGTACATATGAGCAAAATATTTTTATAAAATAGAATTTTGGAGCTATCTCAAAATTCATGCACAGTCTTGTGTAAAATGCTTTGATAAATTTAAAAAAAATTGTAGCAAAAATGTAAATATTTTAAAAAATATAATTTAATTTTTTTAATTTAAAAACTTTAAATTTTAATTAAATGAAATACTTAAACAGGCATTATTTTCTTGAATAGGATTTAAGTTAATTTCTAATATACAAAAAAAATTTTAATATTTATTACAACGTAATTACAATGTAAAACTTAAAATGTTTAAAAAAAATTGAAAGCGTAGTATGCTTTCTTAAAACATAAGTACCTCTAAAAAATATTTTAAGAATTCTACCAGAGACAAGTAAAGTAACAAAATTCTTTATTTCGTGCGAACGATTACAGTCAAGCTAACTGCTGCTCTGTTGAGTATCAGCGTTGTTTATATTTTACACTTGGGCAGCATCATTTCCTTTCAGTTGAAAACTTTTCATTCTCAACAGTACCATTGGGCATACCTCCTTACAGCCGAACAATGACCAAATGTGTGAGGTTCTGCTCTTCCTTACTGATGTTTGTGGGTTCGAATCCCACTCCTGGTATGTATATCCGTCATTGCTGTAACTAGGTCCTTTGGCGACCGTGGCAAAAAACTGGCTTGCGCTCACTTCCACGAAATGTATACGAAAAATATATAAGCACGTTTTCTCTCTATAGCATACATTAAAAAAATGAACTCATAACTTACAAAAATAAAAACTAACCTTATATTTGAGCATTATATAAAAAAGTGGGAAATTTGTAACATTACTTTCCTACATTTAGCGTCTACGAATAAATCAGGGATTTCATCTTAGTTTAGGGCAGGGACAAACCTTTTCGGCCGCGGGCCCAAAATCGAAAGAAAATAAATATGACGGGCCAAGATAAATTTTTCTAAAATTTTCAAAACGATATACCAGCACCTAACGGTTTAAATACGTTAACCCCTTAAAGCACGAATTTTTTTAGGAAAATCTGACAAAAAAAAAATTATTTGCATGAAGACAGAAAAAGAATAATATAAGTATAGTGTAAGTTATTTTTTGCAATTTTAGTTCTGAGTGGTGACTAGAGAGCGAGAAAGGGGGTAAAAGTTATAAAAAATTGCTACACAAACAAAGTGTAAACGATTTGATTGCATATTTATTTTGAATTTTGCCCGTGTCAGACACGGGCAAATGCGTTAAGGGGTTAATGAGATGAATGAAATTTTGATTTCATTTTTAAAAATTCCTTATACTGAGGTTTGAAGTGAGATGTACTGATTTTAAGGAACGATGCTAAATGCTCATCTGTCAGTCTACTTCTGAAATTATTCTTTCTAAGGTTCAAAGTCGAAAACACTTGTTCACATATAAGAAGCAAATATACCGCTGATCTTCTGGGAGTGAGATAATAAATTTGGGATATAATATTTAAGCAAAGTAGAAAAGGAGATGGATATATAATGTATAAATATATATTTCTTTTAATTTGCCTTGGACCGGCAACTTAAAATTCTATCCGCGGGCTGTAGTTTGTCCATCTCTGCTTTAGGGTGTTTACGGTTTCCTTTTTTTAGTGTAAAATATTTATTCCCTAGCCGTTCCTCCTGCCCCAACGAGGATTATAGATAGGATTTCAATAGTTTCAGCATTCTAAAAGAACGCACACACTAAGCTGTCGTTATACGCAGTTATAAAGAAGTTGTCAATGCCCGTGGCTTAGCTAGAAAGAATTTTGGCCGCATCCCAGTTTGGGGGGGGGGGGTTCGCCGAATACAGTTCAGTAGGCTCCCCAAGCGTGGGCGATGTCGCTAAATTCAAGAACCCAGTTTTCTGGCAAACCTCGCTCATCTTGATGACAAAGCTATTAACTTCTTGAAGTAATTTCTACCTTACTTTATTACTTTTTAATCTTTTGATAGTTTTAAAATAATTTCATTAAATAGAAACTTTATTTTATAAATATAACTAAATATTTTATAAGTATAATTGCCTAAATATAACCAACTGATGCTTATATTTTGCTTAATTTGCACCTATTGAAACAATTCAGCACTGTTTAGTTCAATAAACAGTACAAAAGCGCCTTTAAATATATTAAAAACACAAAATTAAATTTGTATTCATCTTAACAAAATTTCAAACCTTTTTTGTTCAAAATATGCTTTGAAATTGGGTATAAACTTAATACAAAACGAAGCACAAATTTCAAACATCACTTGGCGACAATTTGGGGATCACTTGTACAAAAATAGATCCAAAAACATGGCTGCCGGCACCCGGAACTGGGATTCTACCAGAAATTTGGTAGGGGTGGGCAACAATAATTTCAGACAAAAATGTTACATCTGGAAAAATTAAAGCTCGTTTATAAATGACCAAAAGTGTATTTTAAGTAAATACATGCATTACAGTGCATTTAGTTTGAAGAGCTACCGACTACTGTTTTGTTAATATGAGGGTTAATGAGATCAGGAACTACTGTTCGACCTACCATTCGACCATCGTCCGTAAGGCGAATCTAATGTAGCCTCCACACTATGACTAATTGTTTACGACTATCTGATGGTAATCTTCAACGATGATTCATGGGTTGCATCCACACGCTGTGTCACTAAATGAGCCGAGCGCGTGGATTCGTCCATAAGGTCTACTGCGCACTTTAGTTGCGCATCTGGCTCCCTTTGATCTTTGGAGAAAAACCGCCATCACCCGCCAAGGCCATTTTATCATCTGCCACCATCGACCATGATAAGCCATCCCCATTCCAGACGGTGATAATAGCTTGCAGTGGACCATAGTGTGGAGGGGCTTTAAAATGCGAAACATAAAATATTTTACAGTGTTTAAGAAAAATTGCAATTTAATTCCTGTCGGCTGTCCCATAAATGTTTCTATAACATTTTCAACAGCTATTAGATGCATATGTATTGACATCAAAGCTAACCCTGTAAACCTTTTTTTGCCTCATGCGGTTTCGGAGGTATGTCTTTAAAAAGGAAAAAAAAAACCGTTTTGCTTGAGTAGCTGTAGTCGCAAGAAGAATTACTAAGATACTCATTTAAATATAAATATTTCGGAAGAGGTCCCACTCAACAATGGCATCAACACCATTTTATTGTCTTAAATCTTTAGGTGACTTTTGACCATTTCAACAACTACAATTCATTGAAGTTAATATATTTGAATTGTTTTGTTTGAAATCCTTCCTAATAAATTTAAACTCAGTTCTTCAAAACTATTTTTTCCATGAGAAAATGTTGGAATTAAATTGTTTAGTTCTCCAAATAAAAATCAAATAATCTGCCTTTTAAAATAACAAAATATGCACTCTACAATTTGAATTTTACTAAAGATAGTATTGGTAGAACCTAGATAATGTATTCAAATGTAAAATGTAAAATAAGTAATCTTCTGTTTTTGAAATTCACCGTAATACGAACAATATTTTCTTTTGCTAAATTTGCTAATAAAATAGAAAAATATAATATCACAAATACTAAATTAGAATAAAATATCGTAGTAAGAAGCATATGTAATCGAAAACCAAAGAAACATTTCAAAAGATTCCTTTAAAAACTAAAATATTTTAAAATCTGTATCCGTGTGAAGTCAGTATGGAGTGGATACATGTAAAAAATTTGGATATATATTTTTAAGCATTAAAACAAATTTAACCCCTTAACGTGCACGCTCGAGTTAACTCGAGCGCGCTAACCTGGCCAAACTGTGGACACTCGAGATAATTCAAGCGGCTTTGTACTTTATGTTGCTATAATTTTGCCCACTCGAATGCAATCGAGAATTGAAAATAACAATGTGAAAGAAAAAAAAAATCTTTTATTGATATTTATCCTTTACATGGGATTGTAAGCTATAATACTTATTCAAGTATAAAATACATATTTTTTTCTACTTATCACTTACGACTTATCTCTTCCTTGTGAGTCGCATTCCGACAGTGTTTTCATATTCAGATTCTGATTAGCTCATTTTTCAATATATATATTACTAAAATATAATGTAAAATAAAATATAATTATTAACTATTTTATTACTAAATTCTGGCTGTAAAGACATCCTTGACTCGAGGCGTCACTTTATATACTTTATTCTTGAGATATGAAACATAAGGGTTTCATATTTGATACCTACGCATCAAGGGATGACACATCATACTGTCAATTGGTAGACTGCCTACCAATTGAACAATATACTCTTTCGACAATAATAATAATATTCTAAAAATTAGAAATCATACCAATTGTATAAATATCCAATATACTGAAATTTTTATTATTTTTGTATTTTTGTAATTTTTTTGACAAAACAACGTTCTAAATTGTGTTTTTTATATTAAAAAATTGATATTTTTGGCCGGCCTTTTTATAAAAAATTGTGCATTAAGGGGTTAATTTTTAAATATGCACTGATAGATTTTAATACTGAAATAACAGATTATTTAGTCATTTAGAACATTTACACAGCTACCGTGTGTTTTTATTAATTTTTATTCTCGGAGAACTTTTTCCTGAAAACCAGAAGCATCTAAAAAAGGAACGAATTTGTTGAACCAGAGCTGTCCGCTTCTGAAGAGTATTACTGTAGATTGAAAACATTATATATCTTAAAAGTGCTCTTTCAGATCATCCTATTCCTATACGTGCCTGTGTGTGTCTGATCAACATATTATCTTACAGTAAGAGGAGATTCAACCTGTAAACCTTTAAAAAAAATCGAAAAAAATCGTATTTTTTAACAATTTTAATGTCTCTGAATCTAATGCTTTAAACACGAAAATAATCCTATCAGGACGAGCAGAGCTAACTTGATAACATGATTCGAAAAAAACTCATGCAATTATTATACTCAATCTTGGTCATTAAGTATATTGTATAAATGTATATCCTTTACATTTGTTTTTCCCCTTTTTTAGAAAATATTATTTTCAAAACATTTATGTGTAACATAAAGTAAAAATTTTTTATTGTAAGCTTTAAAAATACTTAGGTTTGAGTTATCATATACTTCATTATAATTTTAAGAAAGTAAACATTTAAATTGTATATTGATATTTAGTTCTCGTAAAGTAGCGCAATAGCTTAGGATGAAATGTTCATTTTTGAAGAAAACATATATTAATGTAATAAATAAATTTCCTATTTTCTGATAGTTATGGCAATGTATATTGAAGAATAATAAAAGAATCGCATGCAAAAAAATATGCATATTGAGCTGTAAATAATGTGATAGGGAATACGTTTAGCAAAACTTTGAAAATAGGATCAAAACCAGCATTTTAAAGTTACTTGAAGGACTAATATATTTAAAATGTATTTACAATATTAAGAATAGCATAGATCCCTATATTAAAATGAAATGTATGTAAGCAAAAAAATTGTTAAAGTATTTTTTGTGTACTAAAAGTAAATACAGGTTTTCTAATTAAAAAGTAATATAAGTAAAACTTACCTTTTGCTTGACTAAGAATTGATCTAGAGTACAGGTTTACTTCTGTATCATTTCGGATGCATTTAAGGGTGATATAAAATAGAACAGAAAAAATCGTAAGTTTCTTTCTGAATTCAGCAAGAATAACCAAATTCTTATAATGTTTTGACTCTTTTTTGTACCGCATTTTGAACTCAGTGTCTAACACAAAGTCAACGACAACAAACCTTTGTTCATTCTCTTTATAAGCCAAAACCATGAATCCCACATATTGTGTCTAGCCGATATTAAGTTGTTATCTTAACATAAGCTGAACACAATTAACTCCTCCTTCCGTACAATGCTATAATACAATGAAGAGGTTGCATTAGAAACCTATGTGAGCTGGCGGCAATAGCAGAGAAATCAAAACATTTAAGAGACAGAATTTCACAGGCCAGCATCACACCGATAAAATTAACCGCCCAGTTTTGCGGCATTATCAGCATTTGGTCAAGATTTCGTTCCAGTTAAAAAATAGTTATATTTTTTATATTTTGAAAACGGAACCTAATTGAAAGTGAAGAAGCTGTTGATAATGGGAGCGGATGTCTTTCAGATACCCGAGAACTGAATATTGTAGGGAGACGAACATCCGTTTGTACTCCCAAAAATATTTTAGGGCTAGGTATGCAGCCTTTATGATTAATACGAATTCAATCGCCTCTGTATTAAAAAGTGCATAGCCATTTAAAACACATAGTCATTTTGCAAGTCAATGCGTTTTCATCTATTTGCGGATATTTTGCCTTTAGATCCAGGAATTATTAAATAACTTAAATGTAAATTTTCACTCTTAATATTATTAATAATTTTAATTTAGTGTCTTTAAACCTACCCTTTATTATCCAGAGAATGTATTCTTCATCTTTTCCTCATTTTTATTTGGAGTTGAATCGTTCTCGCTTGGATCGAGTTTGAAAATCTTTATCAAAGATTTTGTAAGCAGCTTGGCGCTGCTGTGACTGATGCGTCCGTGGCAAGTGCCACACCTTACCCTCACCCTAGTTACGGCTCTGATGTCCGTAGCTGTGAAGAATCTGCTGTTTAACCCTTTCGTGGGCCGTGGGAAGATTACTTCCCACCTACACGATCTTACAAAATACACCTGTGGAAAGCGCAAAACCCATTATAATATATTGGTCTTGTTATTGAAACGACGGGAAGACTGATTCCCTCTTCGGTTTTGCATTATCATCAATTGTTCGATCGATTGAATAAAATTAGCAGCTCTGTTTTGAAAGTTTGGAAACGTGGAGTGAGAAATAAATGGCCCACGAAAGGGTTAAGCAGTAGGTCCTGGTCTCATAAGCCCTCGTGTAGCAAAACAGTAGACCGTAGCGCTCCAAACCAATCAACCAAAAAACCTAATTTACTGAAGGAAATTGTTTACTTTCTTTTTAATATTTTATTTTTAAAAAATGATTTTAATCTTAATATTCGCAAATAGATTGTCTAATTAGAGATCACTAACAAAGACATGAAGTAGTATCATGGCATCAAAGAACCATATGCACAGTATCTCCATATGCACAGTAGTAATGTGTTAGACACATTAAGATACTGATTTTAGTTATCTCAAAATTATTATTTATAAAATTATAGAAAATTTTTATTATTTATTTAAAAATTTTTAAACAGTGAAAAATTGTAATTAAAATAAATCCAACTCAAATAAATTAGTATTCAAAATTCAAAGCGAGTAATCAGCGTCGGGACTATATTGAAGTAGGTTTAATAAAGGAATGGATGGAAGACTGTTATAGTCCTCGGTCTTTTGTGCACCAGAGTTTGTTTAATTTTGCTATTTCTTCTTTTCTGATTAGAGTTAATTGCCCAATTTATGAATTACTTCGTTAGCTATGTCTGATGCCATGTTGGAGTGGTTAAATGAGGAGAGTAAAACGCAATTACACATGTCACATTCGAAGATAAGAACCAGGTCTGTTGAGAAACTCAAGAAAATTAGACACCATATACAAATGAGAAAAGACTTGCAATTTGAAGATACTCTATTTTAAACACTTAATCTTAAATTGAATTATCTTTAATTGTAAATTCTCAAATAGGAGCAATTATTGAATTACTAGGGTTATGAGGCCAGTCTAGATGGCGAGTATAAAACCATAAAAGGTGAAAGGCAGCTTCAACTAAAGATTATTTCCTCATACTCCTGTTTCGTGCTCGCCTGCTAATTCTGAGGGAAAAAAAAAACAAATACTTTAACTCCCTTTCATGAGGGAAAAGGGGATAGTAAACCCCCACCCGTCTAACCAGTCCGATATTGAAGGTCACTGGAATAACGTCCGCCCTTAAATCAATCTCTCCGTACTGGCAGCGACGGCGTTGTAATGTAACTCTGTGCTATACCCTGTTGTGAAAAAAAAATGATAGAATTAAACGAATCTTCTTTTTCAGCAATGGAGAAAGATGGAAAAAATTACGAGGGTTCATTAGTCATGCTTTACAAATGAATGTCATACGCGATAATATAGACGTTTATAACGCCTATTCGGAAAAGTTAGTACAACAGCTGAAAATAGCCAATCCGGACGAAACGGCGAAATACCTGAAGGAAAATGTTCTTCTAGCTTTTATGGGTAAGAACGAAAATAATTTATATTGACACAAAAAATTAAGTAGATTAATATAGAAATACTTTACATCTAAAATGTTTAATTTATGAGCCGTGGTAGCTCAGTTGGCAAAGGCAGCGATCTCGTAACTGAAGGATTGCTGGTTGGGATCTCGAGCTGGCCTAACATCCGCCGTGCTCGTTAATGAGAACTGGGGCATGTAAAATATGTTCGTAGTCACAATGTCCTTCAAGTTTTCAAACGATAGCTCTAGCGGTGACAGTCCAAAACTGGAGGTCGACTCCTTGATCCCTGCTTCTAAATTACGAAGACTCAATAGAGCTGAGACTACCCTAGTGGTGCTCGTCAAACGAAAGATGCACCCTTTTGCCTTAATTCGTGTGCCCTCTAGCTCACGTGATTGGCTCGTCTGAGTGACATTGGCAGAAACAACAAATAATTTATTTGAAAACTTAATAGTGCACATCTAGCCGAAAGGCAAGGGGAAATGAGGAAACTTAGAATAACGTATCGATTGGTCACAGATTTGTATCAAGTCAAATGAATCGAGAGACCTGCAAATTCCTTCCTTATTTACATTACAAATCTAAACAGGAAATTTGGTATGTATTTCGGTGTTAAGCAGCCCGCACACTATCAGTTAAACTGCGGAGTTTCCCCTGTGACATCATAACTGAATGATTGTCTGTGTAAACTGTGCAGTTTACGCCAGTAATTTTACAGTTCTTCAGCTTCATCAAATTGACCTTCGTTTGCTACGATAACTGCTTGTTTAATTATATAAACACACAGTTACTCGGTTCCCTCTCAGCTTTCGACGTAGCCAGTACTTTGAAAAGTAAATTATTCAAACTTTTCAGTTACTTTCTGTTGAGCTTTGGGATATTCAATATACATATTCAAACCTGATTTAAAAAATGTTGCATGCGAAAATATAACTGATAAACTAGAAGTTGTTGAGCCTAATGCAGCATATATATATGTTAGGAAAAAAACAATCTCAGATCCACTTCTAGGAAAGAATGTAAAAATGTATGCTATACACACAAATCGTGTGCTTCTAGTGTGCATGTTCATGTATCATATATTAGGTACTTGAAAGAACTAATGATTTTGCTTGTGTTTTGGAACTAATGTTCCACATTTGTCACCTATTCACATTCAACGAAACTGACAATACTGAGAAAAAAAAACTTCTTTACACACTAAAAGTTTAACATAAACGCAGTCGAAGTGTGTAGTTGGACTGCATGGTGTATTTGTTATCATTTGGGCCGCTTTATATATTTAGATTTACGGTTTTTCTTTCAAAAATGATTTAAATAAAACACAATGCAAGTGACACGTCGGTCTCAGTTTGTGTAAAGACGAGTACTTGCGAATCTAACTACAGTGCATTGTACCTAATAGCTGAACAACCGAAAACATCACCAATAGTGTTCCAGTAATGGCCTGTTTGACATCGAACTTTTTGATTGTGTCAACCAGGGTATTTGTGAAAGCACACACAAAAAAAAAAAAAAAAAAAAAAAAAAAAAGAGAGAGAGAGAGAGAAGAGAGAGAGAGAGAGAGAGAGAGAGAGAGAGAGAAATGGTAGTTTTGTGATATCGCGTCGGCAAGGCGCCAAGGGCTCTACGGTAACTTCAAGGACGAAAGTCAAAAGCGCGCTGGAGGTGACCTCCTCTAAGACCGAGGTTTCCTGTTAGGAAAAGGACGAGTGGTAGTCACATTCGCCAGGGCTCTGAAACTGAAAAGTAATTTCTTTTTTATACATATCCTCTGACTAATGTGGAGAAGGTTTTTTGTCTTTTTCGTTTTTCGTTTTTTATTGGATGTAGTTAAGATATTCAGCTTCAACTTATTTCCCATCATAATTTGTAAATAAACCACCCTGCATATTTCTAATCATCAGCGGAGTCTCGTTTTTGCGTCACCAATGCTTCCTTTTTCATCAAAGGCTAGTGCTACATCATACTGGACCGACTAGGGTGTTAAAAAGATTAATGCTTGAAAATCTCCACTGCTCGGTGCATTCAACACACAATATCATTTTAAAACTGTATTAACTATAATGGGCATTCCATAAAAAGATTACGACCGTATGAATAGCAACCTACTATCGTTATCAGGAGGAGAATATGTCCAATCAAAAGTGGAACAACATTTGAATATCAGTGGTTAATCTCAATTAATAAATTGCATGTGTTTTAAAGTACGGTCAAAAGAGACATTGCTCATAAAAGCAATTTAACTGGATACCTAACACTACATCTACAAAGAAAGAGACAGCTAAATACAACAGATTCTTACACATATAAGACTATTGGAAGGATACTGTTTCCAAATAATGTTGGTATCGAAATCATTCATACTTCTCTTTGCTATTTCCAAACCTCAAGCCTTCTAGTTTAACTGAGTTTTCTTCCCATTATCAATATCAAAAAGTCATTAGTTGTTGGGATTTGAATTTATTTAGTAACAGCCGACAGCTGATAGTTTAGTAGGTGGCATGCTCAATTAGAAGTCATATAATTTCTCGTGGAAAGATGGATGCCATTGTCTCAAAAGGTTGAACTTTTAAGAGTGGGTCATCGTAGTTTAGAAGCAGAGACCAAGCAAAAGAATTCCAGCCGAAGCAAAACTGCTTAGGCAATAAATAATTGAACATTAGGTTTAAACTTCTTTTTTAGCGTTAAATCTTTGTGAAGGATTTTATTTACAGTGCCGAACTACATTCCTAATTTTTGTACAATGGATTTTAACTTGGTAATTCTTTTGGCGTTAAACACTACACTATTTATATATATCTGTTAGAACAGTGTTTTGTTAAGGCTTTGTGGCCATTTTCGTTATTTTTACTTTCAGCTAGACGATTTTTTTTTAAATTTCAAATTTAAATTATTAAAAAATAACTTTCTCTTGAAATAATAAAACTTTGATTTTTGTACCACTTTTATAATTTATGACACTAATATTTTCCTTTGGACTTGATGGTGAATTGTTTCACCTTCAAGTCATTTATCAATTCTAGGAACCACTTTCAAAACTCTATACTACAATCAAAACAAAACAGTTAGAGACGTTTACACCGAATATATCAGTTCTTTCTCTTAAAAAACTATTTAAAGGAATCTGTTGTTCCGTGGACCGATTATACCTGGAGTTTACAATGTTTTCAATGCTATCTGATGAAAAGTTTTGAAAATTTAGATCTTATTTCTAGAATTATTTGCAGAATGTAGGAGTATATAACAAAGAAGGAAGTTTTATATAACATTATACTTATTACTGAAATGAAATAAGCTACGTCAATGAAGTATTTTGATTATCCTTTTATCTTCATGGGAATTGATTGCTTTAACCTCCAATGATATTTACCATTAAATAAAATATTATTTAAAATATATTCATTTTACCACAGTGACATTAACTTTATCTCCAGATGAATGTAAATAACTAATCTCCAAATAGTCTAGTGGTTGTATTCCTCACAGACTACTTTGTTTTACAACAATGAAAATCAAAATACAACACCTTCCATGTTATTCATTTATGATAAATCATTTATGCAAACATCTAAATTTTTATGACTAATTTTTCTTTTTTATTGTTCCAAATTTATAAATATTATGCTTTGCAGTATATAGGACGTAAAACTGTTGTATATATCATAACTTTTTTTTTTGTTGTTATAAGATTGGTTTCTTGTAAGTAAATCTCATTTTTAAGAGAGTGTCTGTTCAAGTTTCTGTCCAAGCAATTCTTTAAAAAGACATAATGCTTAATATGAATATTTTTGATTGAAATGATATTTTGAATATTTTTGTACTTATATTTCTGTGACTAAGTAAGTCACGGTAAGAAATACAGTATCACTTAGTACAAAATATTTTAAATGTTCTAGAATCAGTATATGGCCTGAAAGCTGATAGTGCTGAAAATAAAGTCATAGTCGAATCCATATTGGAGTCAATCGATAAGTAGGTAACTTATTTAGAACTGTTATATGTGTATTTTATGACTAGAACATAGTTAATTCCCACAGATCTCCCTATATTTGGACTACTTACATTTCAATTGAAATTTTTGCAAACCTAAAAAAATTTCTTAACTAAAAGACTGAAATTTGGTTCAAATTTAACAAACTAAAAATGTCATGCATTTTGACCAAAATTACATTTCCTGTTATGAGCTATCATTTAATGAGTAGAAAAGGGCTAAAATAGCTTCATAAACATGAGTTATGTTAAATTGAGCTTTTGACAAACCTTTAATTTTCCAACAGAAAGTCAGCAATTGCTTTAAAATTTGGTCATTTAATTTAGACTCATAAGAAATCACAGGAATACATAAAAATTCTCCAAAAAAATGTACATTTTTGACCCATAGTTTTCCAGAAAAACGTATGAGAAAATGAACGATGTCACCTGGTGTGCGAGGAAAAGAAAAACACTTTATTCGAAACATGAATATCGGTGTTTGAAATCCCCAACGAGCATATAGACGCATGCAATCGCGTGTTGGAGAATGGTTGTCTTTACGCGTTACAGCATCGTAGTGTCTATTAAAGTACACACACTGTGGAGACAAGCATTTAAGTCTGTTGTAACTGGGTCTCCATTAATCAATTCCTTTAGATGACACTAGATAGAAAGATATCTAGAAGGTTCAGATCTGGAAATTGTGGTGGTCATAAAACAGTACATCAGCGTAAGTAACAATATTCATGTTTCGAATTAAGGTTTTTTTTCGTAAACCGAATATGACGTCATACGTATTCTCAAAACGGCATTTTACACCCAAACTATGGAGCGTAAATATACATTTTTTTGCCTTTTTTATGTATTCTAAACAATGAATTTGTTCAGAATTTAATTATTCGGTCTTGATGGGATAACCTGTATATTAATACATATACACATAAATACACTGAGTACCCAAAAAATTAGAGGCACTCCTTATTTTACGCAGTTCTTTATATAAGAAACGTTTAGTTCCACACGATGTAGCTATCACGGAAGTAAATGTTTAAATAAGTAAGTCGAAAATGTTTAAGTGACTTCGAATGAAAGATGTTTCTCAATGAGAGAAGATTTGCTTGCACCATCTCAGAAAAGCCGAGATAGGGGATCGATCGTAATTTGAGATAAATAGAAGGACATATACTTAGTACGTTTCTATAATGGTACAATGGCGATGGAAGAAAACTTTAACTTTAGAGTACTTTCATGTCTTCTTTAATAATTGCAAATTTTTTTCCCGATTTTTCATGATTGTTGCCAATGCACCTAGTTTGTGAGCTGCGGTTATTAAGTACTTATTTTCTACACACTGATGTCAAGTTAAGACAACACTCATTTGGATTCACATCTGCCCCAAAGTATTATAAATATCATAACCAGGCCATTGTCTATCTGTGGTCAGCAGGACGGTGGCCTAATCAGTAGACCGTTGATTTTAGATGCATGATTGCATATGTTCGAATGTTCCCGTTAGCATGGATGTGCTCAACCGTTTGCAATCGGTTTTAATCTGTAGATCCTAGTCTAACTATCAATTTTTTTTCAAAACTTTTGACCAAACCAACTTTTGGTTGTATTCCAAACCAACCACTTTCTGAATAACATTACATTTTGTTAAAAATCAGGAAAATGTGAATGACTTGGACTATGGAGTAACTTTACACATAATTTGTAGTACACACATTTTCGAAAATTTGTGACAATATCTAGTCAGTGTGAGTAAGCACATAAAAATTGTTCAAGTCTGAAATAGATGCTCTTTGGTTGTTTAGCATCCCGCGATATATATCACGTCGCACACAAGGTCTTAAAGTTATACCACCAGGTCGTGACGCTATGCGATACGGCATATCTCGAAAGAGATTTTATTTGTACCGTGATTTCAGAATTGTTTTTAGTCGTACCATGCTGTGAAGTTCTGAAAATTTCTTTATGAGTTTTACATTTGTGTGCATTCTGCTTGCTTCTAGGCTAAAAAGAGTTATTTTTAAACTGTCAATACCATTTTAGATTATCTAAGTTTATGATACAAAGAATCACAAGTCCGTGGTTATATTGGGATTTCATGCTTCATATTTTTCCTGCTGCAAGGGAAAGTCTGAAAACGTATGATGAAGTTGTATGCATATCGAGAAAGGTGAGTTTTTCTTTTCTTCTCAATAAAATTGACAATATATTTGTGCGATGTACTTAAATATCGTTACTAAAATACATTATTCATATATAAACCATTTAAATTATATTTCGCTATATCTTTAAGATATATCTTGCTTTGTGAGTTATTTCAGAGGTTACTAAAAAAGGAAAGAGTATGTGTTGAGTGAGTGAATTGTGATAAGCTTTGTTCAATTAAAAATTCTAGTGTTATCAACATATACTTTTCATTGTAGCGACTTATCTCTTAAGTGTCAATTCTGTATAGTGCACTTGCACAGTTAACCTAAACAGAAGATTTATAGTTTATTAATATCATTATTCGTGTGAAGCTTTCTTTCTATTGTTTCAAATTAAAATGAATAGATTCCACTATTCACAAAATGCCTCTGAAATAATTATTTTCTGTGAAATAATTTTGAGATAACTGAGAAGATTACGAAAAACAAAAATCCCCTATATAATAATAGCCTAAGTTATCTGTCCGTCTGTCCTCCAATTTATGTAGCGGTTGGACTTGGAATGAATTGAGGCATCCATTCAAAGACAATAAAGTTTATCTTCTCCTAAACTATCCATCCGATTCTAAAATAAATTTGTATAAATATGCTTCATATCATAGCAAAACATACTGTTGTCTTTAAAACGTTCGAAATCTAACCCTTCCCCCTTTTCGAGAGTTTAATGTCATTATTTCAAGCCCTATTTTCCCCGGTTAAGAGCAGCAGATTAAATTTATCCATTTATCACTTAATAAATAGGTAAAATAACAATTTTTCTAGCATTGTGACGTCATTCCTTTAAACATCTCATTTAATCATTCCATATTTTAAACTATTTAAATATCGTCTACACTATTTTAATATCTTTTATCACTGAACTTAGATATTACGTAAATGATTTTCTTTTATATTTGGCTTAAATAATTGATTAGATACGTGTGTCATAATTTTAAATTGAATCATCGATTATTTTTTGTTGCAATGAAAATGTTATCACCGGTATTAACAATAAATTCTTTTCATATAAGTCTAGGAGTCTATTTCGCGGACTAATAAATATCTAACTTTTAATTTATATATTTGGAAATTAAGAAGTTTGTTCATTTGTGTGTTTGTTTATTATACATAACCACACGATTTGACTAAATGAATTCAATGTGATTCTAAACTGCATTACAGAATGGTAGACTCTAGAGGAGTATGACGATAAATAAATTATTGAGAGTGAACCAGATAATTCTCAAACAAACCATTTTTTACATGCCTCATTGGGTACTTAACAGTTCTGGAATATTAAAAATTTTACTAATCCCGTCATATGATGGGCTATATGCTAGTATAATCAATAAGTATAAAATTGCTAGTCTATTTTAGAGATCAATATTTATCAATTATTAGTACTTTTTACTTTATGTATACATAGTATAGGGATAGTATTGTAATTCTAAATTCGTCCTCGAGGTTTTGATGGATCTTCACGTTTTGTACCTCCCTGAGTTCGAAAATACAATTTTCGGAGTTATGCCTTTTAGTGTGTGTGTCTTTATATTAACACAATAACTCCATTGACTTAGAGAAACCAAAATCTCAATACGTACATTACAGCAAAATTATAGCTCTCTACGTACTTTTTTTTTTTTCCCGGAAAACAGAAGTCGCACTTTACCTGCGACTTCCAGTTACTATCAGGTTAGACTCTGACTGTAACTATATATGTTTGTGTCTATCTTCACACGTAGGGCTGAACACTAAAAAGTGTCAAAATAGATTAAAGATTGGAGATGATCCGTATAAACCATTTCGGCCATTTAACAATCTGAAATTCCAATTTATTAATAAAATATTAAGTAAAAACTGCTCAAAAACCGTTAAACTATATGGCACATTCATTTCCATTATTGATTTGGCATGAATAAACGAGCTTTATCTCATTTTAGGCATCTTTTACGAGGAATACTTATATTTGGTATTCCTCGTATCTTATATTCATATATACATATATGCGCGTGTGTATAAATATATTATGTAACTGTGTATTACCAGTGTATCGGTTTATGCTTATATTTATATATGTATCTATATTTAAATATCTTTATCTTCTCACGAACAAATGAACTCTAAATGTATTCAAGCTATTTAAATTTCAACATTACAGTTAGTTTAAAAGAAATTCATTAAAAGCAACAAAACAATATGACGCCATATATTGACTACAGTGCAGCTATCAGTCATAAGCTATAATTTTCTGCTTAAGTGTATATTGTTACGAATTTGTTAGTATAACTTAAATTTAGCATGGGACTCTATGGGTATCTCACCAAATTGGCGAGATATCGGCTCGTTGGCGACAGTTTTGGCAATCTATTTTTGTCGCCAAGTTCATCGCCAAGTGTTGCCAAGTGTGGTGTCACGTGACAACTTCCTGTTCCGGTTTCTGGAGTGTTCCAGCAGTTTCTTCTGGCCTATATAGGGCAGACAGAGTCCCATGCAGAGTAGATTGAATGGGAGAACTCTGTTAAATACTTAGGTGCCACAATTGACAAACGTTTAACGTGGAAACCCCACATTACTAATATCAAAAATAGAATGATAGGAAAGAAAGTCGAACTTCGTTCACTTCTTTTCGGCCCTCATTTATCTATTACATACAAAGTATTACTGTACAAAACAGTAATGCTGCCAGCTGCACTTTACGCAGCACCCATATGGTCTTTTGCGTTCCAATCTAACTTAGATATTCTTGAGCGTACTCAGAACAAAATTCTTAGAGGAATAATAAGAGCTCTTACGTAATGATGAGATTAGGCGCGATTTAAATATTTTAACGTTTAAAGAGAGTTGCATTAAGCGCTCCATTAGCTTTTACGATAACATTAATAACTGAAATAACGAAATCATTGCTGAATTACCTGATTATGATTTTAGGGAAGCGAGAAATCGCAAACGCCCAAGAGCGGCGATGATCCCGTAAATCATTTTCCACCTTTTTCAAATTCTTAACTTAGCTTAATTTCCTCCGCGTCAATAGATGGCGCCACTATGAATCTTACTACTACTCGACTTTTAATGTCTGATATATCTTACTTCTTGAGGGCCCATCTTATATTTTCCTTTTTCCCCCTCTTTTTTCTTAAAACTATCAAAAAAGAAAAAAGAAAAGAAAAACTTAGCCAAAAAATAAATAAAATTTTAAAAAAATGGATGTCATACATCCGCATAAACACTCTATCTTTTCTCTCCCTTTTCACTTTCACTTTTAATTTTAATCCCTTATTATTTTTTATATATTATTACAATTATTGAGGACAGGGCATTATTTTCTTTAACTCTTTTATATTTAACTCAGCGGCGTGGAGTAGGTTTTCATGCAGGGTGTGCAGAGAACATGAATTTTCCAATAAATTTTTAATTATTGAGACACCTGAGTACTACATTCTGAAACGGGTTATTTATAATGAATATAAATTTAAAGAATACAATAAATAAAATATTTACCTACGAGTAGTCGAGTTATAACTATAAAAACAGCTAAACTTATGAGAATTCTACTAGCACTGAAGCAAAAATCATGTCTTTTGTTGTATGGTGTCATATCGGCGTCGAAAAAGCAACGCTTCGGGCTTCTACGAAAAACTTATATGTTCAGCAAACGTAGCACCACATGGCGCCCACCGCTGCGGTGCCTCATCCGGATGTCCATTGGTGCCGACAAACCGAACGTCTATTCCACGTGCAGAGGATTTCACTGCACGCTGGCACAATAGAGCGAACTCTTTCTTGTTCGGTCAGTGGATTAAATTATACTTATTAATTGTTTTTAACTTTAGGAAATCATTTATTCTGTGAAAAAAAATCTTGACAATTTTTAAAAACAAAACCAGGAATTTGGTGTTACAGGTATAACTTATATACTGTCTGTAAAACACAATGCATGGTAAAATTTGGACTGTTCTGTTAAAATTCGTGTCTTTAAAACAAAACAACATTGTTTTTCATCTAATTATTTCAATAAATATAATACATCACCGAAATTAATTTACCACACTTAAACATTTCACTTTATCCTGATGAAATACTTCTTTCATATTTCCATGAAAACAAAATCTTACAATATATAAATTTAAACATTAGCCGTCTGCAAAATCGTATGGCCAGTTAATCAGTTACAAAACCAAAATCACTTCAGCACCTAAGTCCCCGCTCTAATACAACGCTTAATAAACCGTACCTTTGGATGATTCTGAATGCCAAGTGCAGGAAAACTAGCTGCACTTGCCTCAGTGCCATAGTATGATGTTCTTCTCCAGTAACCCATTCATATAAAGCGTGATTTTCAATTTAGTGCGCAGTGCGTACACATAAGAACTTCCTATGTTCGTTTGCGTGCTACGTGGTACAGCACCTATTACCGCACGCACTGCGGGAATACAAACATGCAAATCAACATAATATTTGAATATACTATAAAAAAAGTTTATTATATACCATATAAAGATAGGTAGACACAGGTGCAGAAAATTATTGTCCCTCATAATTTGTCATTGTGTGCAGTGCACACCCTGCACATATGGACCGTATGCCACTGATTTAACTTAATTTTAATGTAACCTCACTTTATTATGTCTCTGCATTTCACGAAGCACACTGTAATGATGTATCATTTGCTCACCACTGGGGATACGACTGTCAGTCAAGGAGCCCAAAAACATCTTGCTACTCGGAGACTTGCAGAGTAGAGTCGTTATGAGGATCTCTTGGTCTACGGAGTACGCACGGTATGTTGTGTCTGATGCGGAAAGTGGTGCGTGAGCCGACGGCATTGTGCTCAAATTGTTCCGCGGTGATTTTATCGGTGTGTTGTATCTTTTCCAACTGATTACGAATAAAATATTTGTCTTCGTGCTGCAGTCTTGCTTGCCTAAAGTCCATTCAATCCCCGAACCCAGTTTTGGAAGTTCGTAACAATATTATGTATGATACTGAATGGCTAATTTGGGTAACTATCTGGTTTCTGATGTCGTCATTAAAGTTCATAACATAAAGTGTTATCATAGCTAAAAGACAGATTATTTATGTAACAGTGTTCACATGTTTTGTAAATATAAAAACAAGACCATGACTGAAGAAAATAGTTACAATGAGTTTATATGAGTATACGAGACAGTTGTCGGTGTCGTGTAGTCTTCGTTTATATTTGAGTATTAACCTGTGATCAAATGTATAGTGGTGATTTTATTTTGATTGCGTTGTGTAAAATTATTTTTGTACTAAATTTAACCACAGGTTCTGAGAAACTATAGACATAAATATGAAGATAAACTAAAGATAAATTAACAGCATCCGAAACTAGCTTAATATAAAAAAAGTAAATTTATTATATATACATCTATGTACATACAAAACTGATGCTAATTTTCATAAAATAAGCTTTGTCAACATCTTCTAAATTAGCTCTGACAATTTTTTAATACTTAAGTAAATTTGTAAATAGAGAGAGGACCTAATCTCAATTTCAAAATGTATGTAAAAGGGGGTACCTTTGGGAAGGGAAAATGGTGTGCCCGGAACACTGCTGGTTGATGGGTATCTATGGATCTTTCGTCGGTCTGGTCAAGGGCTTCCTCCTGAGTGTTTGGAGTGCGGCCGTGC
The DNA here is from genome assembly GCA_032207245.1 of Pardosa pseudoannulata. Lineage (NCBI taxonomy): Eukaryota > Metazoa > Arthropoda > Arachnida > Araneae > Lycosidae > Pardosa > Pardosa pseudoannulata. The sequence continues at coordinate 31,261,559 of CM063504.1, read as the reverse complement.
TATTTGATGTAGGAACCCTTCCTGTCGGACTTGGCTGGACTCTCGAACTCGTTCTGTCGGACTTCTCTCCTCGTCTGGACTATCGACACACCTTCTGTCGGACTCTCTCTTCGTCTCGACTCTCGAACACCTTCTATCGGACTCTCCTCTAGTCTTGACTCTCGAACACCTTCTTTGGGACTTCCGAACACCTTCTCAACTTTTAGATTTTTCTTATTTCAACCTTGTCCCCTCTTCCTTCTTATCGTCCAATCGGGATAGTTGTAAGAATCTCATTGGTCTGCTTAAACCCCGCCTTGAGACCGCCAACGTGAAAAACCTTATCCCATCTAATGGGCACTGTCCCTTAGGGACTCATAAATACTCCACAAAGGTACATTCTTATTTAATGTCAAGTACGGAGACAGGATTCTAGTCTGTGACTGGGATCAGAACCCCGTCCGAGACCACCGTACAAGACAACAATATCCGTAAAATATAAATTTATAGTCCTCTGTCTTTTTACAAAGATGTGATGAGGTCAGATTTAGATCCCGAGCATTTTACTTCTTGTATGAATGAATCAATTATATTACTGATCTAAATCGCCTCATCACAGTCGGGAGAGTCTCCCGAATTTTTAACACATTGACGGATAGTAGGAACAAGTGAAGTTCGAAATTAACGCTATCTGTTTTTGTAATTTTTAGAATATTAAAGTATAGTTTTACTCTTTCTGCTTAAATAAACTTAATTTTTATTAATTCAGAACCTTTATTTCTGTTGCGGCTATAACCGTCATGACGCCAGCGGACACTAAACACTAAGTAATGGGACGATGTTGGCTATAACAGCAAAAATTTAAAAACGCAAATGACTCAAATAAGCAATTTTTTGTGTGCAACAAAGTATTTTTGAAAGTTTTACATGAAATATTAGTTCATATTGAAACAAAAATAAATACATGACAAAAAATTATTATAATTTTATAATTATCACACATTATTTTCAGTGTGGAAACGAACAGGTGCAAAACGAAATTCAACCTAAAAAATTGTTTCCGAAACATGACACCAGGCTTCTACTTATACGCCGGTAAATGCACATTCTGCATCTATAGCCGCAGTGTCTAAAAACGACCGTTTCGTTTTAACGGCTATTACCGTCATGCCACACAATGAACTTCACTTTGGCGGCTATAGACGCAAATGTCCGTCTATGTATAAAGCCAATTTTTCCCTGGTCAAATAGACTTTCAAGTAGAAGGGTCAAACTAAAGGTCAAACTGTAATCAAAAGTACTGTTTAACTCATGTACTGAGGCTAGTTAGATTGTTATACACGGTGGATAAGTAAAAAGAAATGTGCGTTTATTGGTTGTTTAATATGACATGTTATGATCTATAGATGGGAATACCCGAGACAAGCAATGTAGTTCAGGCAATAGCTCCTAAGTAAACGGAATAAAAGAAGTATTGTAATCCTGAGTTTCTAATGACGGTGTCCTACCAGTGAAAGCTACTAAACCGAACAAATATCGAATTTAACATCAATTATTCTAAACAATATCCTGAATTCTCAAGAATCTTTCAACCTCAACTGCCCTGTAGAGCTCTTTTAAAGCTTTTCTCAGCTTGGCTTGGAGTGCTATGGTCTACTTTTTGCAACACGAGGGCTAATGAGATCGGAACCTACAGCTTAAAGCCAATTCTGAACGGCTACGAATATCCATGCCACTGAGGGATTCGAACTCTCGAACTCCGGTACCGAAGGCCAGCACCCTAACCAATCGGCCATCGTTCGGTTAAAAACTCTTCTCAGAATTTCACCGATTCTTTCGATTCTGTCTGAGTCACTTCCGACACTATATCCTCTTGTCTTCTAATTATATCATCTCTGTCATCATATGTCACTATATTATCTCTGTCTTCTAATTCTTACAATTATTTTCTCTCGAATAAAATCGGAAAACGTTCTGGTTGGTTATATGAGATATTTTTGTTAATTAAACTAGCCATATAGCCCCAAAACTCGATTTGAAGTCATATAATCTAATTAAACCCCCATTCACTGAACCATGTGAAAACCCGTTTGTTACAGCTGTAGTTCAATCAAGATAAATTCAACAAAATCACTCTGATAGAGGGGTGTAACGTATCCGGTCCCTGTTTCAGGAGACACAAGGAAGAATCCGATGTATCTGGATTAATATATTTATTTACACTTCTGCTATATACATCATTTCACAACTATAAAAAAAACAATCTGATCACAGGTAAGTGATTAGTACACGTAGGCCTGAGTAGAGACGGGTACCTAAACTAAATTTAGTCTCTGCCGAAATATGGGTGCGTAGACGGAAGACACAATTCGTAGCTTTCTCAATAATTCACTGAAACACACATAGAAGATCCAGCACAGTTAGCTCTGAAGAACAGCAACAATCCTGAAGAGGATTATATTAGAATACAAAAACCCAAGAACAGGGTATCACTTCAATCTCACAAGAGATTTATCCCAAGACGGTATTTCTCTAATGAAAACTCTCCGATGGAGAGACTGGTCGAGGCGACCTCCGAGTTAGCCAATGCGGGCTACTCCTTCAAGAAAAGATCCCAAGGATTATAGCAAAAAAACACTCCGGTATAGAAACAGGTCAAGGCGACCTCTGAATTAGCTGGTTGCTAGCTAACTATCTTCTTTCCAAAAAAATATCTTCCTCGTCTCTTTCTAGGGGAGGGGCCTCCAAGAGACGGGCCTCACCCACAATTTTATTATTGGGTCACCTAGTGATGACCTCATCTTCGACCTACTGCATTGGTCCGGGTTAAGCCATCATCGGCCGAAAAGCTAGGGTCGCTCAGCGGCAACATCTGAGAAGCGGCAAATCCTTTGTCGTTCCGTGATCATCTTTTTTAGCTGCCAGAGAAGGTGCCGTGTCGTCTGGCATTTTGTTCCTTTACTATAGTGCACGGCCGTGTAGACTTCATGATGCCGTAGAAAACAATTCTTTTGTATCCACACAAATCCACCTTTCAAAGCAAAGTTCTTTGACGATACACTGCTATATCACGCCGTGACAGGGGCAAAGTTATTCGACCCGTGTAAAATTGGCTGTATTACAAAGAGTAATGAAATATTTTATAAAACTTCCTTACCACTTTCACAGTTATCTTTATTCACTACAAGAATTGCTGCATAAAACTGAAATTTTAAGAAAATCAGTATAATAATTAAAACTTTTTAGATTTTGGATGATGCTAAAGAAGAATTCATCAAAAGAAGGCAACGGGAATCTGGTATTCCATACAAGCCCAAATGTATAGCTGAAACATTAATTGATCAACACATTAGGAATCCGTCATTTACCTCTGATGATGTACTCAATCAAATCAATTCACTCTTCTCAGGGGTAAGTCACTCTTGTTCTTATCCTACCCAATTTTCATTTACATATATATACACATAGTAATGATATTTTAACCTTCAGTACATTTAGTAAATGGGTCAAGAAAAATCTATAGGCAGAATACGCCATTTCCGAGTTTTTTTCAGTGACCATGAATAGCAGCGAGTGAGAAATAGAACAGCTACATAGAAAAAGGAAAGATATTGTCAGTTCATGACACAAAAGCTAGAGAGGTAAAAGTTAACAATATATCAAA
>CM063504.1:31242916-31252916 GCA_032207245.1 Pardosa pseudoannulata | reverse complement strand
AAATTGCCAGAACGGATTTGTAGGATAAGAGTTCTTAAAGTTTAGCAATAAATGCAATGTTCAAAGACGGTGTTAATAATGCACAAATAGAGAAAAATTGAGCTCTAACAGCAGTTTCACAGCTTTGAATGATCTGTTTTATTGATGCGAATGAATTGGAAGTAGTAGATTGATCTCAGTCTGCTCCAGCCACTGAGTTTGAACACGAAGTCTAGAAAATAGTCCGTAATGCACTCAAATCTATCCTAAATTAACCCCAATAAAATAATATCTTCTAAATTTTTCGACTTTATTTTCAGGAATCCTTTAGATTGTATCCTACAGCTCCAATGTTTGGAAGACAGACAAAAAAAGAATACCCTTGCGGTAAGTTTTTTCCCCCTCAATCTTAATATTCTCAGTTTCGTGATTGTATATATGAGGATTAAAGAGAAGAGAACATAATTGAGAAATAATATTGTAAAAAAATGTGGTTGTAACTTTATGACGTTTGTTTGATACTAGTTTTCAATTTGTCAAGCAATTATTAATTCAAAGCTTCGAAACAATTTTATGCAGAACCAACCAACATTTGGGGGAGGGGAAAATATTATGTAACACCTATTACACTTTTCTAAAACTATGAATAACCTTTATCAAAACAAAATATATCAGTGTTACAATAGCAAATTTCCAGTGAGGAAAATTAAAAGCGACCATCATAATCAGTAAGTCTTGGCCTATTTTACACATTCTGATAGATTTAAAATGATCTTTGCTTTGAAATTTTCATTTTAATTATATGAATACAACTTACATATTTTGTGAAATTATACATTACAAATTTATTCTAATACAACATATTTTGCGAACTGATAATGTATAACGTAAATCAGTTTAAAGTAATCACTTGTTTACTTTCTCTCCAATAGTATACTTCTCAGAAACATTCATAACGATTTCAATTTGTAGTACTCTGTAGGATTTTATTAATATAGTGAATAGTCAGAGTTGGAAATAAAAAATGGAATGTTACATTTTGAGATTTGTAATTTACATTAAAAATAATTTCAAATTAATCCATTTAAAAAAAAAAAAAGATTTGTTAAAGTTAATGAAAAGTTTCAAATCTTAATTTTTTAGGGAAAATTTCAAGTTTCGTATTAAAATAGATAGTGTCATAACATTCTATTTACTTTCTTTTAATTCCGTTCCATTTAGTTTATTTTAATTCTATAAAGTAATCCCTTAAACAAAAATACAATGTTTGTGCCTTCCCTGCCAAGCACGTTGAGACGAAAAGTTATTTTTTTTTATCGCATAAGCCGCTCTGGATTTTTTTCAATCACGCATACCAAGAGTGTCCCCTGGTATTTTCCTTGGCAATCGCCGCAATGCAATAGATCTATAAATTCGCCCTTTTTATGATATGACATATCACCACTCCACACATTGGCATCTTTTTAGTGCTACGCTTGGCGATGTTCCTACGCAATGCTACGCTTTGGCGATGGAATGTTGAGGAGAAAGACAGAGATTCCGTTATCAGCCCAGCAGCCGCAGTCTATACACTACACTTGCAGACTTGATGCCCAGTAGCTAGGATGGTAGAAGTGGAAAATTTTACAGGCGCCTGGAACCTGGTATTCCACTCGGCCTGCGATTGGCTGGTAAGTACATTGGCAGCGATTTCTAAAATTGGCGAATTATCTTGGCGATGCTTTCCACGATTGGTTTCTTATCCATTGATTTCGATCGGCTTCTATTATTATCTATTTATTTCTCTTATCCATTATTTATTCCTTTATTTAGAAGAATTTGGAACGTACAAAGAATAGAGATTGAAAGTTTTAATTGTAAATATTGCAGCTCTGTGTTTTATCAGAAAAAATATTTAACAAAGTCTGTTAATCGCATGCATACAAATGAAAATGAAAGAAATGGTCAAAATGAAAGACCTGAAAGTAATATAAAGTGCAAAGAGGACAACTGTAATTTGAAATTTCGAAATTTACCGGAATGACGAGAACATTTAGAAAGTGCTCATAATTTGAAAGAATTTAGAATTTGTCAGAAATTAACATTTCATTCCAAAGCTGGTACATTTTATTGTTTTAAAAATTGTATCCAAATTTTTCTCATGCAAATCTTTATTTAATATTTTTTATTTAATATATTAAGGTACTATGTATGAATTATATAGATATACATATGTATTTAATATATATGTATGTATTATATAGATATAATATATGCATGCTTTTTCAGAATTTATGCAACTTTATCAATCTTTTTTTTTGTAAATCTGGGATTTTCAGAATATTTAGGTAGTTACCAATTATGTCTACCCCTTAATTGGTTGTAAATAGTAATTAGCTAGCATATTTTGTATACGTTAATATGTCTAATATATATATATATATATATATATATATTAGCTGAAAAATCTTGAGTTAAAATAATTTAAAGAATGATCTTTCATTTGTAACATAAATTTAATTAAATATCAGTAAGCCTTTAATTAAATATATACTATCCCCCTCTCCTCCCTTCGAAAAAAATTCTATGTGCAATCCTGTCTCTTTTGGATTGTTGAAAAAATATACAAATTCACGGAAATCGCCGCCAAGCTATTTCGCCAATTTTAGAAATCTGCCAATGTACTTACCAGCCAATCACAGGTCGAGCGGAATACCAGATTCTAGGCTCTTGTAGAATTTTCGATTCCCTGAAAAGAAGAGGGACACGGAGCTGCGTCCTCCATAGTTTTCCTTTCATAATCGCTATAAGCGATATTTTTTTTTTGTTTTCTACTTTTCCTTTTTAATTTAATTTTTATAATTTTACATGTTCAACTAGTTGTCAATTAATTAATTTTTAATTTCAATTCCATTAATTCTATAACAACTTCTCCTTCCCCTTTTTAATGTCTATTGTGTATTTTTTTTTACTTTAAGACTTAAGACATAAGTTGGCGAAAATGTAAACTTAATTTAAATATTAAAAATGAGCTTATGGTCATAACGTGTACTTCGCAATACATCACCACTTATCAAATAATATACTTTTTTATTGCCTTTTCTGTGGGTTTCTTTTTCAGGTATTAACCCGTTATATTTTGCTCGACGCAAACTTCCCTATCCAAACTACCCCCATAGAATGGTTCTGTGAATTTACCCAATGACAGAAAGTACTCTTTCATAGAATGGTACCTTTTTAATTACTCCACCATAGATAGATATTGTAGTTACGGAAAGAAAATATTTCTATAAACCTTAACCAATGTGAATTTATTTTTTATGAAAAATATAAAAAAAAAAACAATAAATTTACAGAATTTACCAGGATACGTTCCTAACACTCATTGAAAGTTTGAACTGGTTTGAGGAAGAAAGAAAATTTTTTAAATATTAAAGTGATTTGGGATTTTACATTTCACTCCGAAAGTAAATTTTCTACCACTTGTAGAAAGAAAGAAAACTTTATCTTTTGATTTGCCCCCTAACGTCTCCAAGAAATCCTATTAATGTCTGAAAGACAAATATCATTGGCTGCGAAAATTACTAGGATGGATCAAACTTTGTGAATATTATGGGACGTCACATTCACACATGAAAGATAAATTTTTGCCATTTTTAAAGAAGTTTTTGGAAGCCATCTTGAAACGTACAATAGTTTATCTACTATCTTGAAATGTTTGAGTCTTAGTGCAAATGAATAAGCATATAAAAACAAATATCATTGGCTGAGAAAATTACGAGGATGGATCAAACTTTGTGAGAATTATGGAACATCACATTCCCTCATAAAAGATAAAATTTTGCCATTTAAAAAAAAAAATTGGCATCCATCTTGAAACGTGCAATAGTTTATCTACTATCTTGAAATGTTTGAGTCTTAGTGCAAATGAATAAGTATATAAAAACATCAGGGACGCACTAACTGATAATTAAATTACTAAAAGAAAAGATAATACAGCCAGCTAGCCTGATGAGACAGTCAGTTAATACTTTTACAACGCATTATTTACTTAAGCGATTTAAATTTATGGTGAAGAGAAAAATTTTATATAAGCATTATACTACACAGTTTTTCCCACAATGTAGCTAAATTTGAAATTGTAAAATCCTTATGTAGTTCACATGATTTCCTTGCATCTGTTTTGAAAAAACTTATATCTCATTTCATACCATTTCATACCATTTCATATCATACATTTTTATTTTAAAAATGTATATTAAAAATGTATTTTACCGTTTAAACTATTTGTATGTGTTATGGTATTATTTTTAGTATTATTATTTGCATTATGGTATTATTTGTAGTATTTTAATTATTTGTATGTTTTATTTTAAAAATGTATAAATATTTTATACATTTTTATTTTAAAAATTATTACATTTTTATACATTTTTGTTTTTTTTTATTCATTTCATACATTTTTTCATACCATTTCATTTCATACCTGATATCACATTTTATTTATTTTTTAAGATTCGCCATCAAAGTTATTTACATGAAATAAAAAAGGTACGAAGCCAACGTATAATAATAATAATAATAATAATTTCTTTCTCAGGAAAATATACAATTCCTAAGGACACGTCAGTTTTTATCATTAATTACATACTACACCGAAATCCTGATGTATTCCCTGATCCTGAAAAATTCGATCCTGACAGATTCATGACACCAAATTCCAAGATAAATGATGGAAATTATGTGCCTTTTGCCGAAGGTGTCCGCTCCTGTTTAGGTGAGTAAATGAAAGAATTTTGTAATAGAATACTTGGGAAGCTACTTCAAATTGAGTTAAATCCCACATTCATTAGACATTAACACACTTAAAATACACATAGGAATAATTAATACATAAAAGTAACTAGTCTAGTTGTTTAGCGAGGTGGAATTGCCCGTCGTTAACCTCATATAATAACTGCAAGGATGACACTGAGATAATATTGTATTTTGACACTGTTCTGCTTTAAAAGCTGTGTATAATAACTGCAGGGATGAAATTGAGATAATATTGTATATTGATACTGTTTTGCTTTAAAAGCTGTATATAATAACTGCAGGGATAAAATTGAGATAATATTTGTAGTTTGACACTGTTCTACTTTAAAAGCTGCACATAAAAACTGCAGGGATGAAATTGAGATAATATTGTATTTTGATACTGTTCTGCTTTAAAAGCTGCATATAACTGCAAGGATGAAATTGAGATAATATTGTATTTTGATAATGTTTTGCTTTAAATGCTACATATAATAACTGCAGGGATGAAATTGAGATAATATTGTATTTTGATACTGTTTTGCTTTAAAAGCTGTATATAATAACTGCAGGAATAAAATTGAGATAATATTTGTAGTTTGACGCTGTTCTGCTTTAAAAGTTGCATATAATAACTGCAGGGATGAAATTGAGATAATATTGTATTTTGATACTGTTCTGCTTTAAAAGCTGCATATAACTGCAAGGATGAAATTGAGATAATATTGTATTTTGATACTGTTTTGCTTTAAAAGCTACATATAATAACAGCAGGGATGAAATTGAGATAATATTGTATTTTGATACTGTTTTGCTTTAAAAGCTGCATATAATAACTGCAGGGATGAAATTGAGATAATATTGTATTTTGACACTGTTCTGCTTTATTATAACTACAGGGATGAAATTGAGATAATATTGTATTTTGACACTGTTCTGCTGTAAAAGCTGCATATAACTGCAAGGATGAAATTGAGATAATATTGTATTTTGATACTGTTTTGCTTTAAAAGCTGTATATAATAACTGCAGGAATAAAATTGAGATAATATTTGTAGTTTGACGCTGTTCTGCTTTAAAAGTTGCATATAATAACTGCAGGGATGAAATTGAGATAATATTGTATTTTGATACTGTTCTGCTTTAAAAGCTGCATATAACTGCAAGGATGAAATTGAGATAATATTGTATTTTGATACTGTTTTGCTTTAAAAGCTACATATAATAACAACAGGGATGAAATTGAGATAATATTGTATTTTGATACTGTTTTGCTTTAAAAGCTGCATATAATAACTGCAGGGATGAAATTGAGATAATATTGTATTTTGACACTGTTCTGCTTTATTATAACTACAGGGATGAAATTGAGATAATATTGTATTTTGACACTGTTCTGCTGTAAAAGCTGCATATAACTGCAAGGATGAAATTGAGATAATATTGTGTTTTGACACTGTTCTGCTTGAAAAGCTGCATATAATAACTGCAGGGATAAAATTGAGATAATATTGTATTTTGACACTGTTCTGCTTTAAAAGCTGTAATTCACATAACTAATAACTAGTAAACAATATCCACACAGAGACATATTTTTATAAAAATTCAATAAAAATTAAGAACATTGAATGATAAATATAATTAGTACTATAAAGGTACTTTTTGTGTAATTTATACCCATTTTCTGAATAAAATAAAGTACAAATACATATGAATATAATTAACATTAAAAATGTAAAGGTTACAAACAGTAATTATCTTTAAGAAAATTTTCTTGCTATTTCGTTCGATATTAATAATAAAAAAAGAATTATGAATAAAGTTGATGGAAAGATCAAACACTTATTTCCTACCTTAAAATAAGGAATCAGCTAAACAAAAATTAATAAATTTCTAAGTAATTTTTTTACAAACAAAAATAGAAGATAAAATGTCATTTTATTATAGAAAAAGATTGAAAATCAATAAAAGTAACTAAATGTAATACAGAATTTTAAAATATCCATTAGAATATCCAGAAACTAAAGAAATTAGCATTATTCAAAGTTTAAATGCTAGAAAATAAAAAAAAGATGAGTTACTAGTAAACCCTGTAAATAAAAAATATGATAAAGTAATAATAAAATAATGCAAACTATTTAATTCAGCTGATTTTACGAGGGTTGCTATTTATATTTCTGGCTTAATAATGAAAAAACAAATATGTAGGATCGAAATTGGTTTTATTGTTTTTCAAAATATTCTCCATGATGATCAATACACTTTTGCATGCGTTTGAACCAATTTTCAAAGCACTTTTTCCAGTCCGATTGAGGTAACTCCAAAACATGCGTTTTGAATGCATCAACCGCTTCTTCGGGGGTCGAAAATCGTTGTCCACGTAATTTATTTTTGATGTGTGGAAAGAAGAAGAAGTCATTGGGTGCCAAATCAGGGCTATACGGCGGATGACCCATCAGTTCGATCTTTCACTCCGTCAGAAATGCCTTTGTTTGTGTCGATGTGTGAGAGCTCGTATTGTCATGATGAAGAATGATTCGCCTGTTCTTTTGCTTTTTTCAAATTTCTCCGATGACTTCTGAAAAACAAATGGTCATGTACCATTCAGAATTGACCGTCCAGCGTTGCTCTAACGCCACTGTTGCCACATGACCGTTAATGCCGAAGAAACAGGCAATCATTTGTTTCGATGTGCTTCTTCCTCGAACAACTTTTGTTGGTTTTGCCTCGTCTTGGAAGACCCATACAGTTGATTGCTGTTTTGTTTCCGGCTCATATGCATAGATCCATGATTCGTCACAAGTGTAGATGTTATACACAGCCTTTGATGTACCTTGAACGTATTTTTCCAACATTTCCTTGCACCAATCTACACGAGCCTTTTTTTGAGAGTTTGTCAGATTATACGGGATACAACACGAACAATTTTTTTTTTACGCTCAAATGTTCATGCAATATTTTATTGATGCTAGTCATACTAATGTCCAAAGACGCCACTATCTCACAATATGTCACATGACGATCTTGCTTTATCAGTTCACGCAAAGCATTGATCTTTTCTGGCACAACAACGGATTTTAGACGACCTGCACGGGATTCGTCCTGGATCGAACATCGACCACGATTATATTCGTTATACCATTTTTTTAAAGGGCTGTAGGATGGCGCTTTATCGCTGTATAAAAAATTAAGTTCATAGAAGCACTCTTGTCTTGACAATCCACGTCGAAAGTTATGAAAAATAATGGCACGTAAATGTTCACGATTCAATTCCATTTTTTGAAAGAGAAGAACTTTTCAATTTACTGTCAACAACACAAATAAAGCTATAATGGTAAATCGTCTGCTGAATTTATGTTTAAAAATATCAAACTTTCGATTAAAATCGTCTAAAATCGCCTAGCAACACTTACTGTTGCTAAGGCCAGAAATATAACTAGCAATCCTCGTAGTGAAATATAAAGCTAAAAGAAATCAATAAATCCCAAAACGTCTCGTAGTACAGAGCAATAACTCCAAACAAATGATGATAATCCCTTAGAATCGTTAATGGATACGGACCTACGATGTTTAGTTACAAAGCCAGACCCTCGGTAAGGTCCCAGACCTTTGCCAAGCACCAATTAGCTCTCAGTATCTGATATCGAAAGAACACAAGGTGGAGTGTTGACTCTTGGTGGAGAATTAATGTACGGTTACAGCTGATACAAGTGGGCATTGAGACTATTTAGTTTATAGTTACCTTAAGTCTGTCTGATTTATTCTCCCTAAATTCCGCTTACGTAATGGAGTGGGTTCTTCCATTCCTTGGTAGTGTTCACTGGTTGTTAAAATACTGATTTTTGGAAAGCTTCTTTAAAATTTAAAACTTCACGTTTGTAGCAATAAATACAAAATCAACGTTATTAAGGCATAAATAGATAGAGATTGCAAACAAATTACAAACTGCTATTTTGTGCTATGCACAGTACTGGATTATGATGACAAAATTTCAGTGTTCAAATTTCAGCGGAAATATTCATTTTGACCAAGCCTGAGTTAATTTTGAAAAGTTTCAAACTAGTTTTATGTCTGTAAGCAAGTAAAAGGAAACTTTAGTTTAAATATTCTGTAGTTGAATTCTTTGTTATCAACTTTATTTATATTGCTCTTTCCTAGATGGGCACTCGCTTCGGCAGTACATATACTAAAATTGGAACGATACAGAGAAGATTAGCATGGCCCCTGCGCAAGGATGACACGCAAAATCGTGAAGCGTTCCACATTTTTTTTTAAACTTAAATTCTTAATTCTTCACTCAATTTCCAATTCTTGTTAATTTGTATAACTCAATCTTTTTTCGTATTTTCTGTTGAATGTTATGTTTTTATTGTTACTTTAATCCGTTTTAGAACCTATCATTTTTTATTTTGTCAAAATGTTTTATGTAAATTTCGTCTTTAGTTTATTGCCACATCCTGTTTGGCGCAGTTTGTCCCTAGAGGATTTAGCGCCATTAAACTTCAACCAACCAACCAACCTTCCTAGATGGCAGATGCTCATCATCTAGCAATAATACCAAACAGATGTGCATACCGATCCTACGCAAGAACTAATTTTGAATTTTTACAGTGGTGGTAATGTGCTGTTGTCATTTTTTTCACATCTTGTATATGACATATTCTCCGTATAGATATGAGTTGTTATTTTTAGAGCTACTGAATCTGTTTCCATCCAGCTACCATCCAACCAGGAACTGTTCCCTAATGGTGAAAAGGTACAAGAAAACAGTGGTTTAGCTGAAGTTAAATTTTCGAAATTTTTTTTTACATTACGTCGGGGAGGGGGTCGTATAAGCCATGTCCCTGCGAGTAGCCCAATACAAATTAGCCTTTGCAGAAAAGTTGTCAGAGGATAAAAAGTCAAGAAAAAAAATACAGTTCAAAATTTAATTTTCAAGTTGAAACTTCAAAACAGATTTCAGACAAATTAATAAATGGAACTATTTTTAAGAGCGCACATTATGCACCATTCTGGATTATTAGTCGTAGATTCTCTTAAAATAATGTGATTGTAATTTCATTATTTTTCTGCTAGCACATTCCCGTATAAATAAAATTAACTAATTAGGTAGAAAATAACACCCGTGCAGATTTATCTCTAAAGATATACCTTTGTTTATGCCAATTACTACACCTTGAAATTCGTCACGAGGAAACGGGGGACGTTTACAAAGATAAAGTTCAGAGAGCTATGCAAATGATTA
>CM063504.1:31177916-31237916 GCA_032207245.1 Pardosa pseudoannulata | reverse complement strand
AATAGGAAGAATATGATTAATTGGAAATTTATTACAATTAAATGTATTATTTTCAGGTATTTTAAAGGATTTTTTGGTTACATTTTAAAATAATTTGTTATATTGCGATTTATACGTTATTTAAAACTTCATTTTTATGTATAAAACACTAATGTCCCAAATAGTATTTGGCAAACGATGTACTTATGTACGGTATTATGTTATTAAACGGTTGTATAACTTAAAGTTATCGAATATCTTATACAAGTTGAGCCTATATGATAGAGAAAAAAATTTAATTCTTAATTAATGACTAAAACTCCATTTTCGCCATTCTTGGTTCTCCAGTTCATCAAAAAAGGAGCCTATGTTCTACACACCGAAAAAATGAGACATAATATCGGTTATGGAACAAAAAAAAATTCCTTTGCATTTTAAGAACTTGAAGAAAATATTTATAAAACACGAAATTTAAAGAATAAAAATCTATTTCAAAGAAATGTTTACACTAAAGACATTAAAAGCATATATATATCCATAACATAAAGAAGTTTGACCTATGTAATAGAGAAAGTCTCGGAATTTAACCCCCTTAAACTGTGGTTGCCGAACAATAAATAGAATATACATATGTATTGCAGTGTTTGCATGTTGTTAATAAACTTATTCTTCAACAATCTGCAGCATGCGAGATTTATTCAACATTTTTATTAATACGTTTATCTTTAATAGTGATTCTAAAACTTCTTTGAAGAAACATGTATAACCCAGACCGAAGGCTGGGTGCGAAGCAACTAGTTTATATATATAAAATTTGATATAATATTTTGTTACAAATCATCTAGCCTTTTCGCTTACCTGAACCTCATATGAAGGTTTTAGTTATAACAAAAATAGTTCAAAATAATTTTTTAACAAACTTTAATCTTTATTAGCACCTCTGATATATGGGAAGACTACAACTCATAACAGAGATTATTGTGATATCGAAGCCCGAACTTACCAAAGACCTTCTTGTTCACTACCGATGGCTAAGACACATAAAATAGGTTCGTGGTCGCAATATCTTCCAAGTTCAAACGATATCTCTGGAGGTGGCAGGTAAAGCCTGGGGTGTCTTCTGCTTTGTTCCTACTTCCAAATTACGAGGCGCATTTTTAGAAGCCCTAGCTCTCGAGACTTTGGCAATCATATCTCCAAGTGAAGTGATATCTTAGTTAACACAAATATCAGCTGATATCAAAACTGTAAATATTGGCTTACATCAAATAGACCCTTGATAACAAAGAGAATATCTCTGAATATCATTTTTTGATATTTACCAATTATGGTATTGCGTTTTCTGTGGAAGTGGGGTTTTCTAATGGGTACGAGTACGAGCAAAACATAAAAAGGCTTGTACCTGAAAAAGAAACCCATTGAAAAGACAATAAAAATATATTATTTGAGTGGGTGATGTATAGTGGAAATACGCGTTATATCCTTAACTCGATAATTAATACTAGCGTATAGCCCGTCATATGACGGGATCAGTAAAATTTTTAATTTTCCAAAATTCTAAAGTACCTTATGAGACAGGTAAAGAAATGGTTTGTTGTTTGGTTGAAAATTATCTTACAACAAAAAATAATCGATGATTCAAGTTAAAATTATCACATATGCACCTAATCTATTATTTAAGCCAAATATAAAAAAAAATTATTTACGTAATATCTAAGTTCAGCGATAAAACGTATGAAAATAAGGCATAATTTAAATAATTTAAAATAAGAAATGATTCAATGAGATGGTTAAAGGAATGACATCATAATTCTAGAAAAATGTTATTTTTACCTATGTATTGTGGGATAAATTTAATCGCCTGCTCTTAACCGGGGAAAATAGGAGTTGAAATAATGGCCTTAAAAGCTCGAAAAGATGGGAAGGGGTGGATTTCGAACGTTTTAAAGAAAGCAGTATTTTTCGCTGTGATATGAAGCTTATTTTTACCAATTTATTTTAGAATCGGATCTATAGTTTAGGAGAAGATAAACATTATTCTCTTTGAGTTTTGCTAACTATGGATGTCTCTATCCATTCCAGATCCAACAGCTTCATAAAATGAAGGACAGACGTACAGATAACTTAGGCTATTATTATATAGGGGATATAAATTGAATTTGGTTTTTCGCCAACTTAAGTTTAAATCTTAAAGTGAAAGCACAATAGGCAATAAAAAAAAGGAGAGGAGAAGTTACTGAATTAATGGATTTTATTGATATTAATATACAATTTTAAAATATTAATAGAAGCCAATTGATTAAGTTTTTTTAAAGATAAAAATTAATAAAAAAGGAAAAGATAAAAATGGACTAAAATATTAAGACAATTATGGAGGACGGAATTCAAAGCTCCTCTTCTCGTTTCGGGATCCAGGTATCTCTCTCTCCCCCATCCTGTCTGTCCGGATGAGAACCGCCAGTCTGGAAAGCTCATTAAAATTCCTTGTGCCTGGCGACACGGTGGAAAACCGCCAATCGCAGGACAAAAACATGTCAATGTGTGGAGTGAAGATATGTCATATCATGAAAAGCGTGAATTTATAAAACTACTGCAATGCAGCGCTCGCCAAGGAGAATGCCAAGTGACGCTCCTGGTATGTGTGATGTCACCTGATTGGATATCCAGAGCGGCTTATGCAATAAAAAATAGGTTTTTCGACTCACCAACGTGATAAGTGGGAGCATGGCAGGAAAGTTACAAACAGGGAATTTTAAGAGAAGCTTATAGAATTAATGGAAGCTAAATGGAACAGAATTAAAATTAAGGAAATGGAACGTTATGACACAAATGGTGGCCAATATTTTCCCGATATCCCTGAATACCATTTTCTGATATTGAGCGATCCCCGATATACATGGTTATCATTTAATATTTAATAATATTTTTGAATATTTTCCCGACATCCCATATTATCATTTATGGTGAGGCGATTTAGATCATTCTAATTAGTGCAATTAATATAAAAAAAACGAAAAGTGAAATGCTTGGGATCTAAATCTGACCTCATCACACCTTTAAAAAAGAAGAGAGAGGACCTAATTCCAAATTCAAATTTTTTTCGCAAGTACCTTTGTGAATCTGCAAAGGGATGTGTATCTGCAGGGCTGTGCAAGAGCGGTACGCTGGTCGGGAGCTTTTCAGACTTGGAGTTGGTGGAAGGATGTAGACCTCTTTGCGTGTACTCTCGATTGATGAGATGACAATGCTGACTTCAGACCCACCACTGGTCTGGGGCTTTCTAAATGATTGAGGGATTCTGCGAGGCTGAGGCTTGGTCCCCGAATTCTGCTCTTCAACTATCTTCTCTCCAACTACCTTCTTTTTTATATTATTTTCATCTTTGTCTTTTCTTATTTTTCTTGATCCAATCAGCAGAGCTGTACATATTCATTGGTCTCTCTTTCCCCGATTTTAAACCTCAAACATGAGGAAAACCTTACCCCTTCAAATTGTGTACTGCCCCTTAGGGACTCATAAATAACTCCACAAAGGTGCATTCTTATTTAGTGCCATGAACGGAGACATGATTCTAATATGGGACTGGGATCAGAACCCCACCCGAAAATCCCACACATGACGAATCCATTCAATTAATTTTTATAGGTTCTCTCCCCTTTACAACAGATTTAGATCCCATGTATTTCCCTTCCCATTTTATTTATATTAATTACATTAATTAGAATGATATAAATCGCCTCACCACATTAATCATTTTTTCTATTTATCATTGTTCTCCAAGTGAAAATTTTCCGAACAATGACCGAGTGGTATAGCGCATCTCTTTGGTCCCGGAGTTCGCGAATCTCGCTACTGGCAGGGTTGCTCGTAGACATTCGGAATCTACTTTAAGCTGTAGGTGTCGGGCTCATAAACCCTCGTGAGCAAAACAAACTGCAATGCTCCAAACTAAACCACGTGGAAATTTTGACATGCCAATTCATTGAATTCTTGAATTAAGTGTCTTCTATTTATTTAGATATGTCACGTTTAAAATTTGCATTTATTAATATTTTCCCTCAGAAGAAAAGTCTACTGCAGTCCAGTTCTATTTCGCTTGTCTCAGAGATACCCGAAGATTCGCAATAATTTCAGTTAGTCGTAGTTTTCGTTGTGTTACCTCATACGGAGTGAAGAAAGCGCAGAATCGATTCACTTCAGCCCACATTCATTTAAAGTAGTATTGAGTGTTGCGCTCAATAAGGCGATTTCACGCAGCACGGCACATCTCAACTTATGACAATTCTGGCTTTAGTTTGAAACGGAAGAGTAATTTATTGTTTGCCTATTGGCTGTTGTAAGCCTGAAAATGAATGCGAAGGGCATTATAGTAGTTTAAAACGTTGCGCGAAATTGCTCTATTTCGGGAGACGCCATCTGGTGTCAGAAAATGATATTTATTTTTACGAGTATCAATAGATATCACTGAATACTATTACATAATATCATTTTTATGATATTGTATGACATTGTTACAACAAAAAACCTTTTAAAAAAGTGGGTTTCGTAATAACTGACAAATTTACAAAATTTCACTTTTTAAAAAATATTTTTCTTATAAGCAATACAAAATACTCTTTTAAATTGTTTTTTTTAATATTCATTTGTAAATATTCATGTTAAGTTAAATTGGGAAATATCGGCAGTTGATCAAAATTTGATGTCTGACATTCAGTAACATTCAAAATGTCGGTCAACAATTGTATGACATTGACTGGCAAGTTTGTACTACCTGGGATAATTTCTAGATGGACATGACACCAAACAACCATCTTATTACACATCTAAGCATGGTATGTGACTTCAAGTATAATTAAATTGACAATAGCAGTTAGTAGCATGAGACTGAAATTTTGATGTCTCAGATTTGTCGAAGTGAAAGCAGAATGAGGACATTTTGTGTTTGAGTTTTGTCTTTTAACAATAACTTCACAAAATATCATTTATATCAATGATAAATTTTCTAGAGGCAATTGACTTCAGAAAAGAGTTTTTGTAAATAATTAATTTAATGTTATGAAACATTGTAACTAAGGTAAACATACATCCTCGCAATTCATAGACAGTCCCCAAATATAGATTTTTGTTTTTATTATATCCTCAAAAATACTGTGACTACTGGAAAGTTCCCAATTTCAAACATTTGTCTTATAAACCTAATAAATTATTCCAGGGCTGTCCAACTGCAAAGAGCTCACGGGCCAGAATTCCGATCACTGATCACCTGGCGGGTCACAGTTTGAAAAAGTTGAACAATAATCTCTTACCTCTTTTACAATAACAATTAATAGTTGAATTATTAATTATAAAACAATGGAACAGAAGGATTATAAAACAATTTGCTTATATTTTAATGAGAAAACTGTGGCCGATCAGCCTTCTTTACAAGGGAGGGAATGTTAACATCGATGTTTGTCGTTGCCAGTCGAAGAAGGTCTAACGATGAACTGTCGGAGAGAGAGCTCCTGTGACGATTCTTGATAAACTTCATCACCGAAAAAGCCCTTTCGTATTAATATGTTATCCCAAACATTGAAGTTATTTTCAGTCCTAAGTCACGCAATTTTGGAAATCGTTTAGTTGGAAGCAACTTGAAGAACTCGGGCCCCCTTTTGGTTCTTGTTTGAAAGAACGGGTCAGCCTGGAGGTCACAGAGCTCTAATTATAAGTTGGCCGGATGTTCTTCAATGCTTGCTGTGGTTGGGTTACTAAACAGAGCCACGTCATTCTTGATGCTCTCAAAATCTAAAATTCCGTGTTGAAGTCATCAACTCAGTCTGGAACTCAGGGTAAAATTCAGAAAAATCCAGCACTTCCTCACACTCTGATGCCAACGACTGCAGCTGGCGAAGTGAGATAAGTTATTTTCTTCCAAAGTTTCATGGAAATTTTTCAGCTTGTTTCTAAACCCATGATACTATAAAATTTCTAAAAAAGAAATATACTGAATAAGAAGTTGGCGGGCAGCACAATATGTGTCGGAGGGCCGCATGAGGCCCGCGGGCCACCAGTTGGACAGCCCTGAAATATTCAATTGAGGTTGTTATCCAGTATTTTAATATACACGACAGTACGTACAGAGGGAAGCATTTTCGAGGTGGGCTTTCTCCAAAATCGAACAGAATGCCACCTGGGTCTTTAACATCTTGTGGACAGATTAAGCTTATTTTTCGTTTTATAGCGAAGTTAAAACCCATAACTGTCGTATCTGTGCAACGTCTAATCCACTTGAATACAAGCAGAAACCATTTCATTCCCCCAAAAGTGACAATGTGGTGTCGATTTACAGGTTTGTTCATCATAGAACCCTTCCTCTTTGAAAAGGAGTGCCCAGTAAATGGATGGAAAACGGATATGGTGAATGCGCAGCGATATTTAACATTTCTGCGCAATAATGTCGTGCCAGCTTTGTGTGAAAGAGATGCGCTATCAATCGTCACGTTTATGCAAGATGGAGCAACTAGTCACACTGCTAATTTGATGAAGAATTTACTGATCCAGACATTCAGGGGAGACAAAATCATTAGCAGGCTTTTCAGGTTTCCATGGCCTTCTCGGTTTCCAGATTTGACTCCGGCAGACTTTTGGTTGTGGGATATTTGAAATCTCGGGTGTATCGATCCAATCTCTCTGAACGGAAAGATGCGATCCACCGAGAGGAGCAATAGCACTCACATGAACTACTGACTACTAAGAACTACACATTTTCGTCACATCCTGTACCTACAGTAAACAAATAAAGTTTAAAAGAACAGAAATAGTTCAGAAGTATATTGTCAAATCAATAACTGAATAATGTATTAAAAAATGTTCTCATTTTTCTAAGTACTGATTACTTGACACTGGTCGATATTTACTAGAATGACTTACGTATTAAAACTTTTATTTTAAAAAATTTGATATGGACACATGACTTTCTTGTATACCTATTAAATGATGCACATTTTTGTTGTTGTTTTTAACCGCTTCCCTTACAAATTTAAAAAAAAATTGAAAAAAATCATCCCATTTTTTTATATTTTATTCTTAAATACAAGGAAATGAAACAAAACAAAATATGTAGATTTTAAGTCAAATTTTTAATTCTTTAAAGGTGTAAAAGCATTCAGTTTTAACATTAGTTTATTATCCCGATTTATCTCGGGCAAATGGAAAAAAAAAGTTAAATATTACTCTTTGTATGATAGTTTTTGAAACAAGGGGCAATAAAAACTGGTACCTGACATTCTGTACACTAGTATCTGGTCTCTTTTCTTACTGGCTTACCACTGGAATCTGTTTTACGGGAGTTCAGAGTACACTGTCTCGTTGGATTTGATCTTTTTCAGTAGCAGGAATAACATCTGGAAAATATCTTGAGGTTAACCTGAGTGGTAAAAGACTAATGCTGCGTCTTCCTGATGTAGCAGAAAGCTCGTCACGACGATTTTCTGAAATTAGATTTTCAATCATTTTAAAACACGTGACTAGTTCTGCCAAATGAACCGCAGAACCAACAAAACTTTGCAAACTGTCAATCAAAGCTGAATATTTCCTTTCATTTCCTCCAAGTCGAGTAAAGCCGTGATAAAAGAAATTGCTCTGACAAATTCTACTTCGGCTGAGTTTTCTCGGGATAATAATTAGCTGCAATATATATGAACCCGAGTTAAATCGGGATAATCAGGCAAGAGGTTAATTATATCATTACCTTCAATTCTAGTTCCATTCACTTTCAAGAATCTGATTGAAAGTCCTAGTTCGTGACAACCGAACATTAAAGTTAAAGTTCCACCGGGGCATATTGCTAAGTTCAAAAGTTCCCTTGAGGTAATGATGTTATCCAGATCGGTAAATCGGTGACATCCACAAAATTGCAGCATGAAGGTCGGCAAATAATCGATCTTTATGAGCCGAGAAATCTCCTCAAAGTTGGTCTTCATTTGACTTTCCAATTTGAACTTGTCGATCAACTTCCAGTTAATCTCCTTAGGTAGTTGTGTGTGGTTTTCACACCAACGGTTCCCTTGAGGAAAATATAATCTGACAGATTCTTTATATTATATAGTCGATAGTCATGGAAATGATCAGGAGATGCCATGAAAAGAGTCAGGTCAACTCAACTTGTCACTTTTGAAGGTCGAAGATCGGGTAAATATCAGGTTCATTTGCCTTAAAGAGATTGTGGGACACTACCCCTTCCTTGACAATAAAGCCCCTGGGTCCCATAGTTTAGTGTTCTTGAATTGGACCTGGAAATGTTTTTGAGAGTTGTTAAAATTTTAGAATTAATTATATTGGGCCATCAATTTTTTCTTTTGTTTTTGACTGTTCTCAAAACATTTTACCCATCCCCGGACTAGACAATCGATCCTCACCCTTGGTAAGGTCTTACCAAGGCTGGTAAGAACGTACCATTAACTTACCTCTTAAGAGTACGTGACCGATTGTCTAGAAATAGAAGAAAATTATATTGATAATATCAAATAGACACCTGATTGACCGTGCAGTTGCACATTTAACCACTTAAGTACCTCGGTTGTATACATTTGTCTTGCGCAGTCAATGTTTTAACGTTTTTGGGCTTATATATAAGATATCTTGATGTACGTTTTTTAGTAATTTCCTGCCTGCCATTAAGTGCACTCACTTATATGATAGTTAACGTATAAGAGGTATAAGCATACACACTTCGAGGCATTCAACGCATCGAATGGGCAAAGAGTATATATATATATATATATATATATATATATATATATACACGCCCGTAGTTGTTAAGAGGTTAATTTTAGGAATATCGATATTCATTTAGTTAAAATTAAGGCAATATATTGTGGTATTAAAATGAGAACTATCGAGCTTTTTTTATATTATTGCTAAATATTTCAATAAAATATTTGAAATATCTTAAATTAAAAATACATTTTTAAAAAATTATATTCATTTTATAGTTTATCCTTGCAAAGATAAAATACATAACTTCACTTTAAAGAACTTCTACATTTTTTAGAATAAATATTTATTTCCACAATAATGTTTATAAAATAAATACTAAAATTCTAATTATATAACATTTTGTTTCATTTAAAACATTTATTGCGACGTAATTGAAAAATATCTTATCACTCAGAAATCATATTGTTCTTCAAACTAGACGCTTTTTTACCGATAAAGGAATATTTTTTCATATTTTAGCTTTTAAAGATAACAAGCATCGAAGAAAAAATTTTTTTAGTCATTATCTTTTTTTTAACACTTCCATACACGAAAATTTTGTTGTTACTGATTCATCCCTATGATTCCTTAAATTTAATTACAGTAATTAGTTTGACTTGCACAAAAATCTGAAATAACTTTATGTCCACGTGATTTGAAGGAACATGCGATATTTCCTTAGAAAATAGTTTTAATGAATAAAGAGTAGATAGGTATCTTATCTTTTATTGAAGTTGAAATGAGTACATTCACTTTCAAAACTTGATATACTGGAACAAGGGGCTTCATATCTTCGAGTTTCAATATAGTCCGCCTCTTGAAAGCAAAGGGCCCTACGTCAGATCTGCCAATGTCTGATAAAGGCGAATTTATAAATAAATAAATTCGTTTCCTATTCTGAGTTTGTATATAAAATGTTCGGATCCACGAGGATCTTGGAATGCTTTAGAAATTATTACAGTTTTGTCACAGTGGTATACTGTGACTTAATAAATAGGAAAGTATAATATCTTTAAACTATGATATAATATTAAATGAAATGATTTGGTCTTTGATATATTTGTTTTAAACTTTTTACCTTGTTACAATGCAGCATATACGTAAGATGTTTGGTTCAAAAATAACCCATAAAATATTTTTCATTCTTATTGAATTTTATTTCTAATTTATGAGCATTAGTTGAAATTATATATTTATCCATAATTTTATATGCTTTTTTCTGTATTTATATAGTCATTATAATTGTCTTTTTACACTTAAATGATTATGAATTTTGTAAACTACTCTTTGTTATGAAATATAAGTGTTGTAATTCGATCATTCACCACAAAATTACTGTGAGACAAGTAAGTTTTTATAGCCGTAACTAATTTTGAATTTAGTAAACTACTCTGTATTATGAAGTATAAAAGCTGTAATTCAGTTATGAGCACACACAGATTGAGTAATGCAGCAGATACCTAAGATGTTCGGTCCAAAAGTAACCCATAAAATAATTTTCATTCTTACTGAATTTTATTTCTAATTTATGAGCATTAAATGAAAATATATATTTATCCATAATTTTATATGCTCTTTTCTGTATTTATATAGTCATTATAATTGTCTTTTTACACTTAAATGATTATGAATTTTGTAAACTACTCTTTGTTATGAAATATAAGTGTTGTAATTCGATCATTCACCACAAAATTACTGTGAGACAAGTAAGTTTTTATAGCCGTAACTAATTTTGAATTTAGTAAACTACTCTGTATTATGAAGTATAAAAGCTGTAATTCAGTTATGAGCACACACAGATTGAGTAATGCAGCAGATACCTAAGATGTTTGGTTCAAAAATAACCCATAAAATAATTTTCATTCTTACTGAATTTTATTTCTAATTTATGAGCATTAGATGAAATTATATATTTATCCATAATTTTATATGCTCTTTTCTGTATTTATATAGTCATTATAATTGTCTTTTTACATTTAAGTGATTATGAATTTAGTAAACTACTCTTTGTTATGAAATATAAAAGTTGTAATTCAGTTATTCACCTCAAAATATTATACAAAACTGTTGCATGGTATTCAAAGACGTATGTGTGCTTTACACATACAATTTTTGGTTAAAGCACTTATATTTCAAAGACAAAATACTGAAGAGTAACTAACGTAAAATATTAACATTTAAATCTCGACAACAAAGTTAATAACATTTATTTATTTACTAATTAATTTATTAAAAAATTAAATAAAGATTAAAAAATAGTGTAGTTGAGACATAAGCATTCAGAGAATTATGCTGATATACTTTATAATTTTGAAAGCTTAAAACTTTTCAAAAAGTGTATTCGTAAAAAAATTAATTTTTTATCCCCTAATGAAGGCTTAATTTTATTTCAAAATAATCCAGCTGCTAAAAATAATTTCTTAGGTACCACATTCGTTGATCGAATGGTTTTACATGGTATGAAATTTGTACATACAAAACTTAGAATACAAATTTTTCATTTGAGAATCTGTCTATCTATCTATCTATCTATCTATCTATCTATCTATCTATATATATATATATATATATATATATATATATATATATATATATATATATATATAATATATATATATATATATAAATGAATTTGTGTCTGTCTGTGTGTACTCGATAGACTCAAAAACCATGCATCCAATAGCCGTAAAAATTTGGGAAATTATTAGGTATATCCCTGGGAAGGGTTTGGTAAATTGTTAGCGTTCGAAATCCATTTCTTCCCTCTTTTTCGAGCATTTCATGTCATTATTCCAATCATTATTTTCCCCGGTTAAAAGCAAACGATTAAATTTTTAAATTATCCCATCATAACTAAGTGAAAGAAGCAATATTTCTAGCAATGTGACGTCATCCCAAGTAATTGTTTTAAACGCAGTTTTCCTCGGTTAAAAGCAGGAGATTAAATTTTTTAAATTATTACATAATACATAGTGACGTCACAACGAACGTTTGAACCGACTCTCATCGTCCACAGTAAGCTCCGTGGTCTTTAAATATCTCAACGACCGATTAGATCTTTTCCGGCCAACGCTCTCGGGTCTGATGCGTTGGAAACTGTATCTTCCATGTCGTTTATCGTTGTAGTTTAACTTATCACACACTTTTTGCAATTTCTGGAGGAAAATATTTCTGATTTTACGATTTCTGGAGGAGAATAGTAATATTCTTCTTGCAACTAATTCCTACACGGTAAACTTCTAGCGGCTTGTTTGGATATAATTTAAAGTTTGCGCTAATTCTTAAAAAGTATGTTTTAGATAATTATAACAAGGAAATGTAAAAAAAAAGAAAAAATTAAAGTACCGAATGTACCAAACCACGAGAGACGATATAATTGCAAATAATGCAAGCTCCCATTTACTAAAGGTGTATGAAGAGAGTGGTATCATTGGTGCTTTTCCTTTCCGCTACTCTATTTGCTCTCACCCCCACACATCGGTTTTCATGTACATTTCTTCGATCACACGTGTGATCGACGAAAGACTAAGTATTCAGTTTTAAAATAACTTGTAGTAAAATGTGTTAGCTACGTATTAGTGTATTTAATCCTAGAATGCCCGGAAGATGTAGTTAAAAACGTGTGGTGAAAGCTCATCCTGAAAACAGTCAAAAATCTTGAAGTGTATTCAATGTTATTTTATTCATTTTGCAACTATAGCTATTTCTTCCTTTACTTTGGAAGATCACTCGCTCATGTGAACAAAGAGAGGAAACGCCATTGTGCCACAAAAATTTTATCCTAAACTGATAAACGAGCTGAAATAAAAACTATTCTTAAAAATTATCAACTTATTTTATGCAGACTTTGCAAATTTTGGTGCTTGAGATAAACTGATAAAGAAACTTGTTAAAATTTGATAAATATATTTTGATCTTTCCATCTATTCATATTTTATTATATTCCTCTTCGTTACAGGACACCGAGTAGAAATGGAGAATTTTGTTCTCGGAGTTTTGACCGTGCTGATTGCAACATTTGTTTGCTATTATTGCCGTCTCCTCATTCGATACAAGAATTTACCCTCACGTCATATCGAATTAATGATTTTGAATTACTGTATTAAAACTAAGAAGACATACTTTGGACGTAAGTAATTTAGCTTCTATTCTGTTAAATCTCATTTGCGTATCGTTCACTTCTGTTGCGTGTGAAACAATTGCATTTTATTTTTGCCTTAATGTTCTGTCCCTTCAATGTCCGATTCATTTCTGCTGATTATATAGTGATGAATATATCAAATATAATTTATTATAGAATGAACAGAAAAAAATTAAATATGGAGTTTAAACACTTTCTATACTGCAACATATTATGTTTGTGATCCACTATCGTTTTTAATATCATAGGATGTTATATATAAAAACAGAAAAACTTCATGAAAAACAGATTTGCATGATATTAAATGTAAAATAAGTAATGTGAAATAGAGTTTTATAATAGATAAAGCAATTTGTCATAATTTCAGTCTATGCATCTGCAGGAAAAGTAAATTTATGGGAGCTGTTCAAAAAATCATAAAGGGTCGATCCAAATAGAAAATTTAGAAGTAATGGGAAATACTTAAAAATTTTGTAGATTGTTTGAAAGATTATTTTCTACCTGTTCTCGAAAGGAAAACTCGTTCTAAGGAAACAAACCATTTTTAGCGGTATATAAAAAAATGAAATGCTAGGCATTATAGGTTTACAGTGAGACTGATAGAGGAGTCTCCACACTTTCATCTATTGCCGATTTTCGTAACATTCAGCAAGTACGACAGTGTACCAGTATGGAATAAAATGTATAGTTTAAGTGAAACAAATGTTAAGTCATTTTAGTTGATTAACCCTTTAGTGGGCCGTGGGAAGATTACTTCCCACCTACACGATCTTACACAAATACACCTATGGGAAGCTCAAAACCCATTATAATATATTGGTCTTGTTATTGAAGCCATGGGAAGACTGATTCACGCTTCGGTTTTGAGCTGTCATCAATTGTTCGATCGATTGAATAAAATTACAGCTCTGTTTTGAAAGTTTCGAAACGTGGAGTGAGAAATAAATGGCCCACGAAAGGGTTAAGGGGAGTAAAAACATAATTTTGTGTAAAAAAAAATTGAAAAAATTGTTTTTGGTTTAAAAATTCTCGATATTTAGAATAGCCTAAAAATATGTAATACTTAATATCTGGTAAATTTTAAGACGTCAAAACACCTGATTAATATTTGTAATCACAACCGGCCACGGTCCCTTTTTCAAGGACTTCAATACTGAACTTTGTTTTCCTCTTTTCCTGGATTAATTTTATTTCTCTATGGTGACAGAAAGTACACTGGTCAGTCCTCCACTCAATCCTCCTGATGTCTACATCGTTAGTAAGTTTCAACAATTGTTTGTGGGAACATTTTGCCGAAAACTGTTTTTGTTGGCTATACAACTTTAAAAATTGGAATTCTTGATACAATTATTTCTTATAACACTTCGCGTGTGGGCAACATATTTTTACGTTTTTTGCAGTCTGTTACTGGAGCGCGGATCACTTAAAAATACGTATTTAGTAGATTCGTGATGGATACCCACTAACCACCACAAATCTACTAAATAAGGCGATTTCACGCAGTAGGGCAAGTTCTCAAATTATGACAATTCTGCCTTTAGTTTCAAACGGAAAGTCAGTTTATTGTTTGTCTATTGGCTGTTGTAAACATGAAAATGAATAGGAAGGGCATTATAGTAGCTCGTGACGTTGCGACAAATTGCTTTATACGTATAATTATATGTATTTGGGACATTAAATGCGTATTGTTTGCGTTGCTATGTAATGCTTTGTATTTTTTCTTTCCACAAGTTATGATTGTCGAGTTACTCGGTCTTTTGTTGCGTTATTTCACCTACAATCGAATTCCTATCTCCAGAACGGACAAGTCATGTTTTGTCAATTTGAAGTTTGGTTTTTTTTATTGTTGAATACAAAATTGATAAAATGAGCCGTTGTGACAAAGATAGTGATGAAGAAATATGAGCTGACAGATTATCGGACTTTAATTTTAAAAATCGTTAATTTTTGTGATTTCGTAAACATATTGGGTTTTTATTGTTAAATAATCGTACAGTATATTGCCGCATAAAGAAGCTTACCCAACGAGCTAAGTGGCTGAATGGTCAAAACACGCGATCCAGACCCGAAGATTGTGGGTTCGATGCTTGCCATAGTTGTTTATCCAAAGTACGGATTTTTAATTTAAAAATGTTATTTATTGTTTCATTATGTTTCCTTATGTTCTTGAACATTCTAGATCTTTCTTTAATATGTAAATTAGTTATTTCTCGAATATTCTGTTCGGGTATAAAACCTGATACCCACTAGTTGTAGGCAACTTCTCGGTCTTGTAAAGTTGCGAGTTGCTACTTAGCTTCAATAAATTCTTTTGTTACGTTAAACGGTGTGTTCATTCGAATCTTCGTGACAATATATTAAAGTGTAAAATAGAAAAAAGTTTCGTTCATAAAAACAAAGTAGTTTCGATTACTGTCGATTTACTGCAATTTTTCTGAATAACTAAATTTTCGCGCGATTCACGAAAAAAAGCCCGTTGGATGCATAAGTTGGCGGTGAAGTATACCTACGCCAAGTGTTAATCATGGTTCATACAGTCGTACTAAAGTGTTAGAGACTTTAAACATTGAACAAGATCATAAGATGAGCAGTTCTTTAAAAGAAGATAGATTGTAATCGTGTTCGGAAATCTAAGTTATCAGCTTAAAATTTAATGGTCCAAAAGTCAGAAAAAAATATAAAAACTTAAACAAAGTAAGTCCTGACAAAATGTGGATGGAGCAGGAAATTATTAATTACTTATAAATATGTGAGTTATATAAAAAGGTTTTATTTTTTAGCATTTTTCTCAAAATGTAATTTTTTCTTACATTGGTACACTCCTCCTAGGGGCACACCTCCTTTAGGTGTGGACGGGGTTCACGATCCCGGGGTACCTGAGTGATCTTTTCCTAGCATTCTTCCTGGTAGTCACGAGCTTACCTCTGTAGTGTTTGTTCCATACCGGGTTGGACCACATTAAAATTGGACCATGACGGGCCTCTCGTAAGTCAGCGGTGGCTTGGTAGCCGTTTATGGGTCACTGTTGAGACACGATCATCATTAGTTGCTGTTGTATGTCTTCAGATGGGTCAGCGTAAAACACACTTACATTGGTATACTTTTTTTCAAAACCTATTTAATATATTAGATTGAAACCTTCCGTACTTGTGTATGATGATTATACCTGAAGTAATAAGACGCGATTTAGCTCAAGTATAATTACTTTTGGAGATAGTTGAAATTTTCTCACTGAAATTTTAGTGATTTTTCGATAATTTATAGAATAAAAATTTTATTTTTTCTAAATTATTTAAATGTTAACCGCTTCTTATTATTTTTATTTATAGTATTTCAAACCATTTTAGAGCTTTTCATATTGATAATTTCAATAGAAATTTCAAAATGTGTACCCGAAGAACTCCTTGTTTATGAAATCCAGCAATTTTACACAAATTTTGTGTTGTTATAAATCATACCAAATATTTGAAAATTTTAACTTTTTTTTAATTATATATAATATTCAATATTTATATATTCGCCATAAAAAATTGTATCCTAGCGATAATATATCAGTGAGATATAAAAAAATCAAATGCTGTCTAAAAACGTTCCCTTTCATCTGTCGAGATGTTCCTATTCCCCTTAAAATAGTTGGAAACCATGAGTTATTTTTGTAGTCTCACGAATATTTGTATATTTTAAATGCAAGAATAAACATTCTAAAGTAGGAAATCGAAATAGAAAAATTGCTTTCGAGTAAAATAATTTATTCTCTTGTAACACAAATTATTTGTGACTACAAAATTGAAATTTGGATTCAGCATCTCAAAATATGTAAGGTACGGACCCATAAAAATTCTATAGTTTTCGCTTTTTGTGCAAAGTAAAGGAAAAGTAGTAATTAAGATACATTTCAGGGTTCAGATTTTAGTGAAATTTTTAACGATGATTGATTTAATTTTGTCTACTTTAAGTGCTACATCAGTATACACCTACAACGTAATTTTAAATATCCATTTAACCATTTCTGAGCTGGTTATGATTAGTTTACTATCGAAGACTGGATATATGTATGCATCTCGCATAACTAACAAACGGTTAAACTTTGGAAATTTATATTTGTATTAAGGACTATATAATGCTTACCCTTTTCTACCCTTTTTTACTTACCCTTTTGATTTCAATCTGAACACTGTACAATGAAAAATATCAATGTAAGTTTTTAACGCTTTGGGCCATAACTCAAAATATTATCCTTCTAACTTTCCCCTAATTCCGACCATCTGGTATAATTCGGTTTTCTCTTTTCCCGAACAATTTTTGGCTTTTCTGTTTTTAATTTTTAAGGTTTTCTCTCAGACGTTAGAGGTAAATCTATTTGATCACACTCATCTTTTGATATTACTTCTATTTTACCAACAATATCATTTACAAATGGAGAGTGTAACTTATCGTCATCTATTTCATCTTCATCTGTCAATTCATCTACATCAGGTGGTATGGCAATAATATTCTCTTCAATTTGTTCAAAAAACAGATAATCAACTGCATCCTGAACGTTATTAAATACTTTTCGACTCATATTTTCATCTAAAGGTGAAAAAAACACAATATTACCAGGTAGTCAGAGAAAAAACATCCGAACGCCCAGTGATCTATTTCTAGATCAGCAATATTTCGACACTAATTTTTACTATTTATATTTATTTTAAGATAACATCGCTTTATATTCTAATAGCTACATCTATGAAGATATTAAAATACCAAAAAAACTTTAACTTACCGGTATAGCTTAGCTGTTTTCATGGTTTATGCTAAGAAACGTCGAAAAACTGTGGAACGGAATGGCGATTCAAAATTCTCTTATCGCTTTGGATCAGGGGTGGGCAAATACTTTTAAGCGCTGGCCAATATGAAATTTTCAAAATGTCTCCCGGGCCGAAGGACTATACCGCATACGCTGTGCACACGTGAATATTTTGGGTGGAGTTTTTTCAATGTCCAAGAAATTAATTTGTCAAAAACACTATAAGTATCATTTTAAAGCATTTGGAGAGATAAATTTAAGAGTTAATAAAAGAGAATAGTAGTAATAAATTGTCTTACTTAGGTGTATATGCGAACAATTTGGGCCCAGTAAAATATGTCACGTAATTGTGAAAGAAATATGATCCATTATATGAAATTAATGGTCATTAAATAAATCAGTTAATGAAAGATTTTATTTTGATATTTATTTATATCTTAACAATACAAATTATTTTATTTTGATCATAGTTATTACATTTTTTATATTTATATTACATTTTGTAAATAGAATAGGAAATAGAATTATAAAAAGGAAAGACAAACATCAAACGTTAAAATAAAATAGTTTTAGTTAATGAGAAACGGGAAATCTGGAATGTTCATTTGATATTATTTCTTCGAAATTCGGATCCAAATCACTTGGAGCAATTCTTAATACCGAGTGTAAATTTTCGTGAGTAATTTGTGATCGATGTTTATTTTTCGTGTCAATCATTAACGAAAAAGCTCTTTCACAAATATATGTTGAACCAAATAAAACTAGGTATTTTTGAACATAGTTCCAAAAATGTTTGAAATGTTCGGTAATCAAAGCACAGTAGAAAACACTCAATTCGTTTGAGTGAAAATTTTTTTTAGTAAATTATTTAATCAAATACTGTTGATTTCAACAAAATCGCATATAAGAGATTAAAAAAATTGCATGCAGGATTTTTCAACGGGCCGGATAAGTAAGAAAAAGGCCGGATCCGGCCCGCGGTTCCGCTTTTGCCCACCTCTGCTTTATATCAATGACCAAACAAAACAAGAAAACCACGTGTTGATAAACAGGTGCATGCCTTGTCTTGCCCCATGTGCAGTGTGAAATGTGTGGAGTGGGTTGAAGGTTATCTAAAAGCGAATTTCAAACGCTATGTTTAGCGATCTATAAATAGATCATTGGGCGTTAAAGGGTTAAGGACTACTATACTGTTTAGTAATGAACTTACCCTTTTGATTTCAATCTGAACTTTGCATAATAAAAAATGTTTCAAGATAACGTTATTAACGCTTTGGGCCATAACTCAAAAACGATTAACCATAAAAAGTTCAAATTTTTACATCATTAAGGCTTTTAAAATATTAGAATATAGCCAGTCATATAACCGGATTAGTAAAATGCTTTCTTAATATACCTATACTAGCATATATCACGTCATATGACAAGATTAGTAAAATTTTTAATTTTCCAGAATTGTAAAGTACCCTATAAGGCAGAAAAAAGTGGTTTGTTTTTTGGCTGAGAATTATCTGGTACACAGTCAATAATTTGTTTATCTTCATACTCCTCTAAAGTCTCCCGATTCGGTGAATGCAGTTTAGAATCACGTTGAATTCAATTAGAAAGATAATTCAAAGTTTTCTAAGCTACGTCAAAATTATCTTTAAGTTCTGTTATTTTTTTGCCCCAGTAATTAATGGAGGTAAATAAATGAAATTATCATTTCCACTACAACCTCGAGGTAGATAGAATTTGTTGTTAATGCCGGGGATAAAATTTTCATTGCAACAAAAAGTAATCGACGATTAAATTTAAAATTATCACACATGTACCAAATCTATCATTTAATCTAAATGTAAAAGAAAATTACTTACGTAATATCTTAGTTCAGTGATAAAACGTATGAAAATAATGCAGACGATATTTAAATAATTTAAAGTAAGAAATGATTAAATGAGATGGTTAAAGGAATGACGTAATAATGCTAGAACAAAATGTTACTTTTACCTATTTATTATGTGACAAATTGATATATTTAATCACCTGCTCTTAACTTGAGAAAATAGGGCTTGTAATAACTGCATTAATTGCTAGAAAAGGGGTAGATTTCGATCGTTCCTAACCCTAAGTCATCAAGAATCCAATATGGACGCCACTGTCCATTCCAGGTAAAACCGCTTCATAAATTCAAGTACATATGGACAGATAACTTAGGCTATTATTATATAGGGGATAAGTCATAAGCAGTGACGTGCGGTAGGTTTTTATGCAGGGTGTGCAGAGAACATGGATTTTCCAATAAATCTTTAATTATTGAGACATCTGAGTTATCCATTCTGAAGCGGGTTATTTATTATGAATACAAATTTAAAGATTACAATAAATAAAATATTTACCTACGAGTAGTCGAGTTATAACTATAAAAGCAGCTAAACTTATGAGAATTCTACTAGCACTGAAGCAAAATCATGTCTTTTGTTGCATGGTGTCATATCGGCGTCGAAAAACCAATGCTTCGGGCTTCCACGAAAAACTTCTAGCTATGTTCAGCAAAAGTAGCACCACATGGCGCCCGCCTCTATGGAGCCTCATCCGGATGCTCATTGGTGCCGACAGACCGTACGTCTATTCCACGTGCAGAGGATTTCACTGCACGCTGGCACAATTGAACGAACTGTTTCTTGATGGGCCAGTGGATTAAATTACATTTATTAATTGTTTTTAACATTTGGAAATCATATATTCTGCGAAAAACATCTTGACAAATTTTAAAAACAAAACCAGGGGTATAGTGTTACATAATACAACTTATATACTGTCTGTAAGACACAATGAATGGTAAAATTAGGACTGTTAAAATTCGTTTCTTTAAAACGAAACAATGTTGTTTTTCAGCGAATTATTTCAATAAATATAATACATCATCGAAATTACTTTACCACATTAAAACATTTCACTTTATTTTGATGAAATACTTCTTTTATATTTCCATGAAAACAAAATCTTACAATATATAAATTTAAACATTAACCGTCTGCAAAATCGTAGAGCCAGTTAATCAGTTAAAAAACAAAATCGCTTCAGCACGTAAGTCCCCGCTCTAATACAACGCTTGCCAAGTGCAGGAAAAATAGCTGCACTTGCCTCAGTTCTATAGTATACTGTGCTTCTTCAGTAGCCCATACATATAAAGAGTAATTTTATATTTAATGCGCAGTGTGTACATATCAGAACTTCCTATATTCGTTTGCTTTTAAACGAGCTACGTGGTGCAGCACCTAGTACTGTACTCACTGCGGAAATACAAGCAAGCAAATCAACATAATATTTAAATATATTATAAATAATAGTTATTATATACCATATAAAGATAAGTAGACATAGGTGCAGAAAATTATTGTCCCTTATAATTTTGCCAGGGTGTGCAGTGCACACCCTGCACATATGAACCGCTCGCCACTGGTCATAAAATACATGCTTATTTGTCCGTGACTTTATCTTCCCCGAATTTATTTTAAAAGTTTAGAATTATCTCGAAATGTTTTGTACATGGTAAAATATAAAATTAACAAAAAAAAAAAAAAAAACTTTACTGACCGTATGTTAATTGCCAACTTTAATTTATATTTCCATATTACGTGATAGGATAGACAGAAGAGGTTTTAATATTGACAGTTATTATTTGGCGGTATATATGAATGATTTCCAAAATTTAGCGAATCGATTGCAAACAGTGTGGTTATGTATAAAAAACACACAAACGAACAAACTTCTTAATTTTCAAATATATATAACTTAAAAGTTAGATATTTATTATTCCGTGAAATAGACTTCGTAGCCGTTGGGAATCGACTTTAAGCAGTAGGTCCAGGTCTCATTAACCCTCATGAGCAAAGCAGTAGACCATTGCTGTGCAAACCGATCCAAACCTAGTCAGGATGAGACATAAGCGAGGAAATGAAGAGTTTGATTTATATTTTTTCAAATTTATATATAAGATTATCCGGAATTAAAGCGTAAAAAATTTCCTTTTTTTCTAAACCTTAGAAATATGACGTAAACCCAATTTTTCCCATTGAAAGAACATTTGAATTATAAAAACGTACAGAAGGGCAGAAATGACTGTAAATAGAATATCTTGACAGTTATATGAAAGAAAATCTAAACTGAACTCAATTTTTGAGAGAAATATACTAAAAGAACAGAAGTCACGAAAAGGCGAGAAAGAAAAACGGAGTCCAACAAATTTAGGAACAAGAAATGTTCGCAATTACGTACATGTACATTTATGTATGCATATACTTTCATATTTACGTACATGTATATGCATGTATGTAATGATATTTTTATTCTAAACATTATCCAATGTAATTATATCTTGAAATAATTTTCGGGGGATTGTATCCTTTTCAAGCAAACTTGGTGAATATCTTTGTTATCCCTGTTGATTCCTGCCAGTTTCATAAGTGAATTAAAATAGATCCCAACGATTAACTACGCCATCGGCTTCCCCCCACGTGACTTGATAGTGAATTCTGATTGGTTGGCACAGACAATTATTTAAGCACGATGTACAGATTTTGCGGGAAGTCATCCGTGAGAGAAGTTGCCTCAATCAGCTCTGTAAACTACGAACTTCCCTTTGTGATAAGCAGAAATATCATATCATATGTATGTAAATGGGAGTATATATATATATATATATATATATATATATATATATATATATATATATATATATATATATATATATATATGATATATATATATGTATATATATATATATGTAATATATATATCTATATATATATATATATATATATATATAATATATATATATATATATATATATATATATATATATATATATATATATATATATGAGGGGCTATATCTTTCACAATCCAAATTATTTTGTAAGTTTAAAAAAATTAAATGATCATCTCATTTCATGGAATTTTACATTTTGTTTTAAGCATAAATGCTACCCTTTTGCAATGGAGATATGTCAGAGGCAACTTCCACATCATAATGACGTGAGAAGTCGCTAGAGAGGGGAATTTGGTACCATAAATTTCCCCTTTTGCCGCGTCATTATGAAGAATTCTGTGAAAACTGCCTACTCTTTTAAGTCAGTGGTGTAATATACGATAGATAATATTACTATTGTTTCAAATGGACATTTCAGTTCTAATACACATAAAACAATATCTGATATTAAAAATCATATTTACCTCAAATCAAGAAGACTCCAACATCGTACAATATTTTCCTGTACAGGGAAAAGTGAAATTATTGTTAATAACATATGCTGTGCTTTACCATGCTTTTTCTGTGTTTTATAAAAATCATACATAGCTAACCCGTTATCTGCTGACGTTTCTTTAAATACTATCAAACAGCGTGTCTTCTATGTTGGATGTGGTGAAATTTAACATTAGAAAAATGTCTTTTCTTAAATTTACTTGCAGTCGGTATGTTAAAATGCTAGTTTGGAAACATATAAGGCAAGAATAATCTTGTCTTATACACTCTTAGACAAAAAAAAATGACAACCCAAGAAGGAGTTATCCGAATGGGACAAAGCCGAACGATGGCCGATTGGTTAGGGTGCTAGCCTTCGGTACCGGAGTTCGTGGGTTCGAATCCCACTGTAGCATGGATGTTCGTAGCCGTTCGGAATCGGCTTTAAGCTGTAGGTCCTGGTCTCATTAGCCCTCGTTTTTCAAAAAGTAGACCGTAGCACTCCAAATAAAACCAAACCGAAAGGGACAAAAATCGGAAAATTTGATGTACATGTACAGAAAAACAAATGATTACAATTTGAGAAAACGCGTCTTCAGACACGTCTTCTCTGGTCATCGGGCTCAGTTCCAAGTAGGACTCATCACTGAAGGCTATTCCATTCTAGTCAGTGACAGTGCATTTCAAATGAACCCAACACCACTGCAAAACAGACTTGTCGTTGTACAGAGGTCAATGGCAGTCGGCGCAAAGGCAACCGTGACCTCAGCCCCCTTTCTGTACACCGCCTATGAATGGTCCTTACGGTTACTGGAGCAATAGTTTCACGTACAGTCCATGATAATGATGCATTATCTGGGGCTGCGAGTGCTGCTCTGATGATTGTTCGGTCCTCCCGTTCTGTCCTTTTTCTAGGACGACCCCTGCCTTATTGACGCTGTGTTAGGCAACGGTTCACCCATTCCTGCTAACATCGTCTAATAGTGACATCTATCCAGCCCAAATGTCGAGCGATTTTCCGATTAGAACTAAACGGCTTTCTTGATCCTAACTACACTTCCTCTTTCAAATGCAGACATCTGCAAATATCATTCGCTGACCTGTATACGAGGCATAGTTACTGTCTGCTTGAGTACACGGAATGAAATCTGCAAAGAATTTATACCTGGAATTGAAATTTATTCTCTTAAATATTCTACCAGTTGAGTAGGTAAGATGCGCTGCAACGACGCACGTTTATTCATTGGCCACCAAACTAATTTTGCATTTTCCATTGAAAACTGTATGCATATCAATTACTGTTTAATTTGCATAACATCTTTCTGGTGCGTCTTTTTTTTCTTTTGGTTACAAATGACATAAATAAACAATTAATTCGCCTTGTTAATCATACTCAGATTTACGTCAGACAGAATCCTTGAGAAATCCATGACTAGCTGTTCAGATTATTTTTTGGGAGGGAGAGGGAATGCCCCATAGCCCATATTTTAAATGTGTTTGGGCATGAGTTTAACATTAGAACGTAAGTCTTTGTCAATTTGATACCTGAGCTTGTTTAGTTTGTTTTTCTTTCCACATTTTTGCAAAAATTTGAAAATTTTTCTTGAGTTTACTCATTTTCTATGGTGAATACACATAAAACGTTTTATGGTTCTAGGTTAATTAGGAGAGATTTTACAACTAAATATACCAACGTCGTCCATTGGTACCGATTCTACAGTTTATCAGTATAAATAGCTGTCGTTCACCAAAATATAGTTCACTAAGTAGATACCATTAGTAAAACACACTTTCAAAAGTTCTGTTGTACATATGTTTAACCTTCAATGCAGAATTATTGGGTTCACGGCGAAAATGAATCAATAATACTAAAATTGTTGCATCTAAGTGTTTCGTTACATAGCTTTTGTTTTGTTACAATTTTTTATGATATAAAGGGTCATTATATATATTAAATATATGAAATAATATTAAAAAGTCTTAACCTAAACTCTACCGAACAGTAGTCTGGCAATTATTTAGTTATTACAATTTTATATATTTTATATCGTGGCTTTGAAACGACACCTGCAGACTTTAACAGTAATCGAAATCCTTGACATTTTACTATTAATCGAAAATAAATTTTCAAATCTTAGGGACCTTTCAATCGAGATTAATGGAATTCTTACCTCTGGATCCATAATTAGAACGTTTTCCCAAGCATTGCATGTTTTGTAGTATTTTGCCTCCAGTTCAAGTCCCATTTCATTGATTACGAGAACTATGCTTCCCAATTTGGAATTTTTAGATTTTACAACGAATTCGTCTGGAGCCATTTCAGAATCATCAGCCCGACTTCTGGGTTCGTGCCATTCTGTGCAGGAATCCGTTTCATCGTTTTCACCAGAAATTGCCTCAGCTACGCTATGTTCTGGTTCAGAAGCATTCGTATAGTTTGGATAACCATCGACGTTATATTCTTTTTTGTATCTGTCCAAGATGCTGAAATCAGCTTCGAATGATGGCTCAGCTACCGTAGCGAGAGATAAAACCAGTTCTGGTTACTCAATAATATCAGTTCTTGCAGAATCCTCAGTGTAAACTTCTTCCTCTTCAGTGAGTTTGTTGTACTTGAAACGCTTCGACAAAAATTTCTGTCTGTAAAATAAATGCACATTACAACCGTGAAAGATTTTTTCAATAAACTTAAAGCAACAATTTTATATATCTTTAAGTGTAAGAATATTCTCATATTTTCTGCCTTATCGTATCTGTATAAATTATTATCGTAAATACATCGTATTTTCAGCATATGTTATCTATTTTTAATTAATTAGTTTCTATTTTAATTACTTATTTAAGTAAATTTATTTTTATTAAAAATAAGATTTATTATATAGAGTGAAAAATGAGAGCTGGTGTCAGAAATCATAAATTTTCCTAACGTATGTATAAATATGTAAGTATATATGTATGTATATATATGTATATATATGCATGTAAATGTATGCATGTATATGTATGTATATATATATGTATATAAATGTATATATATATATATATATGTATGTATATATATATATATATATATATATATATATATATACATATATATATATGTGTGTGTGTGTATATATATATGTATATAAATGTATATATATATATGTATATATTTCTATGTATATATATACATATATGTATGTTTATATCTATGTATATGTTATGTATATACATATGCAAATATATATATATATATATATGAATATATTTGCATGTATGTATATATGCATATATATGTATATATATGTATATATATGTATTTATATGTGTGTATATGTATATATGTATATATACACATATAGGTAGGTGTGTGTGTGTGTGTGTGTGCGTGTGTGCGTGTGCTTGTTTATATTAATAAATTTATATATATATATATATATATATATATATATATATATATATATACATTTATGCATATAAACACACCCACACGCACATACACATACATAAATAATCGTTCATTGATAGGTAGGTATAAAAATATTATGAGTGCAGAATTGTTAGTAACGACGGCGGTAAATTCATTTCAAGTTGCAAGATTTAATTACTTTCAAATTTATTTACTACAAATCAGGTAAGTACTGTTTCATAAATATCTTTCCAATTTCATTTTCTAATTCGGTAATGAATTATGTTACTTGTTAAGTTTGGGGCAAAAAAGTTTGAAATTATCTTTGAATTAGAAAATATTAAAACGAAGTACAACATTTTGAACATAACATTTATTTTTAACATCATCGCGCATTCATAGTAAATACTACAAAAATACAGTATTATTACATTTGTGAATAATTTGAAAATTTTATATTACTATTTTTTATGTGTATGTATCTAAAAGTTGTAAAATGCATTACGGAAAAAGTATTAAAAAAAAGCTAAGTAGATTAATTTTATCATTACGTGATTGAAATTTTAAAAACTCTTAAGCAATCTTTTTCTTACTTACATTTTTTGCTTAATCTTACGTAAAAACTTCGGAGCCATTTTGATCGCCCACCGCGAAGTTGAGAGAAAACACTTTTCCCGTGGTTTCGTAAAAATCGGAAATCTATTAGAGCAGCATATATATAAACTGGAAAAATATATGACTCGGACAGGAACTGTATTATATATGTTCAAGATAGATGCAAATGAAGCTTTTTAAATAATTATAACTTTTAATAATTTAACTTTTAAGTATTTTGTGGAGATCTCTCCTTAAACAGCAGCAGAAAAGTGGCAGCTAACGTTAGAATTAGTTTCAAGATGGCGCCGAGGTAGTATTATAATATTAATTGTTACTTCTTTCTTTGTTTAATACCTTGTTGAAAATTTTGAGATATCATACATTGTTTTTATTGTTGCAACACTGTTTTATTGTTTCACAATCGTTTACATTGTAGGTAATAAAAGAAAACTTGGTTGGCAACACGGCAAAATACGCACGTTTACCTGTATACATGTATACAGGTTACCCATCAAAACAGGGTGCGCGAATTATGGAGATGCAGATTATTATAATGCCGCTCAAACTCTTCCCTGCCAACGTATCTGTGGCACAGTGGTCGGTGCAATGAGCTTCAGTACCAGAAATCCCGGGATCGAATCCCCGTACAGACAATGTGGGAATTTTAACTTAATCTAATTGCGTTTGTGATGACTGAACGCTTGGTTGTGTCAAGAATTTTTAAAATATTTTTTTTCTTTACATTTCCATCAAAATGGTCCAATTTATAATTTATTTAAACACATTTTAAGATTTACAGCGTTAGAACGGAACAACGTCTGTCAGGTCGTCTAGTAATACATACATACATATATATATATATATATATATATATATATATATATATATATATATATATATACACACATATATATATATATATGTATGTATATATATATATATATATGCATATATATGTATATATATGTATATATATATATGTATATATATGTATATATATATAACTATATATATGTATATATATGTATATATATATATAAGTATATATATGTATATATATGTATATATATATAAGTATATATATGTATATATATGTATGTATATATGTATGTATATATATGTATATTTGTGTGTGTGTGTGTGTGTGAGTGTGTGTATATGTATACATACATGGTTTGATATCATGTTTATTACCACGGTTTACCTTATCAGAAATGTTACCATAGTTTAATATAAAAAAGATTTACACAAGGAGACGTCAAATATAGGAAATATTACAAATATAGGAAATATACAATATAAGAATACAGATATATTTCTCTAATAAGCTTACTTATACGTGCAAGAATTTTAGTACATCGTATTTAGAGTTTGACACTTTTGCAAATAACGCGGTTATAATTTGGTTCCTATACTTTCATACGAATTAGAGTTCCTGCTCATCTTCAATTGTAGTCAATTTTCTTCGAGTGGAATTAAAATTACATATTTAATGCAATTTACAATATTTTTGCTTCGGTAAAAGTCGCAGCTTAAAGTTTGTAGACCCTGCTATTATTTATAGACCTGAAGAATCCACAAACCGCAGTGGTTATTTGTATGAGAAAGTAAATCGTTCTATAAATAACTATTCTTACTCCGTTATTTTTTATTCCTAAGAGAATATGAAAAATTTAAACTACTTACGCGTTTAATTATAATAAACAAATAAATCATTAAGAAACATATTATACATGCAAGAAATTAATTATAAAAAAGGTTTAATTTTTCAGTTTCAGAGAATTTTTACAACACATATTAATGTTCTAAATATTGTAATTCATTTTAATTCACTGAAACTTTTTGAGTGATCTAAAAATCTTGATCTTTCAACTCCTCGTACTTGACATTCATATGTACTAACATAAAGTGTTCGTATGAATTTCAGTATATAAAGATTGTAAGTGTATATATGTGTATATGCATCAATATGAGTCTGTGCGTATGTATATATGTATGTATATATATATATATATATATATATATATATATATATATATATATATATATATATATATATATATATATATATAT
This sequence comes from Pardosa pseudoannulata, assembly GCA_032207245.1. Taxonomy (NCBI): domain Eukaryota; kingdom Metazoa; phylum Arthropoda; class Arachnida; order Araneae; family Lycosidae; genus Pardosa; species Pardosa pseudoannulata. Next base: position 31,208,984 of record CM063504.1, on the reverse strand, counting down.
ATATATATGTACACTCAAGAGCCAAAACAGTATCGCCACCTCTACATTTTGTAATGAACTGGCCTGGAGGACATGAAAGGTACTTGATTAGGCACGAGATATTGGTGGTCTTTGAACTCTGAGCTGCCATCCCATGGCATCCCAAATGTGTTCTATAGGATTGAGATCCGGTGAGTTAGACGGCCGGGACATTAACTGTAATTCAGTATCACGTTCCTGGAATCACTCCAACATAATTTTAGCCTTGTGACACAAAGTGTTGACTTGTTGGAACATTCCATTCCCAGCTGGAAAAAAGAGGCCATGTAAGGGCGCAACTGGTCCGTAATGATGTTCAGATACCCTGTAGCTTTCATGGTCTGCTTTACCACAACCACGGGTTCCAGAGATGCCCAAGAGAACATTCCCAAAAGTATAATATGGCCACCACCGGCCTATGTATGACCTACTGTACATTGAAGGAGCAACTGTTAGCCTGGAAGACAGCGTATCCTGACACGACCATCGGCGTGATAAATGACAAACCGTGATTCATCTGACCAGGCAACTCTCTCCCACTGATCCATGGACCAGTCGCGATGTTCCCGGGCCCAGCGTAGGGGCAGTTGGCGATGACGCTTGGTCAGCAAAGGCACACGAGTGGGACGTTTGCTGCGTAGCCCCATATCCAACAGTGTGCTACGATACTATTTTACTTGTTCCTGCATTGTATTGGGTTGTCTGCTAAGCCACTGTCTGGCTCCAGTTTTGCTTCACCATGCGAGACAGTCTCCAACGGCCTTTTTCTTTGATAGCGTGTGGAAGTCCAACACCATGTCGCTTACTACTGGTTTCACCGTTATTCATCCACACTGTATAAGTACTAACAACTGTAGATAGAAAACAACCCACGAGTCGTGCAGTTTCGGAACTACTTGTTCCGAGCCTTCGAGCCGTTACAATATCTGCCCTCTATCAAAATCGCCTAGATCCGCAGCCTTTTCCATGACATACAGAAGAAAGTGAAAGAATGATTCATCAGACTTTCCAGCAGGAGTTAAATACCACTTCCACCTGATTACGTGCCTTCACGTCATTCAGGAGAGTTCATTGCAAAATGTAGGGTCATACTCTTTTGGCTCTTGAGTGTAGATGTAGTTTAATTAAAAGACTACCCTTTTATAAGTTTTGGATAAAACATCTTTATACTGATTGTTTTTTTTTTCAAAGTTTATTTTCAGCTATTAATGAAAATTTTGCAGTGTCATATAAAGGACGGAATTTGTGTCATCTGGTTTTTTAAACCTTTCGTTATCCTCTTTAACGAAGAAGCTGTGAAGGCAAGTAAGATTTCATACTGTATGCAAAAGTTGTTTTTTAATTCTTACTGTAGACATTCACCTACTACTCCAACCATAATTATGATTGGTTCCACCAAAGTCATTTAACGGCTAACCTAGATTAAACTTTATTTAAACGGATAATTGTGTCCTACTATTGTTGGGTAATTGCGGTTAACAATTAAACTACTGTGGTTAGATCGGACATAAGTATGGTTGGAGTAGTAGGGGAATGTCATATTTTTATAGCATATATTTTTCACAAACATCTAATCAGGAGCAAAAATAACCCATTGTTTAATAAAACAAGATTTTTTTAACCTTTAAACGAGATAATTTTCAAGTAAAAGAAATCTTATAGTTTTCTTTATATAAACTGTTATTATTCGCCCATCTATACTTGTTTTGTGTGTAGTAGTGCACCGAAAAATCATTACATTTTGACCACCCTCCATTTATAACAATGGGCTAGCTCAGGAAGAAAACGACTGCTCGTGCTCGTCTGATGTTGAGGTATATAAACCCGCTATGTCTTTCCAAACATAGTGTGATAATGGGAAAAGATTCTGATTTAAAGGTCAAATACTGATGGCTCGGCAACTGGGAATATGGTATCAGAAATGGCGCTCTTAGTGGACTGTTCACGAGCAGTAGTTGTGAGCACATATCGAAAGTGGTGTATGGATGGTTGACAAGTCATCGGCCAGCCGTGTGTCGTCCATGGCACATTAATTCCAGAGGAAAGCATAAATTTCTAAGCATTGTACGCCGTTACCGAAGAGCTACAACATCGGAAATCACAACGTATATGTCTACGCAGGCGGAGGACGAAGCATGTTCCTGCAATGACGGCATGTCATCGCCAACTGAGTCTGAAATAAGCCAAGAAACATCGGAATTGGTTATTAGAAGAATGGAAAAAAATTGCAGGGTCTGACGAATCACGTTTTCTGGTTAATCACACCTACGGGTGTATGCGAATATTACAATTCCGAAAACCCTGACCGGATGCACAACTAGACCTTATAAATCACGGTTAATCAGCGGACCTAACCAATCGCTGGACAGCTTACAAAAAAGGAACGGACCAGTCATAGGAAAGATTACAATAACAGTGTCAAGACTAGTTTCCCCAAAGTTTGGCGCTTGTAGTCAAACTGTTTTGAGTTTCACGTGCTCGATTTTTCCAAATAAGGCTTCTTAAAATAATTATGTCTTCTAAAAACAATCAAAGGTTCTTTTCAGAGCCAATATCTCAAAACTTGCTAACAAAAACATGAATGTGTTATTTTTTATGAGAATGGTCCATCTATGAAATGATGAGTTAATAAGGAATCAATACAACATTGCTTTTAAATATTTTACAGTTGAAATATTAAAGGCAGTATTTCCTTATTTTTTCTTTCAAAATTATCTTATTTACTAGGTAAGATTTCCGTGCAATATGATTTACATGTATTTTCATAGTAGATATTTATTAAATATATAGAAAAGCTTGATTTTCTTAAATTTTTACAAGATACTTGGAAAAGTTCAAGTTTGCTTCGTAAAACTTATTTTGTAGAAAGCAGCATTTCTCAATCTTTGTACTACTTCATTTAAAAATCTATGAAAATTTGTTTCAAATATTTAAAATGTTTTAATTAAAATAAATTAAAATAAGGGTCGATGTAAGTCAAATTCAAATGTTATTCAGACTGACGAAACCCCAAAACATTCTTTTAACTTAACAGATAATAAATATTAACTACATTGTATAATATTTTTATACTCAATTTGACAATAAAAAACGTCCTTACACAAGTCACAATCAATAAACATATTGATGAAAGGTCAAATATGTCAAAATAAAAATATCAGAACAAACGTGCCCTTATAATCTATTTCATGAACTAGAAAAAAAGGCTACTTTTGTAAAGGCTCACTTTAATCCAATAATAACATTCTTTCTAAGAAGTTTTGAATCGCCGAATACATAGAAAAATGAAGCTAAACTGTAAGCCATTCAAGGGTTACTAGGATATCTTCAAAACCGAAACCAATCTGATTTGTTAGGTCCTCTGATTAATCGTGATTTCTAAGGTCTAGTGGATGCACAGTTGTACGGACACAAGCCGGTGGCGAGGGTATTATGGTGTGAGTAATATTTTCATGGAGCATATTGGGACTTATAATTCTTATAGAACAATCCCTGTCATCTGTGCGCTACAGGAGCAATGTTGGAGACGAGGCTCACCCATTCATGACAACAGTATTTCTGGTGGGAATGGTGTTTACCAACAAGATAATGCACCATGTCGTTAAGTGTCGAAATGTCATTGAATGGTCCGAGGAACATTTCAGTGATTTTCAGGTGATGTCTTGGCCTACAAATTCACCTGAAATTAATCCAATAGAGCCTTTGGGGTCCCACCAGGAAAATCAAATTCGGTCTGCTAAGCTACCCCCTCGCAATTTGCAGGAACTGCAGGACCAGTTGGTAAACGTTGGGTACCGGTTACATCACACTACCTATCAGCACCTTGTGGAGTAATTCCACTCCAGGTGCTGGTGGTTCTTAATATTATTAATAGGGTGGTCATAATGTAATGGATGTTCGGTGTATATTATTTAGTTAACAATTCTATTTAAAACAGATATTTAATTATCTAAAAAGCAATTTTCTTCTTACGAGTGTCACTTCTGTTTTTAAATACTTTGTTTTTAAAATATTTTTTTGAAACTAAGTATTCAAAAACAGAAGAACAAATAAAAGACTTAAAACAGTTCCCTAGCTTTTTTAAAACACTTCTTTTAAGCCATTACTATAGAAGGGATTAGATCAGGACACAGGCCAGATAAAAAGAAGGAGAATTCACACAATCTGACGCTCTTTCGCAAAACCCAGTTTCCTGAAGATTTCAAATAACCAGTATAAAAAACATTTAGACAGATGGAAAAGGCATACAGGATCTTTCAAATTAGCATACATTTCATAAAACTATATGATTTCAATGTCCATTTATATAGTTCCACTCACAAACTGTGAATACCCTTTATTCGTTGAGTGTCAAAAGTAAGTATGCTGCACTATGCCTCGGTGATGACAAAATCTGTTAAGTAATTTTTTCTTTTATAAGTAACAATTTTCTCTTTCTGCTAAACTGGATGTCAAGTCGTAAAAAAAATATGCGTTTGTTAGAAAATTTTGTTGAAGATACAGTAGAACCTCGGTATAACGACCCCCTGTGGGACCAACATCATATGGTCGTTGTAACGAATTGAAAAAATAATAAAAAATTTTGAGTAAAGAAATTATGCAAAAGTACACACCAAGAGAACACTTCTATTTATTTGTATTTCTATTACTGAATTTTTGAAAAAAAAGTCTTTGATTGACGCCTGTTTCAAGTTCATTTGGGAATTTTTCATTATCACTGATTCCATATCCGTTAGATTTTGAAGAATATCTTCAGAATTAAATTGTCCTTCAAAATATTGACGCAAGGCATTGATTGCATTGAAGGCTTCTTTTTCATTCACTTTTTCAAAAGCTTGGACGATTTCTTCTCCGTCGTTGGAATCGCAGATTTCTTCATTTCCGGTAATACGGGCAATAAAATCGTCCTCATTCAAATTTTCTTCGCAGCACTGTAAAGTTTCGTCTACCGCAACAAACTCATCAAAAGATAATTGAAGATCCGGAAATTTGACGCTGAGGAGCTGGGTCATTTCAGTCTGGAGTGTTATCTACCTTGGACATCAATGTCGTACTTGACGAAAGGGTCCCTTGAAGTAGACATAAAGAGAGGAATACAAGTTTCTTGAAGTTGCACCACAGTACATTAATTTTAAAATAGCCCACTTGCGCATGAGTTCTGCGGACTAAAATTGGTGGTCACTCTAACGAAAAATGATATGCTTGGGGTCGTTGTAATGATTCAAAATTAACATTATTCCTGTGTTAAAATAATTGGGACTTTTTAAGATGGTCTTAACGAAGGGGGTCATTGTATCGTGGTGTCGTTAAAAAGAGGATCTACTGTAACTGCAACTGAAGTTTATATAACGCTTCGTCGATCTATATGGAAGATACATTAAGTTAGGCTTTTGATGGTTACAATCGCTTTCACAAGAGTGTAAACAACAATATTTATGTTCCTATAATTTCCTTTAATTTTGGGGGTACTGTGAACAAAGAATGTGTCACTCATGGTCAAATAGGTAGTCATTTTTATTATTTGGGGAGTCTAAAAATATGAGGTGCAAAATTCAAATCTGTGGTGTTTTGCAGAATGGTCTGAAGGATGTTTTGAATTATGAAAAAAAAAATATACAATATATAATAAATGTACTATATCAAATGAAGACTACTTTAACACGTTGACTGCCAGTCACTTAGATTGATAGTTAATGCCCTCACATGGAAGTAGATTGTACCCAGATGCCAACATATTTATTGTAAGAAATATGACTTAAAAGTAGTAATAAAAGATAAATATGTGATACCTAAGTATTATTTATGCTTTTCAGTGAAGAATTTTATAATTACGCGCCAGCGCATAATTGGCACTACATGTCAAATTTTTTGCCAAATGCCACATTACTCACTGGTGCGGGACTTGTTAAAAGTGAATCAAAATAAGAAAAATAAGTGACAGTAAGCATTATTTTTATATAAAGCTGTATCACAACAATTATACATATTACAAATGAATTTATTAAAATAAAATCACAATCGCATTATTACAAAGGATACATTTATGTATTATCTTTGCACAATCTAAGCAGTAACCAGGAGATCCTTCACAAAATTTGCAGACATATATTGTGTCTTTACGTTTACCTTCGAAATAGCGACTTTTGCATTGCTTTTTTAGAATCTTCCCGGCTCTTTTTTGTTCCCATGTACTCAGCAATTGTTCAGGTTCAGACTGATTACGCACAGGAACTCTAAGAACAGATGGCTCTTCTATTAAACTACGTATCACGGATAAACGATAGTTACACAGCGATGTATTTCCATTGGAATACTTATTATAGATAAAGTGGGAATTGTGCATTAGCATTTGCAAAATATGCAAGAATATTTTCGTGGGCCACCTAATTGTTTTTCTCTCACAAGGATAATAGGCAAGTATCTGATCTTGCTTATCAATACCTGTCATAAATTTATTATATTGAGTTACAGGTAGATGTTTCGATTTAATTTCACCTCTATTGTTTGCCTTTCCCATCATAGCCTTATTATTTTTAATTTTTCTTCTTTTGGGACGCCCTGTCCCATCATCTGAACAACTCATATCACAATATTTTTTTCAATAAAAGAATAAAATATTAATTTCGGAACCATAATTATTTATACTGACTTTCTAATCATTATTCCATGCCAATACCATCAGAAAAAACCTGCATGCAATGCCAAATGAACTGGGGAATAAATAATTAATGAAGGATTTTCCCGCGCCAGCACGTGACTGGCTACTGAGACATCACCCCACATCACGCGGCAGCACTTGTTTGGCTCTTTATTGATGACACCATGTCAGGCCCTGGTGCGTGATTGGCAGTCAACGTGTTAAAGGAAACTAGCTTTTTGTTTTTATAGAGGACATTAAATTAAAAAAAGAACTTTTGTTATTTTATGTACCTCCTCGTATGGGGGTATAAGTGATTGGATAAGTCAATATGAATGTTAGATTAGCTGTCTGCATTGTATTGAAATGATGTTGATATGTTCTTCTCCTATAGATTTTGCTAAATGACCCAGAGGCTGTGGAAAAACCAAGCGAGTACAAATATCTTGATTTCTGCCTGAAAGATGCAGTTTTTACATGGTGATTTTGCGTTGTGTTATAAAATTTGTTTGTGATTAATTATTGTAAAGTGATTTTTAACAAAGAAGTAAGTCAAATAGATAAAGCATAAATTTTAAAAACCTCGTTTAAGATAAAAAAAAAATACCTGTCGAGCCTAGCTCGTCCCCGGCTGCACTTTCCGATGACCGCACGCCTCGTTTCTATACCTGCTCGCCTACTGTTACTGGAGCAGGTATCGTGGGTTCGATTAAAGCCTATATTGCCGACAATTAAGCACTGCAGCGACACAACTCTGGACTAAACATTTATTATTAAGAAGATTTGTTAAAACATATGTACACTCCAAATCATACTCAAAAACAGGGCTGAAATAAGACCAAGGGAAAAAAAAAACAAATTGCGCCGAGCGGAAAACACCTCTCTTGGTCTCAGCCCCTTTCACACGAATGTCTGTTTTCCGTTGATCCGAGTGGGCATCTCTTTCCCACTCCTCTTCGCTAGGGCCGGGGTGGAATCCCCCTCCTCTTGGTCAAACTTTCTCCTCACGGGAAAAATGTCCTCTTCCGCAGCTGGCGCGGGCGAGGTGGCATCCCTCGCCCCCTCCTGTTGAACCTCCCTGGAACAGGGCTTGCCCACCTTCTCTCGGGGCGTCCGTCTTCGGCCGCCGAAAAAAACAGGGGCCCATGTAACACCAACTTGAGTCTTGAGTCTAGTATTACAATACCAACTAAATTAGAGCTAATTATGCACTTCTAATAACATCCTTTTAAAGGAAGCATACGCTTTTTAGATCTTATTTCCTATAATTGGGGGAAAATGTGTACCATTTTATCAAAAGAAAGTGGCTAAATTGAATAGTGCTATTTATCAAGATAATTGTATAATGATGCGAGAATTTACAGTTGTATTCAGAAATAACTTTTCTGCCTATATTGAGCATAAGAGGTAGTAAATATTCTTTCTCATCTGCCGTTAACATTGTGAAATTAAACGACCCGCGTAAAAGCAGAATTTATTTATTCATTCGGAATGTGATTTGGAGTGCTACGATCTACTTTTTTGCAACACGAGGGCTAATGAGACCAGGAGTACAGTTTAAACCGAACGGCTACGAACATCCATGCCACAGCGGGATTCAAACCCACGAACTCCGGTACCGAAGGCCAGCACCCTAACCAATCGGCCATCGTTCGGCGATATGTGAATGGTAGTTTTGTCACTATATCAGACACAACGCGTAGTATTTACTGAAAATGTTTACAAAAACAAATGTTTATTGGACTTTTTCAGAAATCTGCTTAATTCTTGAAAGCCCTTATAATTATATAATATAATCTAAACAAATACGTCAATATTTTAGCTACTATTTACTCATTTAACTCTTTAAATATCAAAAAAAATAAATTTATTGGAATTTAATGTAATTAGTTTATAAAAGTTTTCTCTGGACTTTATAGATGTAAAATATATAAATTTTCTCTACATTCCTTAGGAGGATTTGCCTTAGAGGATACTTAAGGTGGGTTTGAGGAGTGGTTTGACTGAAAAACACCTCCTCTTGTACAGTGTGAATATTATGTTGTTTTAAAAGTTTAACTATATTGGAAGAAAAATAAATAAGAATCTTTAAAATAGTATAATAAATAAGCAACTTAACAATTTATAAGTGTTGTTTGTATAGATACTTTATTTAGGGTCATAATTGAGATAAATTGAATTACTGACTTCTCAGGTACAGCAAGTTTAAAGACATACATTTCAAAAGAAAAAAAATAAAGGTAGAGCTGTCATCTTTTGTAAACTTAAAATGGCAGAAACAGAGAAGAAGAAGAAGAAGAAAAAAAAAAAAAAAAAAAAAAAAAAAAACGAAAAATCATTCATGTTCCTCAAAAGTTTCTTTTTTTAATTGCAGAAGCTCTTGACTCTTCATCATTGGTTCCATACATCACATATGTATGAGATTGGAGCCATAAATAATTATAAAATGATAAAGTAAAGTACTCAAAAGAAAAAAAAGTAAAGGTAGAGCTGTCATCTTTTGTAAATTTAAAATATCAGAAACAGAAAAAAAAAATGAAAAATCATTCATGTATCCAAAAAGTTTATTTTTAATTGCAGAAGGTCTTGATTCTTCATCATTGGCTTCCCTACATCACATATGTATGAGATTAAAGCCATAAATAATTATAAAATGATAAAGTAAAGTACTCCAAAAGAAAAAAAAGTAAAGGTAGAGCTGTCATCTTTTGTAAATTTAAAATATCAGAAACAGAAAAAAAAATGAAAAATCATTCATGTATCCAAAAAGTTTATTTTTAATTGCAGAAGGTCTTGATTCTTCATCATTGGCTTCCCTAAATCACATATGTATGAGATTAAAGCCATAAATAATTATAAAATGATAAAGTAAAGTACTCAAAAGAAAAAAAAGTAAAGGTAGAGCTGTCATCTTTTGTAAATTTAAAATATCAGAAACAGAAAAAAAAATGAAAAATCATTCATGTATCCAAAAAGTTTATTTTTAATTGCAGAAGGTCTTGATTCTTTATCATTGGCTTCCCTAAATCACATATGTATGAGATTAAAGCCATAAATAATTATAAAATGATAAAGTAAAGTACTCAAAAGAAAAAAAAGTAAAGGTAGAGCTGTCATCTTTTGTAAATTTAAAATATCAGAAACAGAAAAAAAAAATGAAAAATCATTCATGTATCCAAAAAGTTTATTTTTAATTGCAGAAGGTCTTGATTCTTCATCATTGGCTTCCTACATCACATATGTATGAGATTAAAGCCATAAATAATTATAAAATGATAAAGTAAAGTACTCAAAAGAAAAAAAAGTAAAGTAGAGCTGTCATCTTTTGTAAATTTAAAATATCAGAAACAGAAAAAAAAATGAAAAATCATTCATGTATCCAAAAAGTTTATTTTTAATTGCAGAAGGTCTTGATTCTTTATCATTGGCTTCCCTAAATCACATATGTATGAGATTAAAGCCATAAATAATTATAAAATGATAAAGTAAAGTACTCAAAAGAAAAAAAAGTAAAGGTAGAGCTGTCATCTTTTGTAAATTTAAAATATCAGAAACAGAAAAAAAAATGAAAAATCATTCATGTATCCAAAAAGTTTATTTTTAATTGCAGAAGCTCTTGATTCTTCATCATTGGCTTCCATACATCACATATGTATGAGATTGGAGCCATAAATAATTATAAAAAGATAAAGTAAAGTACTCAAAAGAAAAAAAAGTAAAGGTAGAGCTGTCATCTATCCTAAATTTAAAATGTCAGAAACAGAAAAAAAAATGAAAAATCATTCATGTATCCAAAAAGTTTATTTTTAATTGCAGAAGCTCTTGATTCTTCATCATTGGCTTCCATACATCACATATGTATGAGATTGGAGCCATAAATAATTATAAAAAGATAAAGTAAAGTACTCCAAAAAGTAAAAAAGTAAAGGTAGAGCTGTAATCTTTTATAAATTTAAAATGTCAGAAACCGAAAAAAAATGAAAAATCATTCATGTCTCCAAAAAGTTTTTTTTAATTGCAGAAGCTCTTGATTCTTCATCATTGGCTTCCATACATCACATATGTATGAGATTGGAGCCATAAATAGTTATAAAAAGATAAAGTAAAGTACTCAAAAGAAAAAAAGTAAAGGTAGAGCTGTCATCTATCCTAAATTTAAAATGTCAGAAACAGAAAAAAAAATGAAAAATCATTCATGTATCCAAAAAGTTTATTTTTAATTGCAGAAGCTCTTGATTCTTCATCATTGGCTTCCATACATCACATATGTATGAGATTGGAGCCATAAATAATTATAAAAAGATAAAGTAAAGTACTCATAAGAAAAAAAAGTAAAGGTAGAGCTGTCACTTTTTGTAAATTTAAAATGTCAGAAACAGAAAAAAAAAATGAAAAATCATTCATGTATCCAAAAAGTTTATTTTTAATTGCAGAAGGTCTTGATTCTTCATCATTGGCTTCCCTACATCACATATGTATGAGATTGAAGCCATAAATAATTATAAAATGATAAAGTAAAGTACTCAAAAGAAAAAAAAGTAAAGGTAGAGCTGTCATCTTTTGTAAATTTAAAATATCAGAAACAGAAAAAAAAATGAAAAATCATTCATGTATCCAAAAAGTTTATTTTTAATTGCAGAAGCTCTTGATTCTTCATCATTGGCTTCCATACATCACATATGTATGAGATTGGAGCCATAAATTATAAAAAGATAAAGTAAAGTACTCAAAAGAAAGAAAAAATATGTAATAGTGGTTTTGCTGCATCTGTGTAAAAAAAAAGGATCAGACAAAAAAAAAGAGAAATTTTTAAATAAGTTTTATTTTAAAATTTTTCTCGAATTTTGTAAAATGAGAATATAAATTAAACTTTTTATTTCAGTTTAAAAAATGTTCTTTTTTCGAATTTCTAGAAGACAATTGTTGTAAAGATACGCAAAAAGTGTTCGTCCTCAAAATGGGAAACACAGTAAAAATATAATACCTTATATTTGATCTAAAACATTTATTATGTATACTAATTATTTACAGATATTATTTCTTGATTAATATACGACATTCCTTACTCGAAATTCATCAATGTACAACAATTCTTTACAATTTTCTTTTTGTTTTTATACTTTATTCCTTAATCAAAAGATTAAGAGACCCAATGTAATAATTATGAATATTATTAAGTTTACCTCCAGTAATTACAGACGAGGTTGGGCTGTCAAGGGACATATTGCGGGTTTATAAATGCACGGGCTCTCTGGTTTGCTCACGGGGTTTCGATGTTCTGCATCCCCTTCGGGTGTGCAGGTGGGCTCATTAAAATGGCCCCTTTGGTGAAAGTTGATATTATTGTGTAACCCCTTCCCCCATATCTCACGGCTTCATCTCTTTGTGGACTTTTCCGTTACACGTGCCACACAGTGAGCTATAACTCCTCCGCAGGGGTCCCCAATAAAACTCAAAGTCAACAGCTGCACCTAAATTCTTCTTGGAAATTTAGTCCACAGCAGTGTATGCACGCGGTGACCATCGTGAGAAAGTACATCGGTACATAAAACTGTGCATTGAATTAGCAATAAATTACTTATTTCTTTTTTTATATACGAATATAAAGAAGAAACTGCACGCATTTCATTGTTCTTCACTGTATATATCAGTAAAATACTTTTACAAATATAATTTTAGAGATATCTCAAAATTCACTCACAGTCTTGTATAAAATGTCGATAAATTAAAGAAAAATATTTTGTAGAAATAATGTTAATATTTTATAAAATTTAAATAAAAAAAATTTAAAAATTTTGAATTTTAATTAAATGAAATATTTAAGCAGACATATTCTTTAAATTTGCTTTAAATTAATTTCTAATATACAACGCAATTTTAATATTTATTAGAATGGAATTACAATGTAGAATTTATGTCCTCTTAAAACACTAGTACCATTAAAAACTTCCTTACAGCCGAACGGTTGCCGTATGGGTCTAATCTTTGCTACGAGTGTTTGTGGTTTCGAATACCAATGCTAGTATGTAATTCCGTAGCCTTTCGGAATCTGCTTTAAGCAGTAGATCCCGGTCTCATTAACTCTCGTGTAACAAAACAGTAGACCATAGCGCTCCAAACCAATCAACCAAACAAACCTATTTACTAAAGGAAATTATTCACTTTCAATATTTTATTTTTAAAGGATTTTAAATTTATATTCGTAAATAGATTAAGTCTAATTAGAGATCATTGACATAGACATGAAGTAGTATCATGGCATCAAAGAGCAGTAGCTCCATATACACAGTAGTAATTTGTTAGACACATTAAGATATTGATTTTAGTTATCTCAAAATTATGATTTATAAAATTATAGTAGAAAATTATTATTATTTGATTAAATAAGTTTAAAAAATTGCAAATTTGTTATTAAAATAAATCAAACTCAAATAAATTGTAAGTTGTCTCAAAATTATCATTTATTAATTTATAGTAGACAATTATTATTTATTTAAATAAGTTTTAAATAGTGTGTAACAATAATTACATTCGGTTCAGCTCTTTTTACATCTTCCCGTGAGTCATCGTCAAAGAATTTCCAGAACAGGATTGAACTAGAGAGAAAAACGGACTTCTCCTAACCCATAATAGTGTCCTTAGTTTGGGGATTTTACCTCCCGCCGTTTCTGGAGTGGATGTTTTTTCTCCGCAAGGAGTTTTTTTTGAGGACAAGGTTGTGACCTGAGGAGAGTAAAGGGTGAAATGCTGCTGGCATCTGCGGCAATATAGACATTTTTTGGAACATCACAAAAAAAAGAAAAAATGACACCATGATGGTTAGACTGACACTGAATCCAGAGGAGTTTTCCCTATCTACAAATGAATAATGTATTCCAGTTGTATTCCTTAGAATTTATTTAACTGTATAAAATCATTTAACAAGACCTATTTTCCATGTGTTTCCTAATGAGTTTTAATTTCTTCTTTCTCAAACGCTAGGCCAATAACATTATTTTTGCATAGTGCAAAACTGTAATTAAAGTAAATCAAACTCAAATAAATTAGTATTCAAAATTCAAAGCGAGTAATCAGCGTCGGGACTATATTGAAGTAGGTTTAATAAAGGAATGGATGGAAGACTGTTATAGTCCTCGGTCTTTTGTTAAATTCTTTGGGACCAAGTTTTGACAGATTTAGCTATTTCTTATTTTGATTAGAGTTCATTGCCCAATTTATGAATTATTTCGTTAGATACATCTTATGCCATGTTGTCGCACAGGTTGAATAAGGAGAATAAACTATAATAATCACACCGTATGTCACATGGCTAAGAACCAGGTCTGTTGAAAAACTGAAGAAAATTAGACACCAGATATAAAAAACTAAGACTTGCCATTTGATGACACTTAATTTTAAATTGAAACATCATTAATTGGGAAATCGCAAATCAGAGTAATTGTTAGCTACTGAGGTAATGAGGTCAATTAAGACATAAAGCTGTCATAAAACTTAAAAAAAGGAAAAAAAGAAGTGAAAGTAGTTTTGGCTAAAGAAATTCTTCTATACTCCTCTTTCATGCTCGACTGCTAACTCTGAGGGGGGAAAATTTGCACTTTAACTGCCTTTCATGAAGGTGGTAGCAAAACCCCATCAGTCCAAACGGTTTGAAGGTAAAGGTCGCTGGAATCACTTCCGCTCTTCGTCCAGTCTCCCCGAACTGGCAGTCTCAACGTTGTAAATTAACTATTTGAAACAACATGTTGTAAAAAAAAATCGATAGAGTTATGTCTTCTTTCAGCAATGGAGAAAGATGGAATAATTACGAGGATTCACTAGTTATGCTTTTCAAACGCCTTTCATGCGCAGTAACATAGAAATTTATAACGCATATTCGGAAAAGTTAGTGCAACAGCTGAAAATCGCCAATCCGGACGAAACGATGAAATACCTGAAGGAAAATGTTCTTCGAGCTTTTATGGGTAAGAATGAAAATAATTTATATTCAAACAAAAATAGAATAGATTAATATAGAAATAACTTACATAGAAAGTGTTTAATTAGCCGAAGCCCAGATAGCAAATTTAGTTTGCTGCAAACTTGCAAGTTCAGCATGGCAAGTCTACAAGTTTGAAACAAGACTGCAGCAAGTGTACACAAACTTCAAAGTCACCATACCTCCAACTTGCAGCAAACTTGACCTCCAACTTGCAGCAAACTTGTCATATCATACTTGAAGCAAACTTATCAAACTTACAATACACTTTCGTGCAAGTTTGTCGCAAACTTGTCATATCAAACTTGTAGCAAGTTCATTTCAAACCAGGGTTGGAAAAAAACCTCGATTTTTTTTTTTTTTTTTTTTTAAAAAAAACCTTTTTGTTTGGTTTAAATAGCATATGTAAAGGGATTTTTTTTTCTTTTTTTTTTTTCTTTTGGAAAGACTAAGATTTTAAATAATTTTGAATAAATATTAAAAATTTGTTAGTAATTAATTTCCTGCTAATTAACCCTTTTGCACTCGAGGGCTCCACTACGTAGACAATGCAGAATAATTAGATTTTACGACTTGTTTTTGTTCTTATGTTAAAAACTGAAAATTATTTGCATTGTCTCCGTAGTAGCGTAGCCCTCGAGTTTAAAGACAAATTTTAAATAGCTCCACTCCGGAACCCTCTAATGTAAAGGGTTAATTAGCAAGAAATTAATTACTAATGAACTTTTAATATTTATTCAAAATTATCTAAATTCTTCTTTCCAAAAGTAAAAATAATTTTTCCTTTACATATCCTATTAAAAAAAAAAAAAAAAAAAAAAAAAAAAAACAGCGGGGTTTTTTTCAAACCTGGTTTGCAATGAACTTGCTGCATGTTTCATATGATAAGTTTGTGGCAATCTTGAACGACAAGTGCATTGTAACTTACATGACAAGTATGCTGCAAGTTGGAGGTATGGTGACTTCGAAGTTTGCGTAGACTTGAGGCAGTCTTGTTTCAAGCTTGCAGGCTTATAATGCTGAACTTGCTGCAAGTTTAGAAGCTTGCAAAGCAAGATTGCTGCAAGTTTTCTTCAAACTGAATTTGCTATCTGGGATAGAGCCATCTAAGAAACTTTGAAATAATACTTTATATAGAGAAAAAAGGATTAATACCATTGAAGATAATTTAAAATTTATAAATCCTACCCTCAAAAAGGCCTAAAAGGAATTAAAACGAAATTTTAGAAACTCTCCAAAAAATTGAGAAAAATTCACTAAAAAATTAAAATTTTCAACATAGATTTAACATGGCCCAGTGCACGTGCATGAAAGCGAATTGCTTAATGAATTAATAGAATTAACACATCTATTTAATTTATTAGAAATTTTAGATAGTATCAAACTATAGAGAAATGCTACTTTATAAAATAACCACACTTGAATTATTAAAATTGTAAAGGCCTTTTAAAAGATCCATTGCAGCTTTCGGAATGGCGTGTCTGCCATGTTGTCATTCTTGTCTTTGGCTGGGAAATGTTTGCACATGTGCTCGTTATCTTAACTCTCATGCAATGATGGAAATTTTCTCTTGCCCCAAGTATGTCATAACAAGATTGCTACAGTTTTGCAGCAAAATTTCGTTGCAAAGGAGTGGTTACTTTATGCTCCGTCTAACTTGCAAGAGTTTTGCTGCAAGTGTGTCGCGTCAAATTTGTTATGACAAGATATTATCCAGAAAGAATCAAACTTGTTGAAGTATACATGCTATCTCGAGTAGTTCAGTCGGCAAAGACAGCAATCTCGTAATTGAAGGGTTGCGGATTCGGGGATCGAGATGGATCCGCCGTGATCACTAATGGCGACTGGGGCACGTAAAATATTTTCGTGGTCCTAATGTCCTCCGAGTTTTCAAACGATATCTTTGGGGTGGCAGACCAAGACTGGAGGTCATCAGCTTGATCCTTACTTCCAAATTATGAGGACTCACTTGAGCTAAGATTGCCCGAATACAGCTTGTCAAAAGAATAACGCACCCTTTCGCCTTAATTTGTATGGACTTTGTCTCAGGTGCTTAGCTCGTCCGAGTGGCATTGCCAGCAACAACAAATAATTCGCTTGAGAACTTATTAGTGCACACTTAGCCGAAAGGCAAGGGGAAATGATTAATACCGTATCACTAGGTCACAGATTTGTATCCGGCCAAATGAATAGAGCGACCTGTTAATTTCTTCCTTAGTGACATTACAAATGTGAACATGAGGTTTGGTATGTATTTCGGTGTTTAAGAAGCCCACATAATTTCAGTTAAACTTAGGAGTGTTCGTGTGTGACATGATAACTGAGTGATAGACTGTGTAAACTGTGCAGTTTACTCCAGTATTTTTCAGTTCTCCAGCTTGATCAAATGGACCCTCGTTTGCTACGATAACTGCGTAGTGAACTACATAAATACTCAGTTCACTCTCAGATTTCTACGTAGCCAGTACTGCGGAAAATAAATTCTTGTTATTATTGAAACTTTTCAGTTAATTTCGGTTGAGCTTTGGGATACCTCAATATACCTATTCAAATCGGATTTTAAAAATGTAGCATGTGAAAATATAACAGATAAACTGAAAGTTGTTGAGCCTGAGGCAACATGTGTGTGTGTGTGTGTGTGTGTGTGTTGGGAAATACATAACCTCAGATTCGCAGTTAGTAAAGAATGTAAAATGATATGCGATACGCATAAATCGCCTGTTTCTAGCGTGCATATTTATGTATCAAATCCTACGTACTTGAAAGAACTAATGGTTTTGGTTGTGTATCAAAATTAATGTTCCGCTTTTGTCCCCTATTCACATTCAAAGAAACTGACAAGACTGAGAAAAAAAAGCTGAAAAAAAAAACGTTGTTTTGTACACACTAACAGTCCAACACAAACGCAGTCGAACTGTGTAGTTTGACTGTGTAGTGGAACTATTATCATTTGGGCCGCTTTAGATGTTTAGAGCTATGGTTTTTCTTACAAAAATAATTTTAATAAAACACAATATCATCTTAAAACTGTAACAAATATAACTATCATTAAATAAAATGAATACGACAGCATGAATATCAACTTACTATCGTTATTAGGAGTAGAATACGTCCATTCAAAGGTAGAACAACATTTGAATATGAGTGGTTAATCACAATTAATAAATTGCATGTGTTTTAAAGTATGGAAATAAGGCGTGAAGACGTTCCTCATAAAAGCAATTCAGCTAGATACCTGACACTACATCTATAAAGAAAGAGACAGCTAAATACAACAGATTCTTACACATATAACATTATTGGATGGATACTGTTTCCACATAATGTTGGTATCGAAATCATTCATACTTCTCTTAGCTATTTCTAAACCTCAAGCCTAGCTGTACTATATGTCCAATGTGCTATGTTTAGCTATCTACAAAATTTCATATTTGTTTTTAAAAGGTTAGCAACCATTTTCTAAGAAGATGTCTTAGTTTCTGTTCAAGCAATTCTTTAAAAAGACGTAATGCAAAATATTCATATTTTTAATGAAGTGATATTTGGTTTTTATATGCAAGAAATACACTACCTATCACTTAGTACGAAATATTTTAAACGTTTCAGAATCAATATATGGCCTGAAAGCTGATAGTACTGAAAATGAAGTCTTAATCGAATCTATATTGGAGTCAGTCAAAAAGTAGGTAACTTATTCAGAACTGTTATATGTGTATTTTATGACTAGAACATAGTTCACTCCCACATATTTCCCTATATTTGGACTACTTACATTTAAATTGAGATTTTTACAAACTAAAAAAAAATTCTCAATTAAAAGACTGCTATTTTTTGAAATTTGGATCAAATTTAAGCGACTAAAAGAGCTATGACTTTTGACCGATGTGACGACTTCAATATTCTCGAGTGAGATGTAACGGGAAGAATGGATCACAGTCAAGATAAAATTGGAAATTATTTTTATTCTTGATTAACTACGGCTATTTACAAGGGGATTCCCAAATCATGTAGAACTGCAAAGGATGGTTGCTTGTATAACTTCCTCATGACGATCACAGTCGAAAGAAAAAGAGATTTAATAATCTCGTACAAATGGGGAGGGGGTTCAATGGTACAATGAAAACACAATATATCCCCCGTTCGGTATCAGAGACTCTGCCTCTCCCTATATGAACGGAATTTACGAATCTCTCGAACTAGAAAGTTGGCTACAGTAAAAAACGCGAAAGCTTCCACGAGGTCAAGCACCTCCGTAAAAAAATGTCAAAAAGCCCCGAGTCACAAAATTGTAGGCTTTTTATACCTTGAGGTCAGTTACGGCCCCGCCAAATGTTTTTTGGTTCAGTTCAAAACTCAGTTATTGAGAACTCCAGCTAAAGTTACAGTTAGATTTTTCAGCTGAATTCTCATTCGATAGCTGCCCCTTTCCGGAATTCCAGAGGATTCATTAACATGATCTCTCAGGGGACTTAATCGTCTATTCAATCCGATTGTCAAGATCCCAGACTCTGCGACGCCCCGCTATTGTCCTGGTAAACAGGTGGGATCCGATCAGCTGTTTTGGCGCGTGCTCGGAACAAAGGAGAGTCTTCACACCGACATTAGATTTCCTGTTATGAGCTATCATTTAGTCAGTAGAAAAGTGCTAAAATAACTTTATACACAGGGGTTATGATAAACTGAGCTTTTGGCACACTTTAAATCTTCAAACAGAAAGTAAGCTATTGCTGTAAAATCTGGTTCAAATTAAATGGACTAAATGAGATGAGATTTCCTGTTATGAGCTATCATTTAGTCAGTAGAAAAGTGCTAAAATAACTTTATACACAGGGGTTATGATAAACTGAGCTTTTGGCACACTTTAAATCTTCAAACAGAAAGTAAGCTATTGCTGTAAAATCTGGTTCAAATTAAATGGACTAAATGAGATGAGATTTCCTGTTATGAGCTATCATTTAGTTAGTAGGAAAGTGATGATCAAGAATGGATTTCCCGCAATAAGCTGTCACTTATTGAACAGATGGTATCCATTAGAATACGGTATTTTTGAAGAATTTTATTACCGCACTCTTCCAAACGGAAATGATAGAATACGAGTTTAATCAAACAAACAATCAATTTTAATTTCAGAAAATTAAAAATTCATAAGTGTTATTTTCATTTAATACACAACAAAAGAGACCAACGATAGCTGAATACCAAATTTTCATGAATCAAAATATAGACACGGCGAAATTAAAAAAAAAAAAAAGTAGTTTGCCTGCTCAGCTCTTTTTTGCCAAATTGGCGAGGGTACCCAGTTTTGGTGTCAAACCTGAGCAAAAATGTGCTAACACAAACTAAAGTAGCATTCCATAAATAGGCATTACGATAATAGAATTAAGTCTGTAATTAGTATATAAATATTATTTAAACTAATTAAAAGAAATTTATTTACATTCGGCTAGCCTTTTCATATCAATAAGATATGTTTGATTCTACTATTTTCAGCAACTTAGTAATGCTTTAAAATTAATTTAATTTGTATTTTATTTTTCTAGTTTGAATCATTTAATGCAGTTTTATAATGATATTGAATAAAATTATAGATTATACATCATACACATTTTATTTCTTGAGAAAATGTTTGTAGTAACCAGTTCTTATTACAGGGGTGCAAAACATTGCAGAATTTTTATTAATTCCCATTTTTTATTCAGATATGATAGTTTTATGACTTATAATTATACAAATGCAGCGGAAGATTTGATTACTTTTTTATAGAAATATCCTCTCCATGCTTAGCCTTAGGGCTGTCCATACATTATTAGTAAGATCTCATGTAATTTTGCAACATTTTTGCGGGATAGCATAATTTTAAATAAATTTATGACGCATAAAAGAGTATTATTTCGGAATATAAAATGCTTTTATCCTTACACATAGCTAAGGGAAAAGTTCCTAAGTTTTTCGCGAAATTTTTTAAAAGGAACCAAATTATCAACAAAATGAAAGGTTAGTTTGGATTCTAACTAACCTATATTGTCTACGTTTTTGCTACAAGAGGGCTAATGAGACCTGGACCTATTATTAAAGCCGGTTCCGAACAGTTATTAACATCTATGCCCTGTGGTATTCGAACCCAAGAACTCCGGCATTAAAGATCAGCGCTATAACAATTCGGCAATCGTTCGGAAATAAAAAAGTTGGAGAACGCTACATAAATAAAGTGACTTTTTTTTTAATTTTGCATTTAAGCTTATATATGTACAGGGTGTCCCATCAATATCGGGTCGAACGATGGCCGAATGGTTAGGGTGCTGGCCTTCGGAACCGGAGTTCGTGGGTTCGAATCCCACTATGGCATGGATGTTCGTAGCCGTTCGGAATCGGCTTTAAGCAGTAGCTCCCGGTCTCATTAGCCCTCCTGTTGCAAAATGTAGACCGTAACACTCCAAACCGTAAAACCAAACCCAAACTCATCAATATCGGATAAATTCTACACAGTCAAATTCGTTGTTAGGAATACATAAAAATTCTCAAAAAAGTGTACCTCTTTGAAACGTAGATTTCGAGAAAAATGTATGAGAAAATGCATGATGTCATACCTGGTTGTAACGGCGTGCCTTAACGGTGTGCCTACATCAAAGACTTTGCTTTGAGAAATGGACGACACGCTTATGTGGAGACAAAGGTGTTGTTTCCCTGGCACCACGATGTCTAGACTTTTGTGTCCTACAGTAGCGAAACAACAGATCATACGGCCAGGAACCCAGACTGACAGCCAGAAAGATGATAATCGGATCCACCAGGGAAAACCGCGACATTGGATCTTCGCCAACACGAAATTCCAGAGATTCCCGGGTTTGCGGACGGTGATTGTCTAACCCAGACCAATCCAGTTGGTTGAAGGTGAAATCATCGCCAGATGATCCAATGATGATATTAAGGGTGAGGCTCCCTCTCTTAGAGGCCCCTCCCCTAAAAGAAGACGAGAGGAGATTTTTTAAAGAAGTAGTTAGGTAGCAACCAGCTAATTCGGAGGTCGCCTTGACCAGTTTCTCTATCAGAGAGTTTTCTTATGGATAATCCCACCTTGGGATCACTTCTTTAAGAGTTAGCTAGCAGTCAGCTAACTCGGAGGTCGTCTTGACCAGCCTCTCTATCGGAGAGTTTTTCTTAGCGAAAATCCCACTTATCTCTTTTTGAGATTGATAACGATACCCTGTGCCTTGGGTTTTCTTATAATTCGATCATCTTCAGGATTGATTGTGTGTTCCTCTTAGGAATTCTGACTTTGTTTTATCTTCTTCAAAGATACCAATTGCTACTTCAAACACTCTCGTCTAATTGAGTGTATTGTCTACATAATTACTACCGAGAACTTTTACGCGAAGCTACCGAATTATTACTTCCGTCGGTTACTAAACCATTCGGCAGGGACCATTTGGGTACATCTCTATTTAGGCTTACGTCTATTGTATCATATATTTGTTAACTGTAATTGTATTGTGTATATAGGAATGCGAATATAGCTGTGTGGTGTAAATAAACCAGTTAATCAAGAAACTTCTGCTGTTTCATTGTGTCACCTAAAACAGGGACCGGATACGTTACATGGTTTACGAAAAAAAGAAAAACACTTCCTTCGAAAAATGAATATCGGTATTTTCATAATTTTTAATAGGGAGATCTTCGACATGATCCTCGAGCATATTAACGCTTGCATGCACTTGTCGGGGAATAGTTGACTTTACGCGTGACAGCATCGTAGTGCCTACTAAAGTACATGCACCGTGGAGAAGAGCAATTAAGTCTGTTTCTGAAGTAACTGGGTCTCGATAAAACCATTCCTTTAGATGACCCCACAGAAAGATAGGTAGAAGGTTTGGATCTGGAAATTGTTGTGGTCATAAAACAATACATCTGGATGAGTAACAATGTTCATGCTTCGAATGAAGGTTTTCACGCAAACCAAATATGACGTCATACATATTCTCGAAACGGCGTTTTTCTCCAAAACAGTGGGACTCTTAGATACAATTTTTTTTTTGCCTTTTTTATGCATTCTAAACAATGAATCTGACTGTGCAGTTTAATTATCCGGTATTGATGTGATACTTTGTATATTAAGATATATACACAAAAATACACTGAGTGCCCTGAAAATTAGAGGCATGTCTTATTTTATTCAGTTCTTTAGCAGAAACACTTAGCTTTACACGATGTACTTATCACGAAAGCTAATGTTGAAATAGGTAAGTCGAAAATGTTTAAGTGACTTTAGATGAAAGATGTTCCTCAATGAGAGAAGAGCTGCTTGTACCATCTCTGAAAAGCGGAGATAGAGGATCGAGATTAATAAAAGGATATATACCTAGTATGTTTCGATAGGGGTATCATGGCAATGTAAGAAAACTTTAGAGTTCTTTCATGTCATCTTTAATAATTCCAAATTTTCCCCCAATTTTTCATGGTTGTTGCCAATGTACCTATTTTATGAACCCCGGTTACGAAGTACTTCTTTCCCACACACTGATGTCAAGTTAAGACAACACACATTTGCCTCCACATCTGCCCCGAAGTTATCGTAACCAGCCCATTGTCTCTCTCTGGTCAGAAGGACGATGGCCCAATCAGTAGACCGTTGACTTTTAGATGCATGATTACATATGTTCGAATGTCCCTGTTATCATGGATGTGCGTAGCCTTTTGAAATCGGTTTTGATCAGTAGATCCAGGTCTAACTATCCTTTTTACAAAACTTATGACAGTAGCATTCCAAACCATGTTATTTCAGAATAACATCACATTTTGTTAAAAATCAGAAAAACGTGGAGGACTTGAACTATGGAGTAGCTCCTATATATACACATTTGTAGTACAGATTTTTCGAAATTTGTGATAATATATAGCCAGTGTCAGTAAGCTCATAGAAATAGTTCCATGTCTGGAAGAAATGGACGTTCATTGGTTGCTTAGTTTCATGCGATTCATATCACGTCGCGTACACTGCTGTAAAGTTATTAGACCAACTCGCGACCCGATATGATACAGTATATCTCGAAGGAGATTTTATCCGTAAAGTGGTTTCAGACTTGCTTTGCATCGCACCATGCCATGATGTTCTAAAATTTTCTTTAGGAGTTTTAAAGTTGATTGCATTCTGCTTGCGTCTGGACCAGAAAAATTTGTTTTTAAATTGTTTATACCGTTTTAGATTATCTAAGTTTGTTATACAAAGAATGACAAGTCCATGGCTACATTGGGATTTCCTGCTTCATATTTTTCCTGATGCTAGGAAAAATCTGAAAATGTATGATGAAGCTATGTGCATATCGAGAAAGGTAATTTTTTTCTTTTCTTATCAGTGATATTGACAATATATTAGTGAGAAGTACTTAAATATCGTTACTAAAATACATTTTCATATGGAAACCATTTAAATTATTTTTCACTACATTTTAAAGATTTGTCTTCTTTTGCGAATTATTTCAGAAGTTACTAAAAAAGGAAAGACTATATGTTGAGTAAGGAGTGAAATATGATAAGCTTCGTTCAAATAAACATTCTAGCGTTATAAACAAATGTTTTCATTGTAGCGACTAATCTCTTATTTCAGATGTCAATGTGGTGAGGTGATTTAGATCAGTAATATAATTGATCCCATTCACACAAGAAGTGAAATGCTCGGGATCTAAACCTGACCTTATCATATCTTTTGTAAAAAGACAGAGGACCATAAATTTATATTCAACGGATATTGTTGTCTTGTACGGTAGTCTCGGGCGGGGTTCTGATCCCAGTCCCAGATTAGAATCCCGTCTCCGTACTTGACACTAAATAAGAATGTACCTTTGTGGAGTTATTTATGAGTCCCTAAGGGACAGTGCCCAATTAGAAGGGATAAGGTTTTCCACGTTGGCGGTCTTAAGGTGGGGTTTAAACAGACCAATTAGATTCTTACAACAATCCCGATTGGACGATAAGAAGGAAGAGGGGACAAGGATAAAATTAATAAAATAAGAAAAATCTAAAAAAGAAAGAAGGTGTTCGGGAGTCCAGTCGAGGAGACAAGTCCGACGGGAAGTGTTCCTGTATCAAATATTACGGCCTCCCCCCAAACATTCAGAAGGAAGCCCCTGACCAGACCGACGGAAGATCCATACATACCCAATCCTGAACCGCCTTCAACCAGCAGTGTTCCGGACACACCATATTAACTCACAAAGATACCCCCTTTTACATATATTTGAAATTGAGATTAGGTCCTCTTATATTTACATGTTTACTTAAGTGATGAAAAATTATTGTCCGAACTAAATTAGAGTGGCACCTAATTTGAAGGTGTGGATAAAGCAAATTTTATGAAGAAGAATCAGATTGTGTGTACACACACACACACACACACACACACACACACACACACATATATATATATATATATATATATATATATATATATCATTATAATAAATTTACTTTTTTCTTATTTTAAGCTGGTTTCAGATGCTTTTAACTTAGTTTTTAGATTATTCTCATATTTTATGTCCGTAGTTTCTCAGAACCTGTGGTTGAATATTAGTACTAAAATATTTTTACACAACGCAACCAAAATAAATACCACTATACATTTGATCACAGTACATTTAATACCCAAATATGAACGAGGACTACACGACAATCAATTCTGTAGAGTGCACGGACAGTTAACCTAAACTGAAGATTTATTATTTAATATTATTATTCGTTTGAAGCTTTCTTTCCATATTACCATATGTTGTTTCATAGTAAAATAAATAGATTCCACTATCAACAAAAAGCCTCTAAAATAATTATTTTCTGTGAAATAATTTTGAGATAAAAATATAATCAATAAGCAAAAAAAATGCTAATCTATTTAAAGAACAATATTTATTCAGTTATTAGTACTTTTTTATTTTCTTATATACATAGGGTAGGGAAAGTATTGTAATCATAAATTCGCCTTCTAGGTTTTGATTGATCTTCACGTTTTGGACCTCTCTGAGTTCGAAAATAACTTTTTTGTGAATTATGTCTTTGAGTGTGCGTGTCTGTATGTTTCACAATAACTTCAGTACGTTTTGACTTAGAGAAACCAAAATCACAATACGTACATTACAGCAAAATCGTAGCTTTCTGTGAACTTTTGTTTTATTTCCAGAAAACAAAAGTCGCAGTTTACCTGCTACTTCCGGTTACTATCAGGTTCGAGTCTGATTGTGACTATGTGTGTGTGTGTGTGTGTGTGTGTGTGTGTGTCTATCTTCACACGAACGGCTAGACGCTAAAAAGGGTCCAAAGTGATGAAAGATTTGAAATGATCCGAAGAAATCATTTCGGCCATTTAACAATCTGAAATTCTAACTAATTAAAAAAGTGTTATGTAAAAACTGCTCAAAAACCGTTTAACTATATGGCACATTCATTGCCATCTTTGACTTGGTATAAAAAAGCGGGCATTCTCTCATATTTGGCACCTTTTACTAAGAATACCGTTATTTGGTATTTCCTGTACGAGGCGTATCCAGAAAGTAAATTTCCTATTTAAGAGAAAAAAAAGAAGAACTCACACTTTCAGGGATATATTTATTGGCAACACGTACAGCAATGTTGCAGCTATTTTTCAACATAGTCACCACCAAAATTGAAACA
The DNA here is from genome assembly GCA_032207245.1 of Pardosa pseudoannulata. Taxonomy (NCBI): domain Eukaryota; kingdom Metazoa; phylum Arthropoda; class Arachnida; order Araneae; family Lycosidae; genus Pardosa; species Pardosa pseudoannulata. Next base: position 31,182,699 of record CM063504.1, on the reverse strand, counting down.
CTTGTCGTATTGTGGAATCAACTTTTGTATTCCTCTGTCGTAGAACTGCGAATGGAACCAACCTTCCTGTCCCACAACACCGTGCACATATCTTTCCGTATCGACAGCGCCTGTTCAAATTTGGTCTTGACCGAAGATCCACTATGACGCCAATGCATTGACTTTTGCTTGGTGTCAAGGGTAAAGAGTGTAATCCAAGTCTCATTGCCCGTGACGATCCTGTCGAGGAACTCGTCGCCGTCAACGTGATACCGTAGCAGAAATGCCAATGCTACTTCAAAGCGCTGAATTTTGTGTTATCTGGTGTCAGTTTCGGCTCACAGACCTGGAAGAGTTGGCGATGAATTCCAATTGGTGCAATGTTTTTTGCATTCAAGATCACCGATCGAACCTTGCAGGCGGGAGAAAGAATTAGAGTTTCCATTTCGTACCACCGCTACCACATTACTCGCAATAGTCGGGACCTGTTTAGATGGCATATGATTGATACATCATAGATCTGTTACGCATGCGCAATTGACAAAGCTAATTACATTTACTTTAAAGTGAAAAACATCGGGAAACTTACTTTCTGAATGCGCCTCGTATCATATATTCACATGTATATTTATATACATTTGTATGTGTGTGTAAACATATTATGTATCTGTTTATAACAAATGTATCTGTATATGCTTGTATTTATATATGTATATCGTTTCCCGAATGCCTGAACCAATTTAAACCACTTAAATTTCAAATTTACAGTTAATTCAAAAGAAATTCACTAAAAGCACAAAAAAAGGTGTGACACAATATTGACTATCGTGAAGCTATCAGTCATGAACTATCAGCTTCTGCTTAAGTCTGTATTTTGTATAATAAATGGCTAATTTGGGTAACTCGCTGGTCTCCGATATTGTCATTAAAGCTAATAAAATAATGTGTTACCATAGCTGAAAGACAGATCATTCATGTTATCGTGTTCATATGTTTTGTAAAAATAAAAACAGGAACATAACTAAAGTAAATAGCTACATTGATTTTCTATGAATTTACGAGAAAATTGTCCGGAGAATCTCTCGAAATTTTAAGGCGATTTTTTACTGGTCAAATAGACTGTCACGCAGAATGGTCAAACTAAAGAGAATAATTTTCTTTCCTCATCTATTCAGTTTTTGTAAAGTACCGTTTAACACGAGACTAGTTAGATGGTAAGACACGGTGGATAAATAAAAAGAAATGTACTTTTATTGATTGTTTAATATTACGTGGTATGATCTATAAGGAGGAATCCTTAAGGACTCGGAATAAGACACGGTGGATAAGTAAAAAGAAATAAGACACGGTGGATAAGTAAAAGGAAATGTACTTTTATTGATTGTTTAATATTACGTGGTATGATCTATAAGGAGGAATCCTTAAGGACTCGGAATAAGACACGGTGGATAAGTAAAAAGAAATAAGACACGGTGGATAAGTAAAAAGAAATGTACTTTTATTGATTGTTTAATATTACGTGGTATGATCTATAAGGAGGAATCCTTAAGGACTCGGAATAAGACACGGTGGATAAGTAAAAAGAAATAAGACACGGTGGATAAGTAAAAAGAAATGTACTTTTATTGATTGTTTAATATTACGTGGTATGATCTATAAGGAGAATCCTTAAGGAAACGGAAAAAGACACGGAGGAATAAGTAAAAAGAAATAAGACACGTTGGAAAAGTAAAAATGAAAATGTAACTTTATTGATTGTTAATATAACGGTTCAGGCAATTGTTCCTTGTACTTAGTAAATGGAATAAAAGAAGTATTGCAATTGTGAATTTTTATGACGTGTGCTACCAGAGAATAAATTTAAGCTATTAAACCCAACAACATGGTTCCCACTCTTTTTCCAGAACAAAAATTAAGGATTTTCTAAGGACCAAAGTAACTTTTTATAAGGACCTACTTGAAACACACGACATAAACTCTATTTCCTAAGGAACATATTTTAATAATTATGAACCAGACAAGGCATGTTCAATAAATGCTCTACAATATTTCAGAACTAAGTTTTTAAAAATACCTAAAAATTAATATAAGACAAACCTATTTGACAAAAACATTTTGAAAAATGTACATCTAAAGTTTTTTGAGTGATCAAATTAAAAATAAATTGTGAATAAAATATAATATTATAAACAGTACTTTCTGAGGGTTTAAAAATGACTGTGATGTATATATGTCAGGTCTAAAAAAGAGGTAGTTGGAAATTATGTAAGTTAAAAACGATTCTAAAGAGAGAACTCTTTTATAATAATAAAATAAATGAAAAAGACCCACGCTCGCCTAAGCTTTCAGGCGGCTGAGCTTTCAATCCGGTCAGGCGGAAGTATTTCTCAGCTTTTTGGTGAGCTTGCAAACAGATAAGTTGGAATTTGCCGCGTGGACATGGAACGGTCAACACCTTCACGCATAGCTTCGCTACGAACATTGAAAATGGCGCTTGTTGCTTTCCGTAAGAACAATGAGTTAATAAAACTTATTATTATCAAGAAGACTGTGTTCCATTCGCCTTAACACTGCACCAGGACTTGACATATATATATTTGTGTGTGTGTGTGTGTGTATTCTAGCCTATTATACTCGACGTTGACTGGGAAACAAGAAAGTTTTAGACTTTTCTATTACATTCAATGCAAAGAAAATTAAACTTCCATAAGTAACTGAAATATCTACAACCTGCCCCCAACCTTCATGCTTCATTTAATTAAAATCTACATGACTGTTAGCTATTAGAAAAGGGCAGCTGACTTCATAAACCTTTTCAGTATGCGAAAGATTATTTATTTGTCAAAAAAGTTTTCTAGCTTGTGAGCATATAAAGTACTAATAAACTAAAAGTATTTTCATAATATTTTAAGGATATCAAGGAAAGGAATTTTGAATTACTACAGAAATACACTGAAAACATATGTATTTGAGGTTTTTGTTTTATTATTCATACTGCACTTTTGACTAGAAAATGGGAAAGAATGTTATGAACATTAACAAATATTTTATATATTCTTTGACCAGTACTTATCCCCGGTACTGGCTTTCTTAATTAGAACCGGTTTAGGGCAAGTTTAACTCCAAATTTACGAAATCAGAAAATTTTGGAGAGTATGGCGAAAATTGATAGAAAATCCCGTAACGACGGATTAATTGTTCAAGTTCCAATTTAAAAATTAAGGAGTTTTGAAGGATCTTTGACACAAATTAAGTAGTTTTAAGGGCCCTTAAAAATGAAAGCTAAAATTAAGGTGCTCTTAAGGACTTTTAAGGACCGGGGAAACCCTGCAAAAAATATATAATATCGAGTTTTCCAGTCATTCTAAACAACATCCTGGATTCTACAGACTTATTCAACCTCAACTGCACTGTAAAGCTCTTGTAAAGCACTTCTCACAATTTTTATTTTTATTTTTTTTTTTTAATAAAAATATCTCCCGATTCTTTCCTAGTCACTCCCGACAATATATCCTCTTATTTTAGATGTGTTGTAATGTACATACAACCTATATAATAGTGTTCGTTACAAGAGGGAAACACAGAATGAATATAATACTTTATATTCAGATTCAGGAATTTATTCTATACATTTATTTACAAATAGATCCTTGGTTATCATAATCATCAATTTACACTATAATTATCACACATCTCTTTATAAGGAATTATTATTTATTAACAGAGGCCTAAGTCAAATTAACTGTAAATATTATTTCATAAATTACCTCCATTAAAGTCACAGGGGAACAGGCAGGGACTTTCCTCAGGGGCGTACGGGACGAATTGGTGATGGTGAGCGGGGCAGTGTCGGTCCGGGCGCACGGGACGAGCTGGTGCTAGTGGATCCTTGTCCCACTTCTCTCGACTGCCCACTTCTTCTTCACTCTCACTACGTTTCCAAACTCCTCACCTCGGTCACAACACCCCTTTTTTCTTTTTATCCAATCAATTGTCTTCGGGAAATTTACCCACATCAAATGCCCTTCGGGAGTGCAGGTGGGCTCATTAAAGTAGCCCCTTTTTGTTCAAGCTGACATTACTTTTTAGCCCCTGCTCCCATAACTCACGCTTACAGCTCTGTGCGAGCTTGACCGTTACGCTGCCATTCCGTGATCTATCTTCTCTGCAGGGGTCCCTAAACTTGACGTGAACAATTGGAGTCCTAAATTCCTCTAGCGGCTATGTATGCACGTGCAGACCACCGTGGGAAAGTACCTCGGTACAAGATGTCTTCCACCAAATAGCCTTCACAAATTCTTCCATGTGTTTTCTCTCGAAAAAATCGGAAAACGTTCTGGTTGGATGTATGAGATATTTTTGTTAATTAAATTAAACCATATCACCCCAACACTCGGTGTAATGTCATATAACCCATTTTAACCTCTATTGAACCAATTGAAAACCCGTTTGTTCCAGCTATAGTTCAATCAAGATAAGTTCAACAAAATCACGCTGATAAGGGGGAAAATTACTTGATCCGTGTAAAATTGGCTGTATTACTTTTGTAACAAAACCTCTTTCGAAGATTCTTAAAGCTTCTGGATTTTTCATTTTTATAGGTATAAAATCGTATAACCTACTCAGAACCAGATCCAGAGTAGTTTAAAAAAATAAAAAAAAAACATTTATCTTAAGTTTGAATATTTAGTAATATCCATTTTATAAATCTGCCTGACCGTTTTTACACATATCGTTATTCACTAGAGATATTGCAGCCTAAAGCTGAAGTTTTCGGAAAATAAATGTAATAATTAAAACTTTT
>CM063504.1:31167916-31172916 GCA_032207245.1 Pardosa pseudoannulata | reverse complement strand
GATGTGAATGTGTGAGTAGGCAGTGACCCACCCGTAGACGAGTGATAATCACGTCATGTCTTCTAGAAGATAGTTGAGGCCACTTAGAAATATTTTCTTTTACATCTCGCAATTTATTTGACAATGTGTTAACCCAAGAATTGTGACATTTAGAGTAAACTAAATCTTTGATGTAAATTTTCAAGTCAGGATAAAATATAAAGCAGCATTTACATTTGGTGTCAATTTCGACTTTAGTTGTTGTTAGGAAGGGGATTACTATTCTTAACTGGAATCCTAGGATAGGAATCACGATAAATATTTCGTATATTGGACATAGACCGATGTATTGTGTCATGATTCTCGTATATTTTACAATGTCCAACGAGCCAATCGTGTCGCTAAGTCTCGCTTCTTCTGCAGTACAGTTAACTATGATTCTAAAAGGAAGATTCAAACAATATATTCTAAATTTTTAACTGTTATATTACTGCAAAGATTCTAATTTATATTTAGAATATCTTCTTCAGCACATGTTGTCTTTTCACTCGCGTTATAATATTAAATTTATCATTTGTTGACTTGCGTAACAAAATAGCTCCATACTTCCAAAGTTAAGATCAGTATAAACCTCAGTTTCCTAATTAAACTCCTAAATTGTCAGAGCAGATTTCTCGGATAATAGTTCTTAAAGTTTAGCAATAAATGCAATGTTCAAAGGTGGTAATAATGCAAATATAGACAGAAATTGAGCGCTAATAGCAGTTTTACAGCTTCGGATGATCTATTATATTGATGCGAATGAATAGGGAGGAGTTGATTGGTTTCCGTCGGTTCCAACCACTGAGTTTGAACACGAAGTCTAGAAAATAGTCCGTAATGCACTCAAATCTTTCCTAGCTTAACCAAAATAAAATAATCTCTTCTAAACTTTTCCCCTTCATTTTCAGGAATCTTTTAGATTGTATCCTACAGCTCCAGTGTTTGGAAGACAGACAAAAAAAGAATACCCATGCGGTAAGTTTTTTTACCCTTAATCTTAATTTAAATATTATTCTGATTGTTTACAGATATAAGGATTAAAGAGACGAGGGCATAACTGACAAATAATATTATACAAAAAATGCGGTTGTAACTTTAGGATGTTTGTTTGATACTAGTTTTCAATGCGTTAAGTAATTATTAATTAAAAGTTTAGAAACGAATTTTCTGCAGGATCAACCAACATTTGGGTTGGGAGCGGGAAAATATTATGTAACATGTATATTCCACTTTTCTAAAACTGAGAATAACCTTTATCTAAACAAAATATATCAGTATTACAACAGGAAATTTCCAGGGAGGAAAATTAAAAACTATCATCTTCATCAGTAAGCCTTTGCCTATTTTACACATTCTGATGGATTTAAAATGGTCTTTGCTTTGCAATTTTTATTTTAATTATAAGGATGTAACTTAAATATTTTGTGAAATTTTACATTACAAATTTGATTTAATGCTACATATTTTATTAACTAATAACCTGTAAAAATATACGTCAGTTTAATGTAATCCCTTGTTTACTTTCACTCCAAAGAGGTATGTTTCTCACAAACATTGGCATCAATTTTAATTTGTAGTATTCTGTTGGATTTAATTAATATAGTGAACAGTAGAAGTTATAAAAAATGGAAGGTTATATTTTGAGATGTGTAATTTACATTAAAAATAATTTCAAACTAATACATTTTTTAAAAAGTTTTATGGAAGTTAATAAAATATTTCAAATCTTAATTTTTTAGGGAAAATTTGACATTGCGTATTAAAATAGATGGATATTGTTGCCCTGGAAGTAAAAATTTCTATAAAACTAAACCAATGTGAATTTAGTTATTATGAAAAATCGATATAAAAAGTAATGCAGTAAATTTGCAGAATTCTCCAGCATACGTTATTAACGTCTATAGAAAGTTCGAACTAGTTTAACCCTTTAAAGGTCACCTATATGAATTCTATTGAATTTAATGAAATTAGTTTATAATTATTATATATGAACCTTATAAATACAAAATGTAGTTAAGTTTTTCTTTGCAGTCCTTAGAGGGGTTCACCTTAGAGGATAACATAGGAGGAATTGAGGGGGTTAACTGTCAAACCCATCCCTTTGTATAGCATGGACATAATAGGGGAGACCGGGGCACCTTGGGACACTTTTCATTTAAACAATTTTATGAATTTTTTTTAAAGCTAATAGAAAAAAACAAGTATGCATGCATATATTGTCATCATATCTGCTTCTTATAAACATTAAACCTACTTAATATCTCATTTAGTTAAAGAGTAATAAAAGGAATAAAATACCTTTCCAATGTCCCAACCTGCCCCACTGTATGGGGTAGGTTGGGACACTAAACAACAAATACAAAATACTGTTCAAATTATTTTTATTAACTGTTATAAAAGAGAAATAGCTGAAAATTGTTCAAGTTAATACATTTTTTAACAAATCTTATATTTGCAGCTGAATCAAGCATATTAGCATTTACAGCAGAATACTTTCTGTTTGTTTTTCTTGTTCTCATCATTTTTTTTTCTGAAAAAAAAAGATTAATAAATTAATATTTTGACATGTTAAATCAATTAAAAATTAGGCACCAAATTATTAATTATTTTGCGTGAATTGATATTTGTTTACACTTTTTAAAATGTCCCAAGGTGCCCCATCTATGTGTGTTCCAACATGCCCCATTTTACATAGTATCTTTTGGTAACTACTATACAGTTAAGCTTAACAATACAATTTATTTATTAGCATAGAAATAATAATAAATGAATTTTCTTTCATAACAATACACTTTTTTAAAAATATTTAAACTTTTTTTCAAAAAAATTACTTTTTAAAATGGACATTGATGTAATTTTGGGTTATTCAAAAACAATGAAAATGAAATTGTTCCTTGCCTATATCACTATTTTCATGAAAATTCTATGAGAAGTGAAGAGGAAGGCCATCTATCAATACACATGAGAACTAATTCCTGGTTGCAAATTAAAGCCTGAAAATAAAGGTGTCCCAAGGTGGGCTATGTCCCAAAGTGCCTCACTCTCCCCTACTATTTAAAATTTTAATTATATTGGAAGAACAATAAATAATTTCTTAAAAACGTAAAATAAATAAATAATTTAATAATTTATGAGTGTTGTTTGAATAGATACTTTTGTTTTGGGTCATAAGTGAAAAACAATTTCATTACTAACTTTCGAGGTACAGCAAGTATATATACATATTTTTCAAAAGAAAAAAATAAATGTAGTACTGCAATTTATTGTAAGTTTTAAATGTCAAAAACATAAAAAAAATTGAAAAAAAATTCATATTTCTCTAAAACTTAGAGAAAAAAAATGTTTAACAGGAGGTTCCGCTGTGAAACCAGTGTCCGCTAAAGGGTTAAGGAAGCAATAAAAAATTTTTAAAAATTTAACAAAGTGATTTGGGATTTTAGAATTCCTTCCGAAAGTAAATTCCGAAAGAAAACATTATCGTTGATTTGCCTCGTAACCTCTCCAAGAAATCCTACCAAAGTTCCAAAGATAAATATCATTGGCTGCAAAAATCACGGAAATGGATCAAACTTTGTGAAAATTATGAAACGTCTTATTCATTCGTTATAGATAAATTTTTGACATTTTTTAAAAACATTTTGGCTGCTATCTTGAAATGTACAATAGTTTCGCAACCAGCTTGAAATTTGAGTCATAGTACAAATGAACATGCATAAACCTCCAGGAATACACTATATGGAAATTAAGTTTAAAAAGAGAAGATAACACGGCCAGCTAGCCTGATGTAACGATCCGTTACATGACCCTAGCGAAGGAAGAGCGGAAGGTGACCTTCCGCAGCGGACAATTACGGTTAGCGGCAGGTAGAAGAGTGCGGTCCTAACAATAGCCGTTTGTGTAGTGGGTCCCGTCAACAAACCCACGACTTACGCTTAAATGGACGTAATTGAAAACTGTCGGTACGCTGGAGACAGCGCGTCTGGGCCTTTATAATGTCAAAGGACTCGAGTAATAATTATTTATAGAACGATGATGTAGTGCACATCTGGGGCCCGTTACCGGTGCCGCAAATGAATTTAAGTTGTTTTGGTCGGTTGACTTAAAGACGACTTTTCGGCTACATCTGGAAACGGATTAGCTAATCCAGGCGGGAAGTTGACCGCAAGATTGCGTCACCCTGGGTCTGGAAAGCTTCGGAAGAAATCACGTGAAGGGAACCGGGACCCCCTATAAAAGAAGATTGGCTGAGCCAAGAATCTTGAGAGTTGCTTTGGAGCTGTTTTGTGGAGCTCGAGAGGAGTCCACTCGTCTCTCCGATTTCCGGAGCTTGCTTTGCTTCAGAGTCCGACAGCGTCTCTGCTTTTGCTAAGAAGTCGACTTTCGACTTTCGTATCTCATTCCCGTTATCTTAATATTTTTCTACTTCGTGCATAGATGTAGGTCGCTGAGAGTGACCCCTATTCTTATTTTGGATAGTCTTGCATCCTGAGTTTCCTCAACGAACTCCAGCGTGATACGCACTCCGAGCTTTTGAACCTTAGTGTGGAAGCCGACTGTAATGATCGTCAGCCCGAAGGTTATAGTATCAGCGTTTCGTACCGGCACTAATTAGCGAACTATTCCAATGTTCGAGAAGAACTAGCTTCACTGACCCACGCATTGTAATTGTGTTAATGTTATCTCTGCACAAGATGTCAGAAGATTTAGAATCTACTGAAACCTGTACATAGCTGTAAATAAATTATTCACTCGAATAAAGTATTTAATCCAGAGTAAACAGTTGTCTAGCCTGTATCATTGATGGCTTCACCTACACCTACTTCAGGACGTCACACTGAGGAGACAGTCATCTAATACTTTTACAACACATTATTTACTTAAGCGATTTAAATTTATGGAGAGAAAACCTTTATATAATCATTATACTACACAGTTTTTCCCAAATTATGCCTAAATTTGAAATTTGAAAACGCTGATGT
>CM063504.1:31155416-31162916 GCA_032207245.1 Pardosa pseudoannulata | reverse complement strand
TTTTTTAAAATTGGGAAAGTACTGTTTATAATATTGTATTTTATTCACAACTTATTTTTATTTTGATCACTAAAAACTTTTTTCAAAATTAGTTTTTGTCAAATTAGATTTCTTAACTTTTAGGCATTTTTAAAAATTCTGAAATATTGTAGAACATTTATTGAACATGCCTTGTCTGGTTCATAATCATTAAAATATGTTCCGCAGGAAATAGGGTTTGTCATGTCGTGTATTTCAAGTAGGTCCTTATAAAAAGTTACTTTAGTCCTTAGAAAGTCCTTGATTTTTGTTCTGGAAAAAGAGTGGGAACCTTGTCATTACAAACTAAATTACCAATTGTATGTATAATGTATATCCAAAAAGCATTCTGACATTAGAAAAGTATGTGGTGGATATTGCATAGCAATACATTTGTGCCCCTACTGTACAATCCCAAGCCGAACGATAAGGGCACTGACCTTATCAACCGCAGTTCGTGGTTTCGAGTCCCACTGTGGCATGGATGTTAGTAGCCGTTCGGAATTGGCTTAAAACAGTAGGTCCCGGTCTCATTATCCCTAGTGTTGCAAAAAAGTAGACCGCAGTGCTCCCAACCAACCAATCAATACCAGTTGCGTGCGGTAGGTTTTCATGCAGGGTGTGCAGAGAACATGGATTTTCCAATAAATCTTTAATTATTGAGACATCTGAGTTCTCCATTCTGAAACCGGTTATTTATTATGAATATAAATTTAAAGATTACAATAAATAAAATATTTACGAGTAGTCGAGTTATAACTATAAAAACAGCTAAAGTTATTAGAATTCTACTAGCACTGAAGCAAAAATCATGTCTTTTGTTGTATGGTGTCATATCGGCGTCGAAAAAGCAACGCTTCGGGCTTCCACGAAAAACTTATATGTTCAGCAAACTTAGCACCACATGGCGCCCGCCGCTGTGGTGCCGACAAACCGAACGTCTATTCCATGTGCAGAAGATTTCACTGCGCGCTGGCACAATAGAGAGAACTGTTTCTTGTTCAGTTAGTGGATTAAATTATATTTATTAATTGTTTTAACATTTGGAAATCATATATTCTGCAATAAACATCTTGACAAATTTTAAAACCAAAACCAGGAATATGGTGTTACAGATATAACTTATATACTGTCTGTAAGACACAATGAATCGTAAATATTGGACTGTTCTGTTAAAATTCATTTCTTTTTTGTCTAAAAAAACATTGTTTTTCAGTGAATTATTTCAATAGATATAATACATCACCAAAATACTTTACCACACTAAAACATTTCACTTTATATTGATAAAATACTTCTTTTTTATTTCCAGGAAAACAATATCTTACAATATATAAATTTAAACATTAACCGTCTGAAAAATCGTATGGCCAGTTAATCAAAAGTGCTTCAGCACGTAAGTCCCCGCTCTAATACAGTGCTTAATAAACCGTACCTTCAGGTGATTCTGAATGCCAAGTGCAAGAAAAATTGCTGCACTTGCCTCAGTGCTATAGTATGCTGTTCTTCTCCAGTAGCCCATACATATAAAGCGTGATTTTCAATTTAGTGAGCAGGGTGTACACATCAAAACTTCCTATGTTCGTTTGCTTTTGAACGCGGTACGTGGTGCAGCACCTAGTACTGCACGCACTGCGGGAATTATAAAGATAGGTAAACATAGGTGCAGAAAATTATTGTCCCTCATAATTTTGCCAGGGTGTGCAGTGCACACTGTTAGAAGTTGCAGCCGAATTGGCACCTTCCGTAACTTTTCAGTGAATCCCGGAAATTTGTCTATTATTTCATTTATTTATTTAAGTCAACTCAGGCAGGAGATTTGACAGCCACCTTAATCGCCAATTAGATTGTTTTTGTTAAGGAAACTGACTCTCGCAGTTATTTTGGTTGTGACGTCTGCCCGGCAGACGCTAGTGTGGCTTCAACTCTCACTCGGCGGCTACGATCTGTGTAATTTTGTGATTGGCTGAGTGGGGGGAGGAAGCCGCATGATTATGCTAATTAGCATATACCTGCTGCTGGATATATAAGGCTGACAAGCAGAAGGCAAGGTATTCCCTTTTTTGGTCAGCTGTGAGGGTAGCAGTATTAGTTTAGAAAATTCCTTTTTTTTTTTTTTTTTCTTTTTTTTTTTTTTTTTTTTTTTTTTTTTTTTTTTTTTTTTTAATGGTATTAGGTTAAACGTTTTTCCGTAATAGGTGATTGTTAAATTGATTATGTTTATTTTGTTAACTTTTTTTGAAAAACTTTTAGAACTTAAATAAAAATGTTTAGTTCAAATACTCGATTTTCTCGTTATTCTGCACAAGTCATCCTAGCTTCCACTTTAAATATCTTTTGTATCAGAGATGTCCAGCACTATTAGGTAGCTGGTCATCAATAAGGTTATGGGCACAGCATTAAAGTGGCAGACTTGTTTGCAGTTAGAGTGACTTGAAGCTTTTACCAGACAGTTCTAAAAGGGAGGGCTGTTTGAATTTTTTTTGTTACTTAAAAATATTTTTATTGTTGTTAGATATGGCTACCGCTCAGTATAGTATTGAGAAGTTAAACGCACTGAATTACGTGAATTGGGCTGCGGATGTTAAGCATTTGTTGCTTGAGAAGAATGCGTGGAATATAGTAAACGGTAGTGAAACACTCCCTGTAATGATAAAGGAAGGATCGGGAGTTACACAAAAAGACGTGGCGGATTTTCATGCTCGCTCGAGGTCAGCAAGGGCTATAATTTATTTAAACATCGAGCCCGAGTATAGAAAAATTATTGAGAATGAGGAAAATGTTGTTGAAACTTGGAAAAAGTTAAAGTTGCATTTTCAACCAGATAACAGATCTAGACATATGTCTCTATTTTCGGAATTATGTGCATGTAAGATAAAATCTGGTGAAAACATTGATTTGTACGCGTCACGATTAAGGCGGATTTCAGAACAATTTAGTTCCATAAACCAACCTATTAAAGAGGTGTATATCTCATTCCAAATGTTAAGATACTTACCCTCACAGTTTGACAGTATAGTTCAATCTATTTTACGCTGGCCGGAAGAAAAATTCATTTTCAAAGATATAGTAATCGAGCTCATCACAGAAGAAACAAGGCTGAAGTTAAAAGACAGTGATCTTTTTGAACCAGCGGCTAGTATGGTTCAACATAAACCCAGTATGAAGTGCTACAAATGCCGGAAAACAGGTCATCGACGAATAGATTGCCGACCATCGCCAGAAGAATCAAGGAAAACCCAACAAGTTGACTCTCGGGGGAGAGCCTGGCAACCTAGAAGGAGGACAGCCCTACAGCCGTATAGAGACAATTCAAAAAGTTCACCAGTCCAAACTTCCCGTTCATCGTCGCCAAGTTCCAGTTGCAGTAATCCTGACTATCATCACAAAACTTGGAAGCAAAGGAGTACTAAGGACAGCGTCAGTCAACGGAACAAAAGTAATGTTTGTTCTTTTGTTTATGCCTTTTTAAATGAATCTCGTAGTGAAAGTGAACATTTCATTTTTGACACTGCCGCTTCTCACAATTTTTGTAAAAGTAAAAATATGTTCATTGAATTTGCTCCCATAAAGGGGGAGAGGATGGCCATTGCTATTGATGGGGTAACATTTCCAATTGAGGGAAGAGGAGTGTTAAAACTAAAGTTTGGACAGAGAATTTTTTATTTTAAAGATGTATTGTATACACCTAAACTTAGACGCAATCTTATTTCAGGGCCTAAACTTGACATAAATGGTGTAACTTATAAATGTGAACAGGGAATTGTAAAAATGTATCAAGATGGGGAACATATATTTTCGGCATTTTTAAAAGATGGAGTTTATCAAATGTATCCAAAAATATTAGAGGAGAAGGTTAAGCATGTAAGATTTGAGGCTTGTAATGTTAACTTACAAAGTATGGAGCTATGGCACCGACGATATGCCCACATAAACACACATATCATTAAGAGGACATGTCGTAACAAAGGTGCAAGGGGTATCCCTAACTTAAAACGAAATGGTTATAGTTGTGAAACCTGTAAACTCAACAAATTTAGGCGAGTTTCATTTAAAACCATTGGTCAAACACGATCAAATAAACCACTGGAGTTACTCCACATGGACGTGTGGGGACCTGCTGAGGTAACAGGGCGTAATGGAGAGAGATATTTTCTAAGTATAATAGATGACTATTCCAATAAGACATCCCTATACCCATTAACAGAAAAATCTAAGGTGTTTGAAGTTTTTAAACGACATGTAACACAGGCAGAACGTACTCTTGATTGTCGCGTTAAATCCATTAGAACGGACAATGGACGTGAATTTGATAACGCAAGATTTAATGCATTTTGCAAAGAACACGGCATTAGACATGAATTCACGAATACATACACACCAGAGCAGAATGGAGTAGCCGAACGCTACAACCAGACAGTGTTAAATGGGACTAGAACCATTCTTGATGAAAGTGGTTTAGGGAGAGAGTTTTGGCCTGAAGCAGCCCTGTATTTCACCTATACATGGAACAGAGTTTGCCATAAACATCAGCAGAAAACTGCTTGTGAGCTGTATAGAGGTACAAGACCGTCAGTAAACCATTTGAGACCTTTTGGTGTAAAGACGTACGTAGGTATCCCAAGGCAATGTCGAACAAAGTTAGATGCTAAAGCCAAAGTGGGATATCTAGTAGGATATGCCTTTAAGACTAGGGGATATAGGATATGGATTCCTGAAACAGATCAAATCATTGAGACAATAAATGTATCATTTGATGAAAGCAGTGGAGCAGTGATGGGTCCCAAACCATCTGAGGATAACAAAGAGGGACAAAAGAGGGGTCCCAGTTTTCAGTCTACTTACGAACCGCTGACAAGCGACGATGATGATGACATCCAAGATGACTCACCCGATATCGCTCATGAGAGGGTCACCAAAGAATACGGAGAAACATCAAGCGAAGAGGAGAGCGATGAAGGTCAGACACCATTGAGGGAAGTGACGTGGATAAGGAGACCATCTAAAAGACCTGACGGATCCCGGACGGACATATATTACTACGAGAAGGATAAGCCTACCCGACTCCGCTCGTTAAATGATATAAAGAACTACTGTGAAAAGTATCGTATCTGTTTTACCCCAGAAATCTTTAGTTTTAAAGGTAAAGATGATTATGAAGGAGAGGTATCAGCTCAAGGAACTTCCGATGCCAGTTTGAGTCATTCCACATGACTAGACCAGGTAAAAGTGCCTAGAACGTACAAACAGTCCTTAAAAACTCCAGAAAGTACTCTCTGGCAGGAAGCCATGGAAGAGGAAATCGACACAATGAAAGAAAGGGGGGTATGGCGGTTAGTTAATTTGCCAGAAGGCGTAACACCAGTCGGTTGTAGGTGGGTTTACACCATAAAACGTGATGAAACCGGACAAGTAGCGAAATACAAAGCCAGGTTGGTGGCACAGGGGTTTAAGCAAATAAAGGGAGAATCTTATGCAGAAACCTTTAGCCCTGTTGTTAATTTCGGCGTCATTAGGTTCTTTTTCGCTTTACTGGTTTCATGTTTGAAGTGGTCCCATCTGCAATGCGATGTTAAAGTTGCTTATTTATATGCTCCTTTGAAAGAGCGAGTTTATATGTCGCAACCTCCTGGTTTTGTAGTGAAAGGGAAGGAACATCTTGTTTGTAAACTGGAGAAGGCACTTTATGGGTTGCACCAGAGTGGCAGGATGTGGTACTTTGAGGTGGATAAGGTTTTAATTGAAATTGGTTTTTATAAATTTAATAGATGTAACTGTGTTTATACATATAAAAATGAAATTGTATTGTTACTCTATGTGGACGACATCGTCATTTTTGGTGTAAATAATCAAGTTATTAATCAAGCCGTTTCAACCTTGAGTAAATCTTTTGATCTAAAGATTTTGGGAAGAACTTGTAAGCTTTTAGGTGTTGAGTTCGAGGAGAAGGATGAACTTAAGATCCACCAAATGTCGTATATTGACGAGGTGTGTGAAAGGTTTAAGATCTTTAAGTATCCCATTTCCTCTCTTCCCATAAGTAAAGGAACTGTTTACTCAAAAACACAGTGTCCAGGGTCTGACGAGGAGATTCAAGAAATGACAAGTTACCCTTATAGGAGTTTATTAGGTTGTCTTTCTTTTATAGCGAATCGAACCCGTCCTGACATTAGTTATGCGGTAAATATTTTTAGCCAATTTCAGAATAACCCGGGATTACCACATTGGGACGGACTTTTAAAACTTCTAGGGTATATCTCGTATACTAAAGAACTCAAACTTAACCTGTCATGTCAAAATCCCATTTTAAATGTTTATACCGATGCCGATTTTGCGGCAAATAGGGACGACAGAACCTCCATAGGGGGGCAGTTAGTTCTATTAGGAGGAGCTCCAATTGCCTGGCGGACATTTAAGGAACGCTGCGTTAGTTTGTCGACGATGGAATCGGAGTTCGTCGCACTAACAGAGGCAACCAAGGAGTTGTTATGGTTCGATAGGATCCTAGAAGAATGTATTAGTAAAAGGATCATTAAATATAAAAAAAACAAGTCCGTACTGTACGTCGATAATATCGCCACTATAGACTTCGTGAAATCGCCCATAGAAAATTACCGAACGAAACACATAGATGTAAAGTTATTTTTTGTAAGAAATCTTATTTACAATGACACTTTTGAGATTAAATACGTTAAAAGTAAGGAAAATCTGGCAGACGTTTTCACAAAGCCGTTAGTTAAAGTTGCATTGTTAAAATTTAAAGAACATGTGTTTACAACTAAGTAACTAGCTTTTTTTTTGGTAAATTTTTTTTAATGTATCAGAAATGGGTGTTTATACTATATAATGGTATCAGAAATTAATGTATCGTGTTGATAGTTTTTTTGCGATGTCATTATACCTTCAAACCTTTATTTTAATTTTAAGTAATTATACATTAATTACGTTCTCAATTTTTTTATACAAGTATCTAGTGTTGTAAATATGTAAATATATATATAGTAGTAATAGGGTTTGTTACGATAGGTTTGTGTAAAGTTTTGGGCCCTTGTATGTGTTGCATGAATGTCTTGTGAATTTGTATTGTTATAAAATTTGTATTTAATAGATACTTGTATTATCTGAATTCATCTGCTTTTTTTGTCTTTAACAGAGTTTCTGTAACAAATTTTTGTTTTAAGTCTATTTTCGTATAAAGAACTTTTCTCGCGTATCAAGAACGCTTTTGTAAAAAAAAAAAAAAAAAAAAAAAATTGTAGTCACACCAACTTGGTGTGATGAGGTAAACTAGTATCAAGAACTTTTGTAAACTGTTGATCACACATCTGTGAAGAAATTATTTTTGTATCAAGGATTCTTTTCATCTGTGAAATTTTACAAGTCTTGTGATGTATATTTATTCTGTGAAATTTTACAAGTCTTGTGATGTATATTTATTGAAGTTTTTCTTATGTAATATTTGAGTTATCTTATGTAATATTT
>CM063504.1:31137367-31155316 GCA_032207245.1 Pardosa pseudoannulata | reverse complement strand
ACTCCTCCGCAGGGGTCCCCAATAAAACTCAAAGTCAACAGCTGCACCTAAATTCTTCTTGGAAATTTAGTCCACAGCAGTGTATGCACTCGGTGACCATCGTGAGAAAGTACATCGGTACATAAAACTGTGCATTGAATTAGCAATAAATTACTTATTTTTTTTTTATATACGAATATAAAGAAGAAACTGCACACATTTCATTGTTCTTCACTGTATATATCAGTAAAATACTTTTACAAATATAATTTTAGAGATATCTCAAAATTCACTCACAGTCTTGTATAAAATGTCGATAAATTAAAGAAAAATATTTTGTAGAAATAATGTTAATATTTTATAAAATTTAAATAAAAAAAATTTAAAAACTTTGAATTTTAATTAAATGAAATATTTAAGCAGACATTATTCTTTTAAATTTGCTTTAAATTAATTTCTAATATACAACGCAATTTTAATATTTATTAGAATGGAATTACAATGTAGAATTTATGTCCTCTTAAAACACTAGTACCATTGGAGATACTTCCTTACAGCCGAACGGTTGCCGTATGGGTGGGGCCCTAATCTTTGCTACCAGTGTTTGTGGTTTCGAATACCAATGCTAGTATGTAATTCCGTAGCCTTTCGGAATCTGCTTTAAGCAGTAGATCCCGGTCTCATTAACTCTCGTGTAACAAAACAGTAGACCATAGCGCTCCAAACCAATCAACCAAACAAACCTATTTACTAAAGGAAATTATTCACTTTCAATATTTTATTTTTTAAAGGATTTTAAATTTATTATTGGCAAATAGATTGTCTAATTAGAGATCATTGACATAGACATGAAGTAGTACCGTGTCATCAAAGAGCAGTAGCTCCATATACACAGTAGTATTTTTGTTAGACACATTAAGATACTGATTTTAGTTATCTCAAAATTATTATTTATAAAATTATAGTAGAAAATTATTATTATTTATTTAAATAATTTTTAAACAGTGCAAAATTGTAATTAAAATAAATCAAACTCAAATAAATTAGTAAGTTGTCTCAAAATTATGATTTATTAATTTATAGTAGACAATTATTATTTATTTAAATAAGTTTTAAATAGTGTGTAACAATAAGTTACATTCGGTTCAGCTCTTTTTACATCTTCCCGTGAGTCATCGTCAAAGACATACCAGAACAGGACCGGTTTGAACTAGAGAGAAACTTCGGACTTCTCCTAACCCATAATAGTGTCCGTTAGTTTGGGGGATTTTGACCTCCCGCCGTTCTGGAGTGGACCCCTGTTTTTTCTCCGCAAGGAGTTTTTTTTCCCGAGGACAAGGTTGTGATCAGAGGAGAGTAGAAGGTGAAACGCTGCTGGTATCAGCGGCGATGTAGACATTTTTTGGAACATCACAAAAAAAGACGAAAAAAACGACGCCATGATGGTTAGACTGAAGCCGAATCCTGAGGAGTTTTTCCTATCTACAAATGATAAGTTGTATTCCAGTTGTATTCCTTAGGTATTTATTTAACTGTATAAAATCATTTAACAAGACCTATTTTCCATGTGCTTCCTAATGAGTTTTAATTTCTTCTTTCTCAAACACTAAGCCAACGTAACATTTTTTTTGCATAGTGCAAAATTGTAAGTAAAATAAATCAAACTCAAATAAATTAGTATTCAAAATTCAGAGAGAGGTATCATCTTCATAGGGACTATATTGGAGTAGGTTTAATAAAGGGATGGATGCAAGACTGTTGCAGACCTCGGTCTTTTGTTAAATTCTTTGGGACCAGAGTTTGACAGATTTAGCTATTTCTTATTTTTGATTAGAGTTCATTGCCCAATTTATGAATTATTTCGTTAGATACATCTTATGCCATGTTGTCGCACAGGTTGAATAAGGAGAATAAACTATAATCACACCGTATGTCACATGGCTAAGAACCAGGTCTGTTGAAAAACTGAAGAAAATTAGACACCAGATATAAATGAACTAAGACTTGCCATTTGATGACACTTAATTTTAAATTGAAACATCATTAATTGGGAAATCGCAAATCAGAGTAATTGTTGAGCTACTGAGGTAATGAGGTCAATTAAGACATAAAGCGGTCATAAAACCTTAAAAAAAGGAAAAAAGAAAAGTGAAAGGTAGTTTTGGCTAAAGAAAATTCTTCTATACTCCTGTTTCATGCTCGACTGCTAACTCTGAGGGGGGAAAAATCTGCTACTTTAACTGCCTTTCATGAAGGTGGTAGCAAAACCCCATCAGTCCAAACGGT
Organism: Pardosa pseudoannulata; assembly: GCA_032207245.1. Classification (NCBI taxonomy): domain Eukaryota; kingdom Metazoa; phylum Arthropoda; class Arachnida; order Araneae; family Lycosidae; genus Pardosa; species Pardosa pseudoannulata. The sequence goes on along the minus strand of CM063504.1, from coordinate 31,153,051 downwards.
TTGAAGGTAAAGGTCGCTGGAATCACTTCCGCTCTTCGTCCAGTCTCCCCGAACTGGCAGTCTCAACGTTGTAAATTAACTATTTGAAACAACATGTTGTAAAAAAAATCGATAGAGTATAATGAGTCTTCTTTTTCAGCAATGGAGAAAGATGGAAAAAATTACGAGGATTCACTAGTTATGCTTTTCAAACGCCTTTCATGCGCAGTAACATAGAAATTTATAACGCATATTCGGAAAAGTTAGTGCAACAGCTGAAAATCGCCAATCCGGACGAAACGATGAAATACCTGAAGGAAAATGTTCTTCGAGCTTTTATGGGTAAGAATGAAAATAATTTATATTCAAACAAAAATAGAATAGATTAATATAGAAATAACTTACATAGAAAGTGTTTAATTAGCCGAAGCCCAGATAGCAAATTTAGTTTGCTGCAAACTTGCAAGTTCAGCATGGCAAGTCTACAAGTTTGAAACAAGACTGCAGCAAGTGTACACAAACTTCAAAGTCACCATACCTCCAACTTGCAGCAAACTTGACCTCCAACTTGCAGCAAACTTGTCATATCATACTTGAAGCAAACTTGTCATGCAACTTACAATACACTTGTCGTGCAAGTTTGTCGCAAACGTGTCATATCAAACTTGTAGCAAGTTCATTGCAAACCGCGGTTGGAAAAAACCTCGCTGTTTTTTTTTTTTTTTAAAAAAAACCTTTTTGTTTGGTTTAAATAGCATATCTAAAGGGAATTTTTTTTTTTTACTTTTGGAAAGACTAAGATTTCAGATAATTTTGAATAAATATTAAAAATTCATTAGTAATTAATTTCTTGCTAATTAACCCTTTGCACTCTAGGGTTCCGTTACGGAGACAATGCAGAATAATTAGTTTTTACGATTTGTTTTTGTTCTTTTATTAAAAACTGAAAATTATTTGCATTGTCTCCGTAGTAGCGTAGCAATCGAGTTTAAAGACAAATTTTAAATAGCTCCACTCCGGAACCCTCTAATGCAAAGGGTTAATTAGCAAGAAATTAATTACTAATGAACCTTTAATATTTATTCAAAATTATCTAAATTCTTCTTTCCAAAAGTAAAAATAATTTTTCCTTTACATATCCTATTTAAAAAAAAAAAAAAAAAAAAAAAAAAAAAAAAACAGCTTTTTTTTCCATTTTTTTTCATTTGGTTTGCAATGAACAGTGCATTGTTAATGAAAGTTGTGGAATTTGAACACATCTATTTAATTATGAAATTTGCTGCAAGTTAGGATTGCTGAATTATTTTAATTTATACTTTTATAACTTGAAAGGATTAATAATTGAAATTTAAATTTAAAACTTCAAAAGGCCTCGGAATTCGAAATTTTCTTTACTAATTTGCATCATGGGAAAGCCATCTTAATGTTTGAAATTAATTTTAATTATTAGAGAAAAAGATTAATAACCACTTGAGATTAATTTAAAATTTTAAAGATCCATTGCAGCTTTCAAAAATGGCGTGTCTGCCATGGTCATTCTTTTTGGAAAAACTCTGCAAAAAATTTTGCCCCAAGTAGGTCATATTGCTCAGTTTGCAGCAAAATTTCGTTGCAAAGGAGTGGTTACTTTATGCTCCGTTAACTTGCAAGTTTTGCTGCAAGCGTCAAATTTGTTATGACAAGATATTATCCAGAAAAAATCAAACTTGTTGAAGTATACATGCTATCTCGAGTAGCTCAGTCGGCAAAGACAGCAATCTCGAAATTGAAGGGTTGCGGATTCGGGGATCGAGATGGATCCGCCGTGATCACTAATGGCGACTGGGGCACGTAAAATATTTTCGTGGTCCTAATGTCCTCCGAGTTTTCAAACGATATCTCTGGGGGTGGCAGACCAAGACTGGAGGTCATCAGCTTGATCCTTACTTCTAAATTATGAGGACTCACTTGAGCTAAGATTGCCCGAATACAGCTTGTCAAAAGAATAACGCACCCTTTCGCCTTAATTTGTATGGACTTTGTCTCAGGTGCTTAGCTCGTCCGAGTGGCATTGCCAGCAACAACAAATAATTCACTTGAGAACTTATTAGTGCACACTTAGCCGAAAGGCAAGGGGAAATGATTAATACCGTATCACTAGGTCACAGATTTGTATCCGGCCAAATGAATAGAGCGACCTGTTAATTTCTTCCTTAGTGACATTACAAATGTGAACATGAGGTTTGGTATGTATTTCGGTGTTTAAGAAGCCCACATAATTTCAGTTAAACTTAGGAGTGTTCGTGTGTGACATGATAACTGAGTGATAGACTGTGTAAACTGTGCAGTTTACTCCAGTATTTTTCAGTTCTCCAGCTTGATCAAATGGACCCTCGTTTGCTACGATAACTGCGTAGTGAACTACATAAATACTCAGTTCACTCTCAGATTTCTACGTAGCCAGTACTGCGGAAAATAAATTCTTGTTATTATTGAAACTTTTCAGTTAATTTCGGTTGAGCTTTGGGATACCTCAATATACCTATTCAAATCGGATTTTAAAAATGTAGCATGTGAAAATATAACAGATAAACTGAAAGTTGTTGAGCCTGAGGCAACATGTGTGTGTGTGTGTGTGTGTGTGTGTTGGGAAATACATAACCTCAGATTCGCAGTTAGTAAAGAATGTAAAATGATATGCGATATGCATAAATCGCCTGTTCTAGCGTGCATATTTATGTATCAAATCCTACGTACTTGAAAAAACTAATGGTTTTGGTTGTGTATCAAAATTAATGTTCCGCTTTTGTCCCCTATTCACATTCAAAGAAACTGACAAGACTGAGAAAAAAAAAAGCTGAAAAAAAAACGTTGTTTTGTACACACTAACAGTCCAACACAAACGCAGTCGAACTGTGTAGTTTGACTGTGTAGTGGAACTATTATCATTTGGGCCGCTTTAGATGTTTAGAGCTATGGTTTTTCTTACAAAAATAATTTTAATAAAACACAATATCATCTTAAAACTGTAACAAATATAACTATCATTAAATAAAATGAATACGACAGCATGAATATCAACTTACTATCGTTATTAGGAGTAGAATACGTCCATTCAAAGGTAGAACAACATTTGAATATGAGTGGTTAATCACAATTAATAAATTGCATGTGTTTTAAAGTATGGAAATAAGGCGTGAAGACGTTCCTCATAAAAGCAATTCAGCTAGATACCTGACACTACATCTATAAAGAAAGAGACAGCTAAATACAACAGATTCTTACACATATAACATTATTGGATGGATACTGTTTCCACATAATGTTGGTATCGAAATCATTCATACTTCTCTTAGCTATTTCTAAACCTCAAGCCTAGCTGTACTATATGTCCAATGTGCTATGTTTAGCTATCTACAAAATTTCATATTTGTTTTAAAAGGTTAGCAACCATTTTCTAAGAAGATGTCTTAGTTTCTGTTCAAGCAATTCTTTAAAAAGACGTAATGCAAAATATTCATATTTTTAATGAAGTGATATTTGGTTTTTATATGCAAGAAATACACTACCTATCACTTAGTACGAAATATTTTAAACGTTTCAGAATCAATATATGGCCTGAAAGCTGATAGTACTGAAAATGAAGTCTTAATCGAATCTATATTGGAGTCAGTCAAAAAGTAGGTAACTTATTCAGAACTGTTATATGTGTATTTTATGACTAGAACATAGTTCACTCCCACATATTTCCCTATATTTGGACTACTTACATTTAAATTGAGATTTTTACAAACTAAAATAAAATTCTCAATTAAAAGACTGCTATTTTTTGAAATTTGGATCAAATTTAAGCGACTAAAAAAGCTATGACTTTTGACCGATGTGACGACTTCAATATTCTCGAGTGAGATGTAACGGGAAGAATGGATCACAGTCAAGATAAAATTGGAAATTATTTTTATTCTTGATTAACTACGGCTATTTACAAGGGGATTCCCAAATCATGTAGAACTGCAAAGGATGGTTGCTTGTATAACTTCCTCATGACGATCACAGTCGAAAGAAAAAGAGATTCAATAATCTCATACAAATGGGGAGGGGGTTCAATGGTACAATGAAAACACAATATATCCCCCGTTCGGTATCAGAGACTCTGCCGCCCCCTATATGAACGGAATTTACGAATCTCTCGAACTAGAAAGTTGGCTACAGTAAAAAACGCGAAAGCTTCCACGAAGTCAAGCACCTCCGTAAAAAAATGTCAAAAAGCCTTGAGTCGCAAAATTGTAGGCTTTTTATACCTTGAGGTCAGTTACGGCCCCGCCAAATGTTTTTTGGTTCAGTTCAAAACTCAGTTATTGAGAACTCCAGCTAAAGTTACAGTTAGATTTTTCAGCTGAATTCTCATTCGATGGCTGTCCCTTTCCGGAATTCCAGAGGATTCATTAACGTGATCTCTCAAGGGACTTAATCGTCTATTCAATCCGATTGTCAAGATCCCAGACTCTGCGACGCCCCGCTATTGTCCTGGTAAACAGGTGGGATCCGATCAGCTGTTTTGGCGCGTGCTCGGAACAAAGGAGAGTCTTCACACCGAGATTAGATTTCCTGTTATGAGCTATCATTTAGTCAGTAGAAAAGTGCTAAAATAACTTTATACACAGGGGTTATGATAAACTGAGCTTTTGGCAAACTTTAAATCTTCAAACAGAAAGTAAGCTATTGCTGTAAAATCTGGTTCAAATTAAATGGACTAAATGAGATGAGATTTCCTGTTATGAGCTATCATTTAGTTAGTAGGAAAGTGATGATCAAGAATGGATTTCCCGCAATAAGCTGTCACTTATTGAACAGATGGTATCCATTAGAATACGGTATTTTTGAAGAATTTATTACCGCACTCTTCCAAATGGAAATGATAGAATACGAGTTTAATCAAACAAACAATCAATTTTAATTTCAGAAAATTAAAAATTCATAAGTGTTATTTTCATTTAATACACAACAAAAGAGACCAACGATAGCTGAATACCAAATTTTCATGAATCAAAATATAGACACGGCGAAATTAAAAAAAAAAAGTAGTTTGCCTGCTCAGCTCTTTTTTGCCAAATTGGCGAGGGTACCCAGTTTTGGTGTCAAACCTGAGCAAAAATGTGCTAACACAAACTAAAGTAGCATTCCATAAATAGGCATTACGATAATAGAATTAAGTCTGTAATTAGTATATAAATATTATTTAAACTAATTAAAAGAAATTTATTTACATTCGGCTAGCCTTTTCATATCAATAAGATATGTTTGATTCTACTATTTTCAGCAACTTAGTAATGCTTTAAAATTAATTTAAGTTGTATTTTATTTTTCTAGTTTGAATCATTTAATGCAGTTTTATAATGATATTGAATAAAATTATAGATTATACATCATACACATTTTATTTCTTGAGAAAATGTTTGTAGTAACCAGTTCTTATTACAGGGGTGCAAAACATTGCAGAATTTTTATTAATTCCCATTTTTTATTCAGATATGATAGTTTTATGACTTAAAATTATACAAATGCAGCGGAAGATTTGATTACTTTTTTACAGAAATATCCTCTCCATGCTTAGCCTTAGGGCTGTCCATACATTATTAGTAAGATCTCATGTAATTTTGCAACATTTTTGCGGGATAGCATAATTTTAAATAAATTTATGACGCATAAAAGAGTATTATTTCGGAATATAAAATGCTTTTATCCTTGCACATAGCTAAGGGAAAAGTTCCTAAGTTTTTCGCGAAATTTTTTAAAAGGAACCAAATTATCAACAAAATGAAAGGTTAGTTTGGATTCTAACTAACCTATATTGTCTACGTTTTTGCTACAAGAGGGCTAATGAGACCTGGACCTATTATTAAAGCCGGTTCCGAACAGTTATTAACATCTATGCCCTGTGGTATTCGAACCCAAGAACTCCGGCATTAAAGATCAGCGCTATAACAATTCGGCAATCGTTCGGAAATAAAAAAGTTGGAGAACGCTACATAAATAAAGTGACTTTTTTTTTAATTTTGCATTTAAGCTTATATATGTACAGGGTGTCCCATCAATATCGGGTCAAACGATGGCCGAATGCTTAGGGTGCTGGCCTTCGGAACCGGAGTTCGTGGGTTCGAATCCCACTATGGCATGGATGTTCGTAGCCGTTCGGAATCGGCTTTAAGCAGTAGCTCCCGGTCTCATTAGCCCTCCTGTTGCAAAATGTAGACCGTAACAGTCCAAACCGTAAAACCAAACCCAAACTCATCAATATCGGATAAATTCTACACAGTCAAATTCGTTGTTAGGAATACATAAAAATTCTCAAAAAAGTGTACCTCTTTGACCCGTAGATTTCGAGAAAAATGTATGAGAAAATGCATGATGTCATACCTGGTTGTAACGGTGTGCCTTAACGGTGTGCCTACATCAAAGACTTTGCTTTGAGAAATGGACGACACGCTTATGTGGAGACAAAGGTGTTGTTTCCCTGGCACCACGATGTCTAGACTTTTGTGTCCTACAGTAGCGAAACAACAGATCATACGGCCAGGAACCCAGACTGACAGCCAGAAAGATGATAATCGGATCCACCAGGGAAAACCGCGACATTGGATCTTCGCCAACACGAAATTCCAGAGACTCCCGGGTTTGGGGACGGTGATTGTCTAACCCAGACCAATCCAGTTGGTTGAAGGTGAAATCATCGCCAGATGATCCAATGATGAAATTGTGGGTGAGGCTCCCTCTCTTAGAGGCCCCTCCCCTAAAAGAAGACGAGAGGAGATTTTTTAAAGAAGTAATTAGCTAGCAACCAGCTAATTCGGAGGTCGCTTTGACCAGTTTCTCTATCAGAGAGTTTTCTTATGGATAATCCCACCTTGGGATCACTTCTTTAAGAGTTAGCTAGCAGTCAGCTAACTCGGAGGTCGTCTTGACCAGTCTCTCTATCGGAGAGTTTTTCTTAGCGAAAATCCCTTTTTGGGCTATATCTCTTTTTGAGATTGATAACGATACCCTGTGCCTTGGGTTTTCTTATAATTCGATCATCTTCAGGATTGATTGTGTGTTCCTCTTAGGAATTCTGACTTTGTTTTATCTTCTTCAAAGATACCAATTGCTACTTCAAACACTCTCGTCTAATTGAGTGTACTGTCTACATAATTACTACCGAGAACTTTTACGCGAAGATACCGAATTATTATCTTCCGTCGGTTACTAAACCATTCGGCAGGGACCATTTGGGTACATCTCTATTTAGGCTTACGTCTATTGTATCATATATTTGTTAACTGTAATTGTATTGTGTATATAGGAATGCGAATATAGCTGTGTGGTGTAAATAAACCAGTTAATCAAGAAACTTCTGCTGTTTCATTGTGTCACCTAAAACAGGGACCGGATACGTTACATGGTTTACGAAAAAAAGAAAAACACTTCCTTCGAAAAATGAATATCGGTATTTTCATAATTTTTAATAGGGAGATCTTCGACATGATCCCCGAGCATATTAACGCGTGCATGCACTTGTCGGGGAATAGTTGACTTTACGCGTGACAGCTTCGTAGTGCCTACTAAAGTACATGCACCGTGGAGAAGAGCAATTAAGTCTGTTTCTGAAGTAACTGGGTCTCGATAAAACCATTCCTTTAGATGACCCCACAGAAAGATAGGTAGAAGGTTTGGATCTGGAAATTGTGGTGGTCATAAAACAATACATCTGGATGAGTAACAATGTTCATGCTTCGAATGAAGGTTTTCTCGCAAACCAAATATGACGTCATACATATTCTCGAAACGGCGTTTTTCTCCAAAACAGTGGGACTCTTAGATACAATTTTTTTTGCCTTTTTTATGCATTCTAAACAATGAATCTGACTGTGCAGTTTAATTATCCGGTATTGATGTGATACTTTGTATATTAAGATATATACACAAAAATACACTGAGTGCCCTGAAAATTAGAGGCATGTCTTATTTTATTCAGTTCTTTAGCAGAAACACTTAGCTTTACACGATGTACTTATCACGAAAGCTAATGTTGAAATAGGTAAGTCGAAAATGTTTAAGTGACTTTAGATGAAAGATGTTCCTCAATGAGAGAAGAGCTGCTTGTACCATCTCTGAAAAGCGGAGATAGAGGATCGAGATTAATAAAAGGATATATACCTAGTATGTTTCGATAGGGGTATCATGGCAATGTAAGAAAACTTTAGGGTACTATCATGTCATCTTTAATAATTCCAAATTTTCCCCCAATTTTTCATGGTTGTTGCCAATGTACCTATTTTATGAACCCCGGTTACGAAGTACTTCTTTCCCACACACTGATGTCAAGTTAAGACAACACACATTTGCCTCCACATCTGCCCCGAAGTTATCGTAACCAGCCCATTGTCTCTCTCTGGTCAGAAGGACGATGTCCCAATCAGTAGACCGTTGACTTTTAGATGCATGATTACATATGTTCGAATGTCCCTGTTATCATGGATGTGCGTAGCCTTTTGAAATCGGTTTTGATCAGTAGATCCAGGTCTAACTATCCTTTTTACAAAACTTATGACAGTAGCATTCCAAACCATGTTATTTCGGAATAACATCACATTTTGTTAAAAATCAGAAAAACGTGGAGGACTTGAACTATGGAGTAGCTCCTATATATACACATTTGTAGTACAGATTTTTCGAAATTTGTGATAATATATAGCCAGTGTCAGTAAGCTCATAGAAATAGTTCCATGTCTGGAAGAAATGGACATTCATTGGTTGCTTAGTTTCATGCGATTCATATCACGTCGCGTACACTGCTGTAAAGTTATTAGACCAACTCGCGACCCGATATGATACAGTATATCTCGAAGGAGATTTTATCCGTAAAGTGGTTTCAGACTTGCTTTGCATCGCACCATGCCATGATGTTCTAAAATTTTCTTTAGGAGTTTTAAAGTTGATTGCATTCTGCTTGCGTCTGGACCAGAAAAATTTGTTTTTAAATTGTTTATACCGTTTTAGATTATCTAAGTTTGTTATACAAAGAATGACAAGTCCATGGCTACATTGGGATTTCCTGCTTCATATTTTTCCTGATGCTAGGAAAAATCTGAAAATGTATGATGAAGCTATGTGCATATCGAGAAAGGTAATTTTTTTCTTTTCTTATCAGTGATATTGACAATATATTAGTGAGAAGTACTTAAATATCGTTACTAAAATACATTTTTCATATGGAAACCATTTAAATTATTTTTCACTACATTTTAAAGATTTGTCTTCTTTTGCGAATTATTTCAGAAGTTACTAAAAAAGGAAAGACTATATGTTGAGTAAGGAGTGAAATATGATAAGCTTCGTTCAAATAAACATTCTAGCGTTATAAACAAATGTTTTCATTGTAGCGACTAATCTCTTATTTCAGATGTCAATGTGGTGAGGCGATTTAGATCAGTAATATAATTGATCCCATTCACACAAGAAGTGAAATGCTCGGGATCTAAACCTGACCTTATCATATCTTTTGTAAAAAGACAGAGGACCATAAATTTATATTCAACGGATATTGTTGTCTTGTACGGTAGTCTCGGGCGGGGTTCTGATCCCAGTCACAGATTAGAATCCCGTCTCCGTACTTGACACTAAATAAGAGTGTACCTTTGTGGAGTTATTTATGAGTCCCTAAGGAGCAGTGTCCAATTAGAAGGGATAAGTTTTTCCACGTTGGCGGTCTCAAGGCGGGGTTTAAGCAGACCAATGAGATTCTTACAACTATCCCGATTGGGCGATAAGAAGGAAGAGGGGACAAGGATAAAATTAATAAAATAAGAAAAATCTAAAAAAAAAAAAGAAAAAAGGTGTTCGGGAGTCCAGTCGAGGAGACAAGTCCTACGGGAAGTGTTCCTGTATCAAATATTACGGCCTCCCCCCAAACATTCAGAAGGAAGCCCCTGACCAGACCGACGGAAGATCCATACATACCCAATCCTGAACCGCCTTCAACCAGCAGTGTTCCGGACACACCATATTAACTCACAAAGATACCCCCTTTTACATATATTTGAAATTGAGATTAGGTCCTCTTATATTTACATGTTTACTTAAGTGATGAAAAATTATTGTCCGAACTAAATTAGAGTGGCACCTAATTTGAAGGTGTGGATAAAGCAAATTTTATGAAGAAGAATCAGATTGTGTGTACACACACACACATATATATATATATATATATATATATATATATATATATATATATATATATATATATATATATATATATATATATATATATATATATATATATATCATTATAATAAATTTACTTTTTTTTTATTTTAAGCTGGTTTCAGATGCTTTTAACTTAGTTTTTAGATTATTCTCATATTTTATGTCCGTAGTTTCTCAGAACCTGTGGTTGAATATTAGTACTAAAATATTTTTACACAACGCAACCAAAATAAATACCACTATACATTTGATCACAGGTTAATACCCAAATATGAACGAGGACTACACGACAGTCAATTCTGTAGAGTGCACGTACAGTTAACCTAAACTGAAGATTTATTATTTAATATTATTATTCGTTTGAAGCTTTCTTTCCATATTACCATATGTTGTTTCATAGTAAAATAAATAGATTCCACTATCAACAAAAAGCCTCTAAAATAATTATTTTCTGTGAAATAATTTTGAGATAAAAATATAATCAATAAGCAAAAAAATTGCTAATCTATTTAAAGAACAATATTTATTCAGTTATTAGTACTTTTTTATTTTCTTATATACATAGGGTAGGGAAAGTATTGTAATCATAAATTCGCCTTCTAGGTTTTGATTGATCTTCACGTTTTGGACCTCTCTGAGTTCGAAAATAACTTTTTTGTGAATTATGTCTTTGAGTGTGCGTGTCTGTATGTTTCACAATAACTCCAGTACGTTTTGACTTTGAGAAACCAAAATCACAATACGTACATTACAGCAAAATCGTAGCTTTCTGTGAACTTTTGGTTTATTTCCGGGAAACAAAAGTCGCAGTTTACCTGCTACTTCCGGTTACTATCAGGTTAGAGTCTGATTGTGACTGTGTGTGTGTGTGTGTGTGTGTGTGTCTATCTTAACACGAACGGCTAGACGCTAAAAAGTGTCCAAAGTGGTGAAAGATTTGAAATGATCCGAAGAAACCATTTCGGCCATTTAACAATCTGAAATTCTAACTAATTAAAAAAGTGTTAAGTAAAAACTGCTCAAAAACCGTTTAACTATATGGCACATTCATTCCCATCTTTGACTTGGTATAAAAAAGCGAGCATTCTCTCATATTTGGCACATTTTACTAAGAATACCGTTATTTGGTATTTCCTGTACGAGGCGCATCCAGAAAGTAAATTTCCCTATTTAAAAGAAAAAAAAAAGAACTCACACTTTCAGGGATTATTTATTGGCAACACGTACAGCAATGTTGCAGCTATTTTTCAACATAGTCACCACCAGAATTGAAACACTTGTCGTACTGTGGGATCAACTTTTGTATCCCTCTGTCGTAGAACTGCGAATGGAACCAACCTTCCTGTCCCACAACACTGTGCACATATCTTTCCGTATCGACAGCGCCTGTTCAAATTTGGTCTTGACCGAAGATCCACTATGACGCCAATGCATTGACTTTTGCTTGGTGTCAAGGGTAAAGTGCGTAATCCAAGTCTCATTGCCCGTGACGATCCTGTCGAGGAACTCGTCGCCGTCAACGTGATACCGTAGCAGAAATGCCAATGCTACTTCAAAGCGCTGAATTTTGTGTTATCCGGTGTCAGTTTCGGCTCACAGACCTGGAAGAGTTGGCGATGAATTTCAATTGGTGCAATGCTTTTTGCATTCAAGATCACCGATCGAACCTTGCAGGCGGGAGAAGGAATTAGAGTTTCCATTTCGTACCACCGTTACCACATTACTCGCAATAGTCGGGACCTGTTTAGATGGCATATGATTGATACATCATAGATCTGTTACGCATGCGCAATTGACAAAGCTAATTACATTTACTTTAAAGTGAAAAACATCGGGAAACTTACTTTCTGAATGCGCCTCGTATCATATATTCACATGTATATTTATATACACTTGTATGTGTGTGTAAACATATTATGTATCTGTTTATAACAAATGTATCTGTATATGCTTGTATTTATATATGTATATCTTTTCCCGGATGCCTGAACCAATTTAAACCACTTAAATTTCAAATTTACAGTTAATTCAAAAGAAATTCACTAAAAGCACAAAAAAAGGTGTGACACAATATTGACTATCGTGAAGCTATCAGTCATAAACTACAAGCTTCTGCTTAAGTATGTATTTTGTATAATAAATGGCTAATTTGAGTAACTCTCTGGTCTCCGATATTGTCATTAAAGCTAATAAAATAACGTGTTACCATAGCTGAAAGACAGATCATTCATGTTATCGTGTTCATATGTTTTGTAAAAATAAAAACAGGAACATAACTAAAGTAAATAGCTACATTGATTTTCTATGAATTTACGAGAAAATTGTCCGGAGAATCTCTCGAAATTTTAAGGCGATTTTTTACTGGTCAAATAGACTGTCACGCAGAATGGTCAAACTAAAGAGAATAATTTTCTTTCCTCATCTATTCAGTTTTTGTAAAGTACCGTTTAACACGAGACTAGTTAGATGGTAAGACACGGTGGATAAATAAAAAGAAATGTACTTTTATTGATTGTTTAATATTACGTGGTATGATCTATAAGGAGGAATCCCCGAGGCTTGTAAAGTGGTTCAGGCAATTGTTCCTTGTACTTAGTAAATGGAATAAAAGAAGTATTGCAATTGTGAATTTTTATGACGTGTGCTACCAGAGAATAAATTTAAGCTATTAAACCCAACAACATGGTTCCCACTCTTTTTCCAGAACAAAAATTAAGGATTTTCTAAGGACCAAAGTAACTTTTTATAAGGACCTACTTGAAACACACGACATAAACTCTATTTCCTAAGGAACATATTTTAATAATTATGAACCAGACAAGGCATGTTCAATAAATGCTCTACAATATTTCAGAACTAAGTTTTTAAAAATACCTAAAAATTAATATAAGATAAACCTATTTGACAAAAACATTTTGAAAAATGTACATCTAAAGTTTTTTGAGTGATCAAATTAAAAATAAATTGTGAATAAAATATAATATTATAAACAGTACTTTCTGAGGGTTTAAAAATGACTGTGATGTATATATGTCAGGTCTAAAAAAGAGGTAGTTGGAAATTATGTAAGTTAAAAACGATTCTAAAGAGAGAACTCTTTTATAATAATAAAATAAATGAAAAAGACCCACGCTCGCCTAAGCTTTCAGGCGGCTGAGCTTTCAATCCGGTCAGGCGGAAGTATTTCTCAGCTTTTTGGTGAGCTTGCAAACAGATAAGTTGGAATTTGCCGCGTGGACATGAAGCGGTCAACACCTTCACGCATAGCTTCGCCATGAACATTGAAAATGGCGCTTGTTGCGTTCCGTAAGAACGATGAGTTAATAAAACTTATTATTATCAAGAAGACTGTTTTCCATTCCCCTTAACACTGCACCAGGACTTGACATATATATATTTGTGTGTGTGTGTGTGTGTGTATTCTAGCCTATTATACCCGCGTTGCCTGGGAAACAAGAAAGTTTTAGACTTTTCTATTACATTCAATGCAAAGAAAATTAAACTTCCATAAGTAACTGAAATATCTACAACCTGCCCCCAACCTTCATACTTCGTTTAATTAAAATCTACATAACTGTTGGTTATTAGAAAAGGGCAGCTGACTTTATAAACCTTTTCAGTATGCGAAAGATTATTTATTTGTCAAAAAAGTTTTCTAGCTTGTGAGCATAAAAAGTACTAAAAAACTAAAAGTATTTTCATAATATTTTAAGGATATCAAGGAAAGGAATTTTGAATTACTACAGAAATACACTGAAAACATATGTATTTGAAGATTTTCTTTATTATTCATACTGCACTTTTGACTAGAAAATGGGAAAGAATGTTATGAACATTAACAAATATTTTATATATTCTTTAACCAGTACTTATCACCTGTACTGGCGTTCTTAATTAGAACCGGTTTGGGGCAAGTTTAACTCCGAACTTACAAAACCAGAAAGTTTGGAGAGTATGGCGAAAATTGATAGGAAATCATGTAGCAATGGATTAATTGTTCAAGTTCCAATTTAAAAATTAAGGAGTTTTGAAGGATCTTTGACACAAATTAAGTAGTTTTAAGGGCCCTTAAAAATGAAAGCTAAAATTAAGGAGCTCTTAAGAACTTTTAAGAACCGGGGAAACCCTGCAAAAAATATATAATATCGAGTTTTCCAGTCATTCTAAACAACATCCTGGATTCTACAGACTTATTCAGCCTCAACTGCACTGTAAAGCTCTTGTAAAGCACTTCTCACAATTTTTATTTTTATTATTTTTTTTAATAAAAATATCTCCCGATTCTTTCCTAGTCACTCCCGACAATATATCCTCTTATTTTATATGTGTTGTAATGTACATACAACCTATATAATAGTGTTCGTTACAAGAGGGAAACACAGAATGAATATAATACTTTATATTCAGATTCAGACATTTATTCTATACATTTATTTACAAATAGATCCTTGGTTATCATAATCATCAATTATTTATATCTTCTATTTACACTATAATTATCACACATCTCTTTATAAGGAATTATTATTTATTAACAGAGGCCTAAGTCAAATTACTGTAAATATTATTTCATAAATTACCTCCATTAAAGTCACAGGGGAGCAGGCAGGGGCTTTCCTTAGGGGCGTACGGGACGAATTGGTGATGGTGAGCGGGGCAGTGTCGGTCCGGGCGCACGGGACGAGCTGGTGCTAGTGGATCCTTGTCCCACTTCTCTCGACTGCCCACTTCTTCTTCACTCTCACTACGTTTCCAAACTCCTCACCTCGGTCCCAACACCCCTTTTTTCTTTTTATCCAATCAATTGTCTTCGGGAAATTTAGCCACATCAAATGCCCTTCGGGAGTGCAGGTGGGCTCATTAAAATAGCCCCTTTTTGTTCAAGCTGACATTACTTTTTAGCCCCTGCTCCCATAACTCACGCTTACAGCTCTGTGCGAGCTTGACCGTTACGCTGCCATTCCGTGATCTATCTTCTCTGCAGGGGTCCCTAAACTTGACGTGAACAATTGGAGTCCTAAATTCCTCTAGCGGCTATGTATGCACGTGCAGACCACCGTGGGAAAGTACCTCGGTACAAGATGTCTTCCACCAAATAGCCTTCACAAATTCTTCCATGTGTTTTCTCTCGAAAAAATCGGAAAACGTTCTGGTTGGATGTATGAGATATTTTTGTTAATTAAATTAAACCATATCACCCCAACACTCGGTGTAATGTCATATAACCCATTTTAACCTCTATTGAACCAATTGAAAACCCGTTTGTTCCAGCTATAGTTCAATCAAGATAAGTTCAACAAAATCACGCTGATAAGGGGGAAAATTACTTGATCCGTGTAAAATTGGCTGTATTACTTTTGTAACAAAAACTCTTTCGAAGATTCTTAAAGCTTCTGGATTTTTCATTTTTATAGGTATAAAATCGTATAACCTACTCAGAACCAGATCCAGAGTAGTTTAAAAAATAAAAAAAAAACATTTATC
>CM063504.1:31127367-31132367 GCA_032207245.1 Pardosa pseudoannulata | reverse complement strand
TTAGGTGACGAATTTCCAAAGAATTTTATGTACAGAGATTTAAAACAAATACAAGACGTTAAAATATGTACGACTGTATAAGTAGTCTTACAATAGGCACACTGTGGAAGTGCCTCACCAAGCAAGAGATGTGAATGTGTGAGTCGGCAGTGACCCACCCGTAGACGAATGATAATCACGTCATGTCTTCTAGAAGATAGTTGAGGCCACTTAGAAATATTTTCTTTTACACCTCGCAATTTATTTGACAATGTGTTAACCCAAGAATTGTGACATTTAGAGTGAACTAAATCTGATGTAAATTTTCAAGTCAGGATAAAATATAAAGCAGCATTTACATTTGATGTCAATTTCGACTTTAGTTGTTGTTAGGAAGGGGATTACTATTCTTAACTGGAATCCTAGGATAGGAATCACGATAAATATTTCGTATATTAGACATAGACCGATGTATTGTGTCATGATTCTCGTATATTTTACAATGTCCAACGAGCCAATCGTGTCGCTAAGTCTCGCTTCTTCTGCAGAACAGTTAACTATGATTCTAAAAGGAAGATTCAAACAATATATTCTAAATTTTTAACTGTTATATATCTGCAAAGATTCTAATTTATATTTAGAATATCTTCTTCAGCACATGTTGTCTTTTCACTCGCGTTATAATATTAAATTTATCATTTGGTGAGTTGCGTAACAAAATAGCTCCATACTTTCAAAGTTAACATCAGTATAAACCTCAGTTTCCTAATTAAACACTTAAATTGTCAGAGCAGATTTCTCGGATAATAGTTCTTAAAGTTTAGCAATAAATGCAATGTTCAAAGGTGGTAATAATGCAAATATAGACAGAAATTGAGCGCTAATAGCAGTTTTACAGCTTCGGATGATCTATTATATTGATGCGAATGAATAGGGAGGAGTTGATTGGTTTCCGTCGGTTCCAACCACTGAGTTTGAACACGAAGTCTAGAAAATAGTCCGTAATGCACTCAAATCTTTCCTAGCTTAACCATAATAAAATAATCTCTTCTAAACTTTTCCCCTTCATTTTCAGGAATCTTTTAGATTGTATCCTACAGCTCCAGTGTTTGGAAGACAGACAAAAAAAGAATATCCATGCGGTAAGTTTTTTTACCCTTAATCTGAATTTAAATATTATTCTGATTGTTTACAGATATAAGGATTAAAGAGACGAGGGCATAACTGACAAATATTATTATACAAAAAATGCGGTTGTAACTTTAGGATGTTTGTTTGATACTAGTTTTCAATGTGTTAAGTAATCATTAATCAAAAGTTTAGAAACGAATTTTCTGCAGGATCAGCCAACATTTGGGTTGGAAGCGGGAAAATATTATGCAACATGTATATTTTACTTTTCTAAAACTGAGAATAACCTTTATCAAAACAAAATATATCAGTGTTACAATAGGAAATTTCCAGAGAGGAAAATTAAAAACTATCATCTTCATCAGTAAGTCTTTACCTATTTTACACATTCTGATGGATTTAAAATGGTCTTTGCTTTGCAATTTTTATTATAATTATAAGGATATAACTTAAATATTTTCTGAAATTTTACATTACAAATTTGTTTTAATTCTACATATTTTGTTAACTGATATCCTATTAATATATACGTCAATTTAATGTGATACATTGTTTACTTTCGCTCCAGAAATGGTATATTTCTGAGAAACATTGGCAACGATTTCAATTTGTAGTATTCTGTAGAATTTAATTAATATTGTGAACAGTAGAAGTTATAAAAAATGGAAGGTTATATTTTGAGATGTGTAATTTACATTAAAAATAATTTCAAATTAATACATTTTTTAAAAAGTTTTATGAAAGTTAATGAAATATTTCAAATATTAATTTTTTGGGGGAAATTTGGCATTATGTCTTAAAATAGATGGATATTGTTGCCCTGGAAGTAAAAATTTCTATAAAACTAAACCAATGTGAATTTAGTTTTTATGAAAAATCAATATAAAAAATAATGCAGTAAATTTGCAGAATTCTCCAGCATACGTTCTTAACGCCTATAGAAAGTTTGAACTAGTTTAACCCTTTAAAGATCACCTACATGAATTCTATTGAATTTAATGAAATTAGTTTATAATTATTAAATATGAACCTTATAAATACAAAATGTATTAAAGTTTTTCTTTGCAATTCTTAGAGGGGTTCACCTTAGAGGATAACATAGGAGGAATTGAGGGGGTTAACTGTCAAACCCATCCCTTTGTATAGCGTGGACATAATAGGGGAGACCGGGGCACCTTGGGACACTTTTCAGTTAAACTATTTTATGAATTTTTTTTAAAGCTAATACAAAAAAAACAAGTATGCATGCATATATTATCATCATATCTGCTTCTTATAAACATTAAACCTACTTAATATCTCATTTAGTTAAAGAGTAATAAAAGAAATAAAATACCTTTCCAATGTCCCAACCTGCCCCACTGTATGGGGTAGGTTGGGACACTAAACAACAAATACAAAATACTGTTCAAATTATTTTTATTAACTGTTATAAAAGAGAAATAGCTGAAAATTGTTCAAGTTAATACATTTTTTAACAAATCTTATATTTGCAGCTGATTCAAGCATATTAGCATTTACAGCAGAATACTTGTTTGTTTTTCTTGTTCTCATCATTTTTTTCTGAAAAAAAAAAGATTAATAAATTAATATTTTGACATGTTAAATCAATTAAAAATTAGGCACCAAATTATTAATTATTTTGCTTGAATTGATATTTGTTTACACTTTTTAAAATGTCCCAAGGTGTCCCATCTATTTGTGTTCCAACATGACCCATTTTACATAGTATCTTTTGGTAACTACTATACAGTTAAGCTTAACAATACAATTTATTTATTAGCATAGAAATAATAATAAATGAATTTTCTTTCATAACAATACACTTTTCTTTAAATATTTAAATTAAAAAAAATTACTTTTTAAAATGGACATTGATGTAATTTTGGGTTATTCAAAAACAATGAAAATGAAATTGTTCCTTACCTATAAGCACTATTTTCATCAAAATTCTTTGATAAGTGAAGAGTAATCTTATCTATCAATATTTAAATTAAAAAAAATTACTTTTTAAAATGGACATTGATGTAATTTTGGGTTATTCAAAAACAATGAAAATGAAATTGTTCCTTACCTATAAGCACTATTTTCATCAAAATTCTTTGATAAGTGAAGAGTAATCTTATCTATCAATACACATGAGCACTAATTCCTGGTTGCAAATTAAAGCCTGAAAATAAAGGTGTCCCAAGGTGGGCTATGTCTCAAGGTGCCCCACTCTCCCCTACCATTTAAAATTTTAATTATATTGGAAGAACAATAAATAATTTCTAAAAAAGTAAAATAAATAAATAGTTTAATAATTTATGAGTGTTGTTTGAATAGATACTTTTGTTTTGGGTCATAAGTGAAAAACAATTTTATTACTAACTTTCGAGGTACAGCAAGTATAAATACATATTTTTCAAAAGAAAAAATAAATGTAGTACTGGAATTTATTGTAAGTTTTAAATGTCAAAAACATAAAAAAATTGAAAAAAATTCACATTTCTCTAAAACTTAGAGAAAAAAAAAATGTTTAACAGGAGGTTTCGCTGTGAAACCAGTGTCCGCTAAAGGGTTAAGGAAGCAATAAAAAAATTTTTTTTAATTTAACAAAGTGATTTGGGATTTTAGAATTCCTTCCGAAAGTAAATTCCGAAAGAAAACATCATCGTTGATTTGCCTTGTAATGTCTCCAAGAAATCCTACCAAAGTTCCAAAGATAAATATCATTGGCTGCGAAAATCACGGAAATGGATCAAACTTTGTGAAAATTATGAAACGTCTTATTCCTTCGTTATAGATAAATTTTTGACATTTTTTAAAAACATTTTGGCTGCTATCTTAAAATGTACAATAGTTTCGCAACCCTCTTGAAATTTGAGTCATAGCACAAATGAACATGCATAAACTGTCAGGAATATATGGAAATTAAGTTTAAAAAGAGAAGATAATACGGCCAGCTAGCCTGATGTAACGATCCATTACATGACCCTAGCGAAAGAAGAGAGGAAGGTGACCTTTCGCAGCGCACAGTTACGGTTAGCGGCAGGTAGAAACGTGTGGTCCTAACAATAGCCGTTTGTGTACTGGGTCCCGTAAACAAACCCACGACTTACGCTTAAATGGACATAATTGAAAACTGTCGGTACGCTGGAGACAGCGCTTCTGAGCCTTTATGATGTCGAAGGACTCGAGTAATAATTATTAATAGAGCGATGCTGTAGTGCACATTGGGTCCCGTTACTGGTGCCGCAAATGAATTTAAATTGTTTTGGTCGGTTGACTTAAAGACGACACTTCGGCTACATCTGGAAACGGATTAGCTAATCCAGGCGGGAAGTTGACCGCAAGATTGCGTCACCCTGGGTCTGGAAAGCTTCGGAAGAAATCACGTGAAGGGAACCGGGACCCCCTATAAAAGAAGATTGGCTGAGCCAAGAATCTTGAGAGTTGCTTTGGAGCTGTTTTGTGGAGCTCGAGAGGAGTCCACTCGTCTCTCCGATTTCCGGAGCTTGCTTTGCTTCAGAGTCCGACAGCGTCTCTGCTTTTGCTAAGAAGTCGACTTTCGACTTTCGTATCTCATTCCCGTTATCTTAATATTTTTCTACTTCGTGCATAGATGTAGGTCGCTGAGAGTGACCCCTATTCTTATTTTGGATAGTCTTGCATCCTGAGTTTCCTCAACGAACTCCAGCGTGATACGCACTCCGAGCTTTTGAACCTTAGTGTGGAAGCCGACTGTAATGATCGTCAGCCCGAAGGTTATAGTATCAGCGTTTCGTACCGGCACTAATTAGCGAACTATTCCAATGTTCGAGAAGAACTAGCTTCACTGACCCACGCATTGTAATTGTGTTAATGTTATCTCTGCACAAGATGTCAGAAGATTTAGAATCTACTGAAAC